>JBBMOE010000005.1:9894115-10021493 GCA_037975065.1 Chaetodon trifasciatus
AGGGGGGGATGCAGATATGGGGGTGGGTGGGTAATTTATGATTTAATCTAATGCAGTGTGGACCTGCTGTAAGTCACACAGACCTCAGCTGGGAAAGCGAGGGAGGGAGAGATGGAGAAATCGAGAGAGAGAGACATTAACCTTTTCTTGAAGCGAGTGTGGAGCTCTTTTATCTGACCACCATCCACCCCTTGTAAACCTTTTCTCCTCTCCACCCCGACTTCACCAACCGCTCCTCTCAGCCTGCGTTTCCCAACACATTTAACGTGTTATGCAATCATGATCAGCTTTAGTTCCACTGACTTAAAGTAATGATCTCAAATTAAATGCATGTTGATTTTGCTAAATTGCATTTTACTGAGTGAAGCTTTTCTCACGTTTCTCTAAACACCTGATGCTGGGTACGTCTTTTGCACAGACAGTGATGCCTACATGTCTGCCTACACTTCTGACGTGTTTGGAACAGCACAAGACACGGGTAGAAAAAGAAACTCGGAAGAAACTCAAACTTCATCACCAGAATAAAGCCCAAAGAGAAAGCTGTCAGAAAACCGCCCACACGACTTGACTGACAGCTTATAGCTGGGAAGAGTAAAAGCACCAAAGATGGAGACAAAATGAGAAATTCAAGTATTACAAAAATTCACATCAGCAGAACATGTATGTTTGTCCACACACTCCTCCTGCACCTCAGTATGAGGTAACAAGCAGTCAATCTTCAACATAGGCTGCCCCAGTAAGCAGCTGTTGGTGCTGGCATTTTAAGCTGTTTTTGTACTTCTTTAAAAATAAAACATTATTTTGGTTTGATTTTGTCAGAACACATATCCATCACATAGAAATAGAAGTTTTTGCATCCTGAAAATGAGTTTGTGTTGCTGCAAAGGGCAGAAAATATTGGAGAGTGATTGTAGCTGGACGCATAATACTCTGTGTTTGAGTGAAATATCACATCATATCATCACTTTCACTCGTAATCAGCTGCAGCCACTGGCGTTGCTGCTGGCATTGTAGATGCTTTCTTGAAAAAAATATGATCTCTGTTGCAACATCTTTGATCATGCACAGTGTGTCTGTGGTATAGTGGACAGCCAAGTGATGTAGTGATGAGTAAACTATGGTTTACTGTGCAGCCACTTTCATTTGCTTTGTGATATAGAGTGACGTGTGCTACTCAAATACTTACTGAAGAAAATTACATCTAGCTTACTTGTATTTCACCTTGTCTTATTACAAAATAGGAGACCACCCCCCTGAAATTGCTGTGTTTACGCTCTTTGATTCACTGTGATAAAGAGAATCTCAGGCAGCGGAAGGTTTGCAGTGGAAATGCTTTGCTTGGTGTTCTGAAAAGGAAAAGACTACTGAGCCTTTCTTCCACTTCCTTAATGTTGCTGTTGTCTGCCATGGGCTCACTTCGATTTGGGCTGAGGACTGTTTGAAAGTTTGACAATGAAAAAATTTAGAGGTTTTTGAAGTAGCAAGACCTCTGTTGTCTGCTCCTAATCTCTGTTTGTGGCTAGCAACTTGAGGCTACATTAAGATAACACACCCGAATCTCTAATCAAACTGTTGGTAGACAACCCATGTTGCATTGTGGGTAATGCAGATGGCAGGTTTTGACATGAGAGAAGAATACTTGGAATAAAAAAGACAATATCTTTGGTTCTGATGCATCAGTTTTGATCATTTTCAAACACCTGTCCATCATGAGTTGGACCGTGTTGTAGGAGTACTGTGCTAAATCGGTTGAGTTCTCTTTTAAGTAAATATTACAGGTTGTGCAATAGGCTCAAGGAACGTGAAGATGTTCAGACAATGAGGCTTCACCCGCCGCTAGGTAACGCCCCTTTGCACACTGCCCGAGCTGGCTTCTAGAGAACAGCTGTCAGCCTAATTAAGACTGAGATGTTTCAGTTGACTTTCTCAGTTTGTGTGTGTGTCCATGACCACAAGTAAATACTAATTTGTGTATTGTGAAGATAAGATTTATTCTGTGATGTTCTTAGGTTACCAGTTATTTATGTAGCAACTTACTAGTGTATTTGTGCTTTATCTAGTGCTAATCCGTCTCGTACGTGTAGTCTATTGAGCAGCGTTCCTTAGTCTTTAGTCTTTAGTCTTTAGTCTTTAGTTGAGCACTGTGTATTTCCTGAAACTGTGGAAGTTGTCAGTCCTACTTGTGAAGTTTATGTTAATTATAGAGATAGTAAAGCCTAAGTATCATAACTTTGATGTCTTGTTTTCCCCTCATTTAGCACCACACTCTCCTATAGTATAGAAGTAAGAGTGCATGTTCATCTTTGTATCTACATTTAGTTCACAATAAACGCTCAAAAGAAATTCCTGCCTCAATACTGAAGTGTAAAAGTGGAGTGAAGATGAAAGATCAGAGAGAAGACATCGAACAACGTGCTGCCAGTCGCTGGAATGACCTTGACTACAAAGCACCCTCTGTGCCAAGGATACCTGGAAAGAGGACAGACAACACATACACACACGAGGCAAAGCGCAGAGATGCCATTCGCACAGAGGGAAAAGAGGCGAGAGTTGTGAAGAGAAGTTAATTGCAGGCAACACAGAGCAAACAGTGGCCAAGTCTCCTGGATGATGGACACTTGGATCAGAGAGCCTGGTCACAGCAGGTGTAGCTCAGCAATGCTACTAAAAGCACCTTTACATACATGTTTTCAGGAAAGCCTGTCCTCGTCAGTCACACGCAATCAAGATGCCTCTTGCTGTGGTTTCTTTTACTCATAGCATGGTTACCAAAAAAGGAGCCAATCACTGCTCTCCAAATCACAGTGAACCAATGGAATCAGCAAATCAGAGAAATGCCATGGTAGGGGGCTGCACCAGCGCCTCCTACCGGAGTGCAACTCTTCTTTCTGCATCAATAATCTCCCTCCAGAGAACCATTTGCCTGGATAAATATTGTTTTTGCGTTGGCCCCTGTAATGGCACCCTGCGCAGGCTGCAGGGGCCGTAAGTGACGTTGTCTGTCACGCCATTGGGAGGCTGGCGTGGGAGTCATAGTGGGGTCTCTCCAACGCTCATTTGAATTCGCTTGTCCCTAATCATGGCACTACACTCGGCAACTACACACTTCCACACTCCACTCACACACTACTCCCACTACCTGTTTGGGCGCCGGCGCTCTCATTTGCATGAAATAAGATGGAAATGGAGCCCTTATTTATGCCAACAGAAATGGAGTGTGTTATTAAGGGCACTATTGTGCAAAAGAGACGGTGGTGGTAAGAATACATTACAGAGGCTATTTCTGGAGTGACTCGAGTCACACAGAGGGTAATGCTTTACAGGTCCCTGATGACTTCTCCAGTCTGGGCACCAGCACTGGATGAGCTGTGTGTATGTTTATGTGCATTTTGTATGTGAATGTGTGTATATTTGTTTATGCCTGTGTTTGATGTGTTTGTGTCTGCGTGCATTTGTCCGCAGTGCGTGTATGTAGGTGTGTGTGTGTGTGTTTGGAGGGGCTGTATACTTGCTCACGCCTAGTGAATATGATTGTAGGAGATGATCATTTGTATATTGCCTGGTGATGGATGGGTTTCCTGTGATTGACAGGTCTCCATTCATACAGGCTTCATTGTAAGTCTGTTTGTGTTGTGTAGGCTGGGCAGGAGGGAGGCAGAGCTCCATTTCTGTCAGTCAGGCATTGATACAGTGGTTGGAAGCATTCAGTGGGTCATTTCTGCTTTATAAGAAGCTAAAATAGGAGGAGGAAAAGGTCCAAAGGGAGCTGTTGCCCATTATTTTGTTCCTCATATTTGTGCACCAAAATCTAGGCAGTTGTTTATGTAAAAGAAACTGATCCCACTAAAAACAAAAATCTGCTTGTGTTTAACCTGCTGTTGCAGCATCTTCACATTTATTTCATTTGTTTATAATTCATGTATGTTTTGGTCATTATTGTGCTCTTCGTCACAGTCTTCTCCATTTTCCAGCAAAAAATACTGCTGGGAACCCAGAATTCCTGGCATATGTCTGCTTCTCTGTGTGCACATGCATGCTAGTTTTCATCATATATGCTTAAAGACATTAACACTAGTTATAGTCCAGAAATGGCATTGTTGCAGTAATGTATGGAACTGGATCAGCTTTTTGTCTGCAGAGCTTTTTTTTTGCCAGACTTTTTGGAATAAGTATGAATGAAGCATATCTTAAGTGCCACATCTGTAAACTATAAGGGCTATCTTAATCAGACATGCAGGATCGAGGCTCCATGTGCAGGTCAGTGGTCAACAGGTGGAGCAGTGTGTGTGTAGATACCCCCAATGTTACAGCAGTGCTCCTGTTCCTCAACCAGCAAAATAACATTGCAAAATAGATGCATTACATGGATTTTCTTTATCTACCACTTCACAGGGTTCTGGTTCAAGACCTTTGAATAGCCGCCCACATCTGAGTTTTTCATAGATTCACGTAGTTATTATAATACAAAACAAAGTGAAAATTAAACAAAAGTTCAAAAGTGTTATTGCCAGGATAACTCCATGCAGCCATAACCTCGGGTCAGCGCTGTGAAAATGGTCGTACACTCATCAGTAAACACTCAAATATCAAAGCTGATATGAAGATGGTGAAAATGAGGATCAGCCCATTGTATATAGTGATATTTGCAAATCTCTGCTCTCTCTTACCACAACTGCCAGTGGTAGTTTCTAGCTTTTGGGAAAATAGGACCAAATTTTCTCCTCACCTTTTACTAACCCCAGCGGACAGCTAGCCTTTTTTCTGACCCGACCTGACCCTGCTGACCTACTACATCCAGCCCAAACCTGAACCTGCACCACCACTAACCCTTGATTGGCCCCTGGGTGACCTGTGACCTTTGACCTCATCAGATCTTGTGTTCTCAGGCTGCCTCTTTGTAGCGAGACTACTCTGGGTAAATACTATGAGTTGCTCAACTGGGTGAACCCTGCAGCTGCACCATGACAGGGACAAAAGAGAGTGCAAAAACAGTGAAAGCTGTAATTGTAAAATCTGTCACGTGCTGCTTGTGTTTGCATTGCATTGGTTGTTTTGTGGTCATGTCTATTTGCATATGGATTTAGTCTCATATTTAGCAGCTTATAGCGTGAATGTATGTGGCGAAGGAGTGCGGTGACATGGAAAGCAGACTTGTGTGTGATGGCCCTTCCTTGTTTTGTTGTTGTTTTTGTTACATGCCTTATAATGGAGTTTATTAGCATGTGAGTAGCTGCCTGGGAGCGTGTCTCATCTGTTCTCCTGAAGGGTGGCCATTTTGAAAACTGAATGTTAAAACAAGAGGAGAGAAAAAGTTGCCCATTAACTGGAAATCCCCCCCCCACACACACGCAGGCTAAATTGGTGTGAATAGTATTGTTCCCTCTCTGTCAAAGATATATGGAATGTTGTTTCAATGATGGCTTCAGTAAATGCTCCAGCCAGGCAGGCGTAGAGATATAACAGATCTGCTCCAACACTGCATCTAACCACTGAGCTGTGTAACTGGCCCTAGACTGCATTTGTCATGTGACGTGTGTGTACGTGTGTGGAGGCGTGTGCGCGTCTGTGTGTGCGTATTCACAAGCATTTAGGAGACGGAAACAAAGCAATTGAGGCTAGAAGAGGAAAGAGAAAGAAGGGAAAGAAAGGAAGGAGAGATGAAGGAGAGATGGCGAGCAGAGAGCTGTTGTCGGGAAAACACACATCAAATGAGCTAACGTCAAGGCCAGTGTGGTACCATAACTTCTCCATTCAACGAGAGGTCAAACTGGGGTCAAGCTCTATTGATTTCTTTCCAGGCTTTGTGGCTGTATTTCTCTCTACTAATAGCAAGTGTAGGCCTTCACCCGCGCTGGATGTGATTTCTCTGTAATGTACAGAAGAGAACTATTTCTGGATTGATATTGAAACTCTCTTCCTTACATCTTGTGCATAAAGCAAAGGCAACTTTGTGATGGGAGAACTAGTGTTGTGTATATTTACTGTAAGATAACAGATCAAAATTTAAATGTGCGATTTACTTTGCATCTGTTTATCTCTGCACATTTGTCAGGTTCATGCAGAGCCGTTTGTGTTTTTACTGTATGTTTGTATGGGTGTGAGCGTATCATTTCTCATGTGCGCTGCATCTGTGTGTGTGTGTATGTGTGCTCACTTACATGTCCGTGTGGTCTTGTGTTTGCTGGCGTGCAGTGATGGATCGCAGCAGTTCCCTGTTTACCTAGCCTCATGATTTCCTGTGCGTGCATGTAACAAGTGGAGTTTGGCAGGATTAATGAGCACACAGCTTGCTGAATGGGTGTTTGGCTCCACAAAGCACTCCATCATGGCCTGATGCCGCTACCATATCCCTCACACACACACACACACACACACACACACACACACACACACACACACTCACCACTTACCCCTGCTCTTAATTACACATGCTTAGCCAAGTCCCATTAAGCACCCCCCCCCCCCATGCTAAACAATGTTAAAGCATCCACATTTCTCATAGTGTTTAAATATAGTCTCCACACTGCAGCATGTAGGAGGTAAATTGTTCTAATATGTTTGCTCCAGAGAGGCACAAAAGAACACATAGTAATGCTCAACAGAAAGTTTCAATTGAAATCCCAATAAAATGTTAATTTAGGGGTTTTAGACTGAGAAAGTGTTTGTGAGAAAGAGCTTCAGGTGACCTCCTGTAGCAAAGTCCCCTGGCCATCTTTGCAGTGCATGTCCTAATTGAAGTAGACGTAATGAGCAGCTCCAGTGTTTTAAATGCATAAAGAGAAGAGTCTCCATAGTCTAATAGACGTGCACTGTTTGGACTGAAAATGTAACATGGTAAATGGACTGTGTTTATATAGCGCTTCTCTAATCTGACGACCACTCAAAGTGCTTTTACAACACAAGTCTGCATTCACCCTTTCACACGCATTCATTCACACGCGATGGCTAGGCCACCTGCTCATTACATGCTTTTAACCATTCAAACACACTCACATGGGGGGGGGGGTTCAGTATCTCACCCAAGGACTCACACTTCGACATGTAGATTGCCAAGGCCAGGGCTTGAACCACCGTCCTTCTGATAAGTGGACGACCACTCTGCCTCCTGAGCCACCGCTGCATTTGAATAGCTTTGTTTGGACAATGTCGGATGAGTAGATGATGACATCAATCATCATTCACTGACACAAGCAAGTGTTAAAGGGGCAGCCCACCAGTTTTACAAAATCAGTTTACTAATCACCTGTGAGAACAGTTCATCTGAGAAGTTGGGAATCGTTGGATGGTGTGTTTTTGGAGCTTAACATATACTCGGGAAGTGCAACACACACCGGTGGCATTGCGATGCGTTGTTTGATACCTGGTCATTAAATACAGACAGGGAGCAAGGCTGTGCTTGCGTCATACTGCACCAGACTGTCTATCAAACAATCCATTGCTTTTTGTCTCTCACAAGTCTGGTGTCTTCATAGACTGCTTTAGAAATGCTTTCTGGCTCTTAGCTAATGTGACTTGTATTTGCACAAAACTGGTTGAAAACTGGCCTGCTTGCTAATTAGCAAGCTAACAATGCCAAAGCTGTTTGTTTTGGTTAAATTAGCCCTTTTTCTGAAACTGTAGCTCACAGTGCATTGTGGGTTTTTTTTGTAGCAGACTTTAGACTAATAAAGAGACAGTTTACTGTATCACCATCAGCCATATTCACCTACATATAAGAGTTCATGGTTAGTCACTGCTGGTACAGGGCTGCTGTAATCAGTCTGCATGGCTGTAGCAGCGCAGTCAGAGATGATTATCTGTGTTGCACTAGTAAAGATTCCTCATACCAACCCATTTGTCACATCAGTGTTTATTATTTCACTGCTGCAGGGGTCTCAGCATCCTAAAGCCTGGAGCTGAACAGAGAAAACTAACTGTATAAGAAGCCTCACTCCCTCATGTGTATGTGTGACAGACCGAAATGAAGTGCATGTGTACGCCAGTTTTGTGTACGTATGTTTGTGTGTTTTTATTTGTTTGTGTTCACATCAGTGTCGATGAATGCCAGTGTATTCTGTTTCTATATGTTTTTGTGTGTGTTTGTGTGTGTGTGGCCAGAAGGGGGCTGGTAGAAAGGAGGACAGGAGGGTAGAGCAGAAATCAAATCACTTAATTGCTGCATTTTTCATCTCCATCTTTTGTTTTATGGCGGCTGAGGGCCGGCGAGCGGCTCTGGCTGTGATTCATGGATGTTAGGGAGGCCCGTGAGCAGCGCCATCCCTCATTGGCGCCCAGCCGCCCGCGTACCCAAAGCACCCACACAATTACCGTGATGAATATGACTTGTTTTTGTTTTTTTTTTGTTTGTTTGTTTTTTCCTTTCTTTGACTTCACTACCTTCATCTGGTTTTAGTGAGAACGGGGTGGTGCTCAACGCAGCCGCCGAGCTGTCAGAAATAAACAATTTACCATTTCAGGTTCATCCCTCCCTTCGCACCCTCCCTTCTGAGAGCTGAGCCCACTGAGACTGGGAGAGAGAGCAGATACAGACAGATAGGCATGCATGGAGAGAAGGAGAGGGAGATCCAGATAAGGAAGAGATAAATATAGGGAGTGGAGACGAGGGATATGTTCATAGATGCTGCGAGGAGATGTAGAGAGTGGAGGATATCAAAATGGAAAGAGGGAGTGGAGATGTTGTTAAAGCGGAAGGAACAGAAAGGTACAGGAAGTAAGTAGGAGATACTAAGAGATATTACATGTCTGAGAGAGAGACATAGAAGATGAGAAGGAGGAGGATAAGAAGAAGGAGGACAGATAGTGGGAGGGGGTGTAGGGGAGAATGAGAGCAACACCGGAAGGAGAGATAAAGCAAAAAGGGAGTAAGCAGATAGAGGGAGGGATGAAATCATAGACAGAAGCTTTGTAGTATCATGTTGGCTGTGTGACATGTCAATACTGTCCTTCCTGCCTGCTTTTCCTTTGTACCTTTGATACACACAAGACTGCTTTAATACACAGTACAAAACCAGTGTATATCATCAGAATACAACTCGCAGTACTGCATATGGATACAAATACAAACGCGCTTTTTGACTTTTACCTTTATTTCATTTAGAGCCTGACAAATAATGGATTTTTGAAGTTGAATGCAGTATTTGGGAGTTTAAATCGGCTGATTTATTATTATTATTTTTGTTAACATAGAACACTAATTTCTTTGGGGATCACTTAAATTGGTTATGAAAGAGTTGTGACGACGACACTGAGCAGAACATTTGATAACTATCGCTAAAATAAAGTGAAAACACAACATGAAATGCATCAGTCATATATTAAAATTGAGATTAGGCAAGTAAGACTCAAATGTCCTAAAGTGAAACCTTTGAAAACTTCTATTAAAAGTCTTAACTGTGAAGAATTATCTTTGTGAGTTGAGTTTTAGACATTGGGAGTGAGGATTTTGGCTGGTCCTTCCAGCTGGTCCAACCCTCACAGACCTGTTTTAAGGTTCAGACTTGGTGCTTGGCATTTAAGGCACTACTAATATGTCTGTGAAATTTGCCAATCACTCTATCTGTGAGACTTGAGACTTTGTCTTTGAATTTAATAATTTATCATTTAAAGTGCAAATTTGAAAATCTACGCAAGAATTTGGAATAATGATATTAATAAATACATTAAAAAAAACTACAATTACAATTACAGAACTGTACACATAAACTGAAAGTCTAGATTCAGTATGTAGCCTGAAAATAAGCTGACAGCAGACATTTTGAGTTCTCATAGTGGGAAAAGCACAGGTGGTACTGGTAACACGAACAATGGCTCAAGTTTTTCCAGTGTTCCTGCAAGTCATGACAGTGCGACAGTGAGCCGGCATCAACAAGACCACGAGTCTGAAACTGAAGCAGCCAAACAGAATTCAGCCATCATTCATTTCATTATTACACCTGTGCATTTCCTACTGTGACATGTCAAAATGTGTGTAAAGGCCCTGTTACAGATGACTGCTGATATCAGGAAAGCCTCTGCTAAAGTCGTGTACGTTGCTAAATCCCACTATGTTTATTGTTACACCTCCTGCTAACAATGCATCACTGTCTATAGTAGCTATGAGGGTGAAGCCACTTTCACAACATTAAGGTGGACCATCTTTTCCTTTCTTTTCTGTTCTTCTTCTTCTCTTTTTTTTTGGACTTTCGACTCCTGTTCCTGCTATCACTGGCAGTTTGCCTCACCTCCTTCCACTGTTACACATCACCATCAGCACCTGGCAGTAAAGACATGAGACTATGAATCTTTTTGGATGCTTGTGTTTATTGTTCTGGTTGTTGAATGAGGCTCCACTAGTTGCCCAAACTTCTACTCGTCACCTCCTTTAACAACAGATTGTCAGACTGTCTGGTGGCTGTGAGCAGAAAATGTGTTTTACATGCAGGGGAGTTGTTGTATGGAGAAAATTGCTGTTAATGTTTTGAATTTTATGCTCAGTACAGTTGGTACTGCATTGTTTTAAATATGTAGATACTTTATAGTTGTATTTGTATATTTTAAAGAAACTGCATTGCTCATAAAATAATTGTATGGTAGCATTGACCCACCTGCCCCAAATCATCATTTTCACATCAAATATATCAACTTAAAACCAGTTAGCCCAACAGCTGCTGCTGTCTTTATCTGTCTCACACACACCTACAGTACACACACACACACACACACACACACACACACACACACACACACACACACAAGCTTTGATCACACACTTGCAAAATAAAGCTGCTCTGGCAGTGAGGTTGCCTCCCCATCGTCTCTCCATAAAGGAGCGTGCAGCACCGGGGCCTCACACACTGCGCTAAGCACAGAGGAACAGACAAGAAAAGGAAGATGAAACAAAAGCTGAGCTTCAGACGTCACGTCCGCTCATCACTTTGTTTGCTTGTGTGTTTGTTTGCATCCTTCGCAGCGGTGGACAGAAGTGGGTTAGAGCAGACTGGTTGGAAGAAAGAGCTGCAGGCGGGGACAGTGCATGTGTGTTTGTGCATGGCTGGGGATTTCTGATTATTATGTTTGTGCTGTGTGCTACACCCATGCCCATCTGAATGGCTGAGGAAGTGAGTGTTAGAGAGGTGACAGTCGATCATGTGATGTCAAATATCACAGAACACTATTACAGCGATAACCACTGATATTTTAGAAATGGAACCCAGTTCACCCAAAATTTGACTGCAGTTATATAATGCATTAGCCATTTCACGATATCTTTTATATTTACTATTCTAAACAATCTGTCATTGATTTTGAAGCACACAATAACAACATGTGTTGATATTATTCATAAAAGCAACCATAGTTTACTTGGAATAAATAGATGAATAGCTGGGTGTTTAACATGAGCAGTGACAGACACAATGGCTGAACAGACAAAGAAAAGAGCATTAACCAGAGCAGTGGTACTCAAAGTGGAGGTGTGGCCCCCTGGGGGCCATGGGGCCACTGCACTGGGAAAATGAGGACTGAAACTAAGTTGAAGGAATAGTGAAAATAAACGAGTTTGCTGATGCCATTGTGCTGACCTTTATTTCACTAGAATTCAGCTTGGATCCTTTTTATTTGTTTCTTCCATTCATTGTTAATGAATGAAAAATTGATTGTGGGGAGGGGGGTGTGGACTTTTTTCGACTTCTGAAGGGGGAACCACAGACAGAAAGAAAGTCAGGTGCTCCGTGAGAATAAAATGAGAGACACATTACAGTACTAGAATCACTGTTCAGAGACATCACAGCAGCCGGTGTTTAGCACCTAAAACACAGGTCATGTTGCATTTCCTGTTCCTTTCCTTCACATTCAAATGTAAAAGCAGAACTGCTGCCTGTACGTCTCACGTACAGATACTCCATCAAGTGCAAGTTACATTTTGAAAAGACTAAGCGTAAAAGGCACGGGAAATCTGTGACACAGAAACAATCCAAATTCTATTTCCTTTAGTCCAAAACCCAAACAGGCTCACGTTTTATCCCGTCAAACACAAACAACAAACACTGACACACACAAACAACGACACTGATTTGATTTAAATGAATCCACTTTAAGCTGCAGTGTCTCGCACACAATCTCACAGTGCAAACACAACAAATACAGACAGCTTGATGGGAGTTGTTTGCTAATTTCTACATTCCCTGTTTTACATTTCCATAGATAACTTTCTCCTGCTGATCGACTGCTTCCTTTACATAATGTGATATGCACAATTTTTTAGAAAGGCAATGTAAATGTGTTTCAGGGCTGCACTGTAATTTGGGTTAAAATTAAGTTAATCCTGAAATCATTTCTAAGTGACTCAATTAAAACATTTTAAGGTAATTATATCTCACTTTTTAATAATCACATTTTTACCAACGCAGAGATCGATGAAGTGTTGCAGATGTCACAGCTTTTATAGTTTGTCTCCATTTGAAACCACTGGGATGAGAAACACTGCGAAGTAACACATATTTTTCAGAGCAGATGACACAAAGTATGCATTTCTCTTCCAGAGAGACCAAAAGGAAGAAACAAACAAAAGGACAGCAGGGCAAAATTAAATAAAGGAAGGATAAAAATGACTAAACTCTGTGGGGGAAAGTTGTGTTTTCTTGCATTTTTTACATTTATTTGTGCTTACTCGTTCCTTTTATGTGCTGTTGGGCTTCACATGATTCATGCATCTGTGAAACCCAGACAAAATATATTGTTGATTATTTAAGAAACGCAGTCAAATAATGAAGCTAAAGCTAAAGGTTGAGCAGGTTAAGAGACCGAGTGTTTTGCATGTTTACCACTGTGTCTATTTATATTATCGGCAACTATTTTCTAAGGCATCACAGGTTCTTTTAGAACAGCCAGTCATCTGTTTCTTTGTTTTAATTCATTGATGCAGGGTATGAAAGTGAAAGTACGCACTTCAGACATGTAATTCACTCTTCTAATACATCAGCTGTATACCTATATGTCATTCATTCTTCATACATCTATATAGCCTGTATGGTAGATATAATCAGCTTTTTCTTTACACAGTATTTATATGTAGGTACAGGAATCAGAACAGAACAGCCAGTTAATGAGGATAACTTCAGTGCACCACTGGCCGCGGGGCACACGCTGAACTGTGTGTGTATGTGCACCTGCACATGTCTGTATATGTGTGTGTATAGACTGAAGCCAGCTTTTAAATATTAATCTCAAGGTCAAAGGGAGGGAGCTTTTTGATATTCATGCAGGGTGCTGTACCCTGTGCCTGGTGCTGAAGCCCTACCCACGCTGCTGCTGCTGCTCTCACTGGGTCATTATGTCTGCTACTGTTTCTCCTTTTCTTTCTCTGATGTGCTGGCACAATATTGAACCTGACTGTTTATGCACACAGATGGAGAACATATGCAGCCATTTAAAGGTGCGACATGTACTATAGCATTTTAACACTGAAAGACATTACCACGTTCAAAATTAGCAGCTTCTGCACAAACAACGTTTTGTGCTGCTGGGGAAGATTTTGCGAAATATCTGCTTCATTGCTACGATTTCAGGTTTTCTCAGTGTCAGTGGAGAGTGAAAGCCTAATTTAGATTGTATGCTACTTTAGTCATCCTGTTTAGGGAGAGGTCCAGTGTGTAGGATTTAGTGGCATCTAGCAGTGAGGTTGCAGATTGCAGTCAACTGAATACTCCTCGCCGCTCCCTCTCTCTCTCCCTACCAGTGCTTGCTATGTCCATTTAGGTTTTTTTTCACAATCTTCAGAAAATTGCAGAACAATGCAATTTTATAAACCTCATAGGTCAGTGAAATTTAAGTTTGCACACTCCAAAAATCCAACAATCCACTAAAATAAACCGCTCCAGTTCTTTGTCCTGACATGACTATTATAGGAATGTAATACAGGCCTTGAAATGATGAATTAAGTAATCTGGTGGTAGTGATTACTGATTATTTTCCTGCTGAATAATAAATGCATCTCCTGCAGCTTTCATGAACTATATTCGACATAATCAATAGCAAAGTTTCAACTTTTTTTAAATGAGATACTAAAAATAGCAAAGCAGATGCATTTCTGTATTTTAAAGTAAATATTTGTTTGTACAGATGCTGATTGCTCTTTGTTAAACTGTGATTGGGTTCATGATATCAGTAGCCTACATGAGGGGAAGAGGGACAGCCAACACAGCTCATTATTTGTATTTCACTTTTACACAGATTGCCAGCCTAAACCACCATGAAAGGAGAGGCCTTTGAATTCAGGTATCTGAAGGCGTATCAAGAGAGGATCAATGGGATAGGTCCATTCCCAACAGGGTTTACAGTATGGGTGGTCTAAATTTTACAATAACAATACTAAAAGCAATAATACCATCAAATATGCACTTATTTGTTTGCCATAAGTGCACCAACGTATAGAAGTCAACGATACCTGGACTGTATGATGCTTTTCCTGCATTAAGCTTTTTGCTGCTGAGCAAAGAAACACATCCAACAAACATCCAACGCTGTTTATTACAATATTTGATTTATTTGTCAAAGTCAACTTTACTGTAGATTACACCACATGAACAGGACACACACACTGAATGTTTCTCACACTCCCACAGTGTGTGCCTGGAACATTGTGTGTATGTGCACATAAAGCTCAACTAATGTAGATTTTAAGATTCAATTGTGAATTCATGGTGTTCACTGCAGTTTGTGTGTGTTACTTGTGTTGTGGGGAAAGAAATATGCTGTGTGGACTGGCCTTCCTTATGGGGACAAAATGTAGGTCCCCATAATGTAAATCATTAAATTTTAAGATGAAGACTTGGATTAAGTCTATGTAATGTCCCAAAAATGATGGAAACACGACTGCATGTGTGTGTGTGTGTGTGTGTGTGTGTGTGTGTGTGTGTGTGTGTGTGTGTGTGTGTGTGTGTGTGTGTATCAGTCTAGATCTGCATCACAGCGGCCCTACACTGTAGTTAAGTTGAGAGCTCCTGGGACTCCTCATTATTTAAGCCATTTATCAAACTGGCCCTTTTGTCCCCTGTGGTAGAATACATGCGCGTGCGCACACACACACACACACGCACGCACGCACGCACGCACGCACGCACGCACGCACGCACGCACGCACGCACACACACACACACACACACACACGCATGCATACTCGCACCAGGGAAGGATGTTACACAAAGGAAAGGATAATTCAGACTTCTTCCTCCATTTCTTTAAGTGTGAGCACTGAACCTACAGCAAACAGACCGTACAGTAAGTGAATAGAATACCGTACTGCACCGACTCTGCGTGCCTTCAGTCTGGAGCTGCTGTACAGTCATGTTGTGTCATGTAGGGGTTGATAAAGTTCATTGTGAACATGGCAGACTGTGGACTTAATGAGCTACATGCCTATTCCTCTCAGAGAGAAACTGCTGATACATACAGTACATCATGCTCTCTTCAAACTGTGTGCTTGGTAATATGGTTAGAGGTTAGGGAACGCTATTGTATACAAATGCAATACAGTCTGTGTACTTCTAATACTTCTAAACCACTCCGGTGGTAATTTGTTGTTTTCAGTTGGACCGTTTGATTGGATCTGTTTCTCTGAATTGCCATTTCACAATGTGAATTACATTTGATGTCAATCATGACTTTTTTCATTTCATAAACTTTTAAATCTGAATTATATGGCATCAAACTGGCTTTGTGCATAAAAGTAAAGACGAGTGGAAATGTTTATTAAAGGAGCTGTTTGAAGGGAGTTCTGGGAAACAGACATTGATCCATTAATTACAGTCCTATCAGGGATATTCCACCTGAGTTCTGACCTGGTGCTGCTGTCCAGCAGTCAGTGGTGTGGTGGTGGTGGTGGTGGTGGTAAAGGATGAGGTTTTGATATGAGGAACTACCAGCTATAGCTATACTCTCCATCAGTTTACTGAGGGATTCTCTGTTAGGGGATTTTCTCAGGTCACAAGGTAATCTTGTGAAGTGGCTGAAGAGAACAGTCAGTGGTGTGGTCAGGAAATGAAAAGAAATCAGTTGGAGTCCAAAACATTGGAAATCTATTTCATCACAAGGTTTGAAGTTTTGTCTCACACATGCCTGCAGAAACCTGAATGGCCATAACACTTGCCCTTGTTTTTGTTTTGTTTTTTCATAATTCTGCGAAGTGTTTGGCCACACATCTTACGTGTGTTCATGTAGCGTTTAACCCTAAACAAATGCATTTTTTTCTGAGAGTTAGCAGAGATGACTCTCATGTCTGTGCAGAAATGTCATATATATATATAAATATCATATTGTTTAGGCCATAATTATCATCAACCAGGTCAGACAATAATAACAACAAATCACAGAATGCAAAATGGCTGCAAGCCATCATTGCTGACATCTAAATAAAATGCAATATTAACACTAATACGACTAATACGAAGTCACTGCACCCGGCTGGTGTTTACCAAGAAATTGTTGCAGCTTGTAGCTCCCCCTAAAAACCACAAGATTTTGTTTGTGCATGTCTGTTGAAACAAAGATGTTAATTAGTGTGGTGGGTGCGTTTTTCCACTCTAAGCAGAGCCAGTCTTTATGCTAAGCTAGGCTAATCGCCCCCTGGCTCCAGCTCAGGACTGAACGCACAGACATGAGGGTGGAATCGATCCGCTCGTCTAACTCTGGAAAAGAAAGCGTATTGTCCAAAATGTTGATATGTATTCAGGTATGTTTCTTGCTCAAGGTATCTTGAAGAGAGCACTCGTACTTTATGACTCATTAGGGGAAAAAAACAAACATGTACATTACAGCTTGAGCACCAGACTCCTCCTGGCTCTATACAGCAAAACACACAGTCAGCCCATGAAAAATGAAACAGTCCTCAGACTTATTGCAACCTTGTGTAATCTCTTCTATTAGACATTTTGGCCCACATACATTTATACAACACATAAGTGCTTTCACGTGCATGAAAGGCAGGGAACTGTCACCTTCATGCTCCACATCTGAGCTTGTCCTTTTCCGTTTCTCCTCAGTCCAAATATTTGGTCTGTCAGCGCGGCCATGTCAGTAGGTGTAGCTGTCTGTCATTGTGTTTTAACAGACTAACTCCTGGCTTTCCCCGTCACTGTCAGAGTAACACCCCAGCTCTGATCCGAGCTGCACTCAGGTGTGTAACTGACTGCTCTGTTTCCCCGTAATTACATTGTGAGCTTGATGCAGTCTCCAATGCCTGAGTGTGTGCTATCTGCGTGTGTGTTTGCGAGTGTGTGTGTGTGTGTGTGTGTGTGTGTGTGTGTGTGTGTGTGTGTGTGTGTGTGTGTGTGTGTGTGTGTGTGCGTCTTTTCACCCCAGGCGGAAACATGTCATTTCCCGTGCTCCTGTCCTTCTGGTAGACAGATACAATATTAAGAGCCACAAATCTGAGTGTGAGTTGAGAGGAGACAGGGGGGTAGGGGTGGGGGGACGGGGGAGGAGAAGGGAGGAAGAGTGGGGAGATGACAGTAATAATAGCACATAGACAATAGTCAGGGAGGGAGACAGCGATTGAGTGCAGTCGTACAAGTCGAGTCAAAAGACAGGATGTGCAGACAAAAAGGATATCACACGTAAATCTAGGTTTGAGAAGAGAGGAGTTGAATACAGTATTGTCACAACGTCTTATCTCCAGGCACAGCGTGAATTCTCCTATCTGTGGTTTTTACTGCATGCTCAATTATCTTTCACACCAACAGCTTGTTACTGTATATGTATTTTTATCCTTTCATGATTTCCCATGTATTTCCCATTATTTTATACCGTTTAATGTTGCTGTGGAACTGACAAATCTGTATTCAGGTGCAGTTTTATGATTTCCTAAACCTCAGAGGTCTATTATGTCACCATCAAGTCAGCAGGAGCAACCATCCCTTTAACCTTTACAGTTTATTTGGGCACTACATGTGAAGGTGTAGATACAAGATAATGTTATTGATTTCAGCTCTGTTTTGTGCACTAATGCACATTTGTGACTCTGGCCAAGAATTACACTAACCACCCTTGTTTTGTACAATTTTAAGGAAAAATTTGAATAAAAATGAGTAAAAATTAGCCTCTTTGATGTGTTAACTGTGCTAACTATATGCAGCTTGTCACCTAAGAATTACATAGTGCTGCTCAGATCACACTGGAGTGTATGTATATATGTTGTATACACACACACACACACACACACACACACACACACACACACACACGTATATATAAGTAGAAGTATAGTAGTAGTGTTTAGACTGTTTAAAACATCTATTTTGTGATACACTGTGGAGCGGTGATGAGCTGTGTGTGTACTTGCAGCCGTTTTCCATGTGTAATTACAGAACAGGAGAAAACTGCCTTGCACTTGCTGTGATGGAGAGTGGTGATTGTGATGAGCAGAAGGTTTGCAGTCGCTTTTCTAAACTCAGATGATGACTGAGGCTTCATTTACTCCTCTGGTTGAGCATTGCGCTCCTATAACATCGTCAAATGCAAGATGCACAGTTTAAATAAAGGACCAGAACGGAGGCTGCAGAACCAGACATGATATCTTTACTCAACACGTTCTTCTTTGTTGTTGAAACCTGGCTGCAGACAGTTCAGTCAGAGACTCAGATGTGTTATGCTAGTTGTGGCTGATGTAGCCTCGAGACACTAGCCTCACACAGAGATGAGTGGGCTACACAAATCTGATAAACTCTCTTCTTAACTGACTCCCACTTTTTTTTCAATCTTAGTCTTCAGCCCTTATTTACTGTCTTATTTAACACAAGCAGCCCATACTCACAAGTCTTACCAGTTACTGCTGTCTCCACATGCATATAGCTCAGCCCCTTCTTGCCCCATAGCCCTGACGCGTAGGCGCATGTCAGCTGTTGTGGAGCCTACAGAGCAGCTTTGTTTAAAAATTCTGTGATAATGATTCATTTAATGATTATTTAAAATTCTGCTCGGAGCGCCTTTAACATCCTGCTTTAAACAAAGTGTGTTGTTTGTTCTGAACTGTGGTCACAGATATGTAAAAAAGTGGCATGATATTTAGAGAGCAGCCCAGTCCACCTCTGCTACACCTGCAGAGTCAAAGCTTGGCCCCCTCCTCGCTCTCACACACAAACACACACACTCATAGAGTACCCCCGACCACCCCCCTGCTGAGCCCTGAGCCCCACAGCACAGCCAGAATTTTGTTCCATAGGTCACATCAGATGGCTGGCACACTTGAGCCCTGTTGACAGCTTGTTGTTTACAGTATGCGCAGCCAGCGTGGGGCAGCCACCGCCGATCGGGGGCCTAGTGGGAGGTGGATACGTTGGTGTGTGTGTGTGTGTGTGTGTGTGTGTTAGTTACATGTGGGTTTTGCGGGAAGCAGGAAGGAGGGAGGAGGCAGTGGCAGCGGAGGGGTAGCAGTGTTAGGGGGGTTGATGTTGGCGGGGGGTCCAGGCTTGGTTGCTGAGCAGGGAGCCCCTGGCGTGAGGCCCAGAGTCTTTGATGCTCTTTGGTTCTGAGAGAGAGAGAGAGAGAGGAGGAGAGGGAGAATGAGGGATAGGGAGAAAGAAAGACAGAGATGAGGAATGAAAGAGAAAAAGGTTACCTGTGGATCAGCCAACCTTCGGCGCAGAAGGGAGATGGGGTGGGGGCGGCAGTGGTGTTTGAGGGTGAGGGGAAGTGGACTTTGATGTAAGTCCAGGTTGGAGGAGAGCATTGATCGCAGAGGGAGGAAAGGGGGAGCGGGTGGTGTGGGCACAGAGGAGTGTGGATGAGCTGAGCATGGCCCGAGTTCTACTACAGCAACACTTCCACCTTTTCAGAGGAGAAGGCTCGGAGCGGCAGCTCAGGATGTTGCAGCCTCGATGTGGATAAGCTCGGGGAAATGTGTTAACCAAGCGTGTGTTGATAGTGAAGCTGGAGTCAGTGGATGAAGTTTAAGAGATCCATCTTTTTCTGCTGCTTGCTGTGAATGTGAAAGTCTTTCATCTCTCTCCCATGTGTTTGCAGCAGGAGCATGAGGGAGTTTTACTCCCTCTGTGAGAGCGAGTGTGTGTAAATCTGTGTGCTGTGTGTGTGTGTGTATTAGGATGTGTGCTTATGAGTGCATATATACACGCATTTTTGAGAGTGAACTCTCTGTGTGTATTCTGAACCAACAAAGGCAGAATCCTGCTGGGCTGCTGTGTATCCATAGATCAGAGGTGTGTATGTGTGTGTGTATGTGTGTGTGTGCGCGAGTGTGCATCACTGCCTCTCGCACAATCATCGGGACAACACACAAGCATAACACCCGCTGGGCTTACCACTCCCCACAATACACAGAAGCTCCCATAATGCATCAGTATTTCAAAGCTAAACATCCCGGGAGACTTTGCTCTAACAGTGAGGTCTCTCCTACCAGGAAGTGACACGCCCCCCTGCTGAGACACAGCTCCCACAATGCACCGAGGTGGCTCCCATAGAGATGCACACAATGTGTTTGCTCCTGTTGGAGGCTGCTGCCACGCATCTGTCAGCCTGCTGCTAACAGTATTCATCTGTTGTTTCCTGCCTGAGTCGCTCCGGTCTTTCTCTCTGCTGCTTTAACAGAGTGGTTTCAATCTTGAACCCACACTTCAGGGTCACCAGACTGTGGACAAGGGCTGACGGCGAGAACAAGGATACATCCACTGGCCCCGTGTACATCAGAAAATGTTTTACAGCGACAAGGAATAACCCAAGGCAAGGTTGGCACAGCCTGCAGGTTCTCTCCGCAGAGATCTCTGATCCTTTGGCCGGTGAATGTAGAATGGATTTCAACTGTACTGACAGCGTGCCAAAGATCCTCTGCACCTTCTTTTAAAGAAAAAGGAGTTGATGATGTGCACAGGAATCTGTCATTGAAGGAGGGTGCGAGTAGGTGGGAACTCATCTTGACCTAAATTTAGATGACTCTGACTTATTTTGCTCAGCTGTGCTCCTCTTGCTGTCTCTGTTCAACTGCTCTCCACTACAGCACACCAGCTGTGTTTGCGAATAATAACTAGACAAGCAGAGATGCTTATTTCCATGAAAGATTTTAATAAGCCGGAGTGAATTTGAGAGCTGTGGTGGCTGAATTTGGTAGGACAAGTTCCAAAGCACTGAATATCAAAATGAAGTGGAGTAAGAGCAGGCGTTACCCACTCTGCGGTCAAATTAGACTGAATTGCTCAGTAGAGAGCGTCAGAGTTCTCCTAATGTAAGTCCTCTGTTTATCTTTCCAGCCATCTATCCCATCCCTGGAAAGTAATTTGTCTATGTGACATTTTATCTCAGCAGTCAGAGGTGTCAATTAATTCTTTTAATTCTTGAGATGTGTTAACGGAATTTAAAATGTGAAACTTTATAATTAGTGTACAATGAGATTTAAGACTAACTCTGATAAAAATTGGTCTCATGGTGTGACACAGGATGTGTGTTAATGTGGACTTTTTCCAATATGTTTAAGTGCAGTAGAAACAACTTCATGGCTTAAAAAAATTAAGTACTTACATTTAAATGTTTTTCTTAGTTATGGATTATGGAATAACGTGTTTATTCCGCTGTTATAACTTGTGTGTCAATAGGAATCCTTTTTACTGAATCTTTCTTAATTGAATGGTTCTGGCAGGTAGTGAGCAAGCAAACTATCTAACCTGTTAATTCTGAAACAAGGCTGAGAGTCTGTATCCACCCTCGTGGCTCTGTGAGGCTGATGCTGTAACTGTAAAGAAAACCAAAGTGTTAGATGGACAAATGTTGAGGTCCAAAATTAGTTTTTTGATCAGGTGAAGTAAATATTACAGTTGGACAGAGAATGGTTTCAAAATAAAAGCCTTTGGGTTTGTCATGTCATGACCACCAAAGTGTTTAAGGTGACCTGTGGAGCATTGATGTGCATCTTGGCAAATTACTGCCACCTGTCAATTAGTGGAATAACATGAAACCATTGTCAGGTTACTTATGTACAAGTGTCCTTGCCCGTGTGCAGGAGACAAACAAAATGGGGACTCACTCATATAAAGGCCACTTCAGAGCACTATCAGAGGTCAAGGTCTCCACAGGGTACCTTTAAGCAATGCCCATGGCAGTATTACACGCTGCCATATACTGGATATCACATGGCCTAAACCCAGTTGAGATGGTTTGGGATGAGTTGGACTGCAGAGTGAAGGCAAGCAGCCAATAAGTGCTCAGCACCTCAGGGAACTCCAAGACTGTTGGAAAACCATTCCAAGTGACTACCTCATGAGGCTGATTGAGAGCATGCCAAGAGTGGGCAAAGCTGTCACCAAAACAAATGATGGCTACTTTAAATAATGTAAAATCTAAAACATATTCTGGTTTGTTTAACACTTTTTTGTTTACTACATAATTCCTTATGTGTTCCTTCATAGTTGGATGTCTTAATTAATTAATCTACAATTTAGAAATTAAAGAAAACCATTGAATGAGGTGTGTCCAAACTTTTGACTGGTACTCTGTGTGTGTGTGTGTGTGTGTGTGTGTGTGTGTGTGTGTGTGTGTGTGTGTGTGTGTGTTTTACTGGACTCCAAATGCAGACTTTTCAGACTCAATATATTTATATCCATATATAACAAGAGCAGAACCTTAATGGTCCTGACACTCCAGGCTCACGTTACTTCCTCACTGCCCCCATTCACTCCTCTCAGCACATCATGAGGCATTTCTGTTCTGTAAAAGAAGACACACACACGCAAACACACACGCACACACACACACACACACACACACACACACACATATATATCTAAGTTGATTTCGGACAGCTGAAATGTCTGCAATTTGTAGTCCAGTCACAATGAGTAAGACAATTTTCAAGCAGATTTAAATAAATACAAACCTGTGCCTACGTGAGAGCAGAACCTTAATGGTCCTCCAGGACCAGGCCCACATTTACTTCCTCACTCAGCCCCCATTCACTCCTCTCAGCACATCAGGAGGCATTTTTGTTTACTGAGACTGAACAAGAATGACCAGACATGGACGGGACACTGGTATAGTGGATGGTGGAGACCAGGTGTCATTTTAGAAATGGGACGTGATCAGAGTAAAGGACAGGACGGTGATATTATGGAAGCCAAAAAAAACCCATGTCAAAGTCAGGTCTGCAGACAGAAACAGTATGTCGATGTAAACGAAAGAAAGAATGCAGAGATTATGGAAGAACACAGTAAGCTCACATTTGTGTCGTACATATCACAATGTATCCTAAATTTTGTGCCATGTTTTGGTCATTTTAAACCATATAACCTATAAATTGACATGTATTTTCTCTAAACAACAAGAATAAAACATGTCGTCCTGAACAAACAATGCATTGGCTCATCAGTGACACGGTGAGTACGTATGAAAACCGATCAGATCCTTTGTTTCTGTACATTTTATTTAGTTCATCTCATCTATCCCTCTACTAATCACTGTAATTTTACAAATTGCTAGAAAGCACAGGTTCACCCACATTCAATCAAGATCCAATCATGAGTGCTGTAGAGTGATATGTGACGATGAACAGATATCAGATGAACAAACAAACAAATTGACAGAATATGATCGATCCCCTCACACTCACAGCAGCCCCTCAGCTCCCAGTGCCCCGAATGTGTGGTCACCCTGTAGACAGAGCAAACATGTTGGCCTTACAGGACTTTTTGCTCATTTTCCTCAAAGCCTAATTGATTTCTTATTGAGGAGCTGCCAACCAGATCAGAAAATTGTATTCAGTAGCTGAGGTATTAGCCGTTTTCAAAGTGTTTAAGATGTTTTCAGTGATCGCGCCTTGGCAGAGCTTTCTGCCCTGGAGTGGCTTGTATATAATGGACTGCCATGAAATCATAATTGCGTGTTTATGAACAAACCAGCTGGTTGAGGCAGAGGGTAATTATTTTCCCTGCGTTCTCCTTTCCGCTCACCGCACATTTGCGTCTGATAACGGCCCCGGTGGAAAATAAAGGGTGGGGAGAAGGCAGGAATTGAACGGAGAGGAAAGGGAATGGAGTGTGATTCTTCTTGTTTGTTGTTATGGGTTTGACAAATCACCTTTTCCCACCGCCCTTCTCCCTTTTTCTTCTGTGCGTGTTACTTTGTGCCATCAGAAATACTGAAGTTTGACTCAGGTTCTATTTTGTAGTAACTAACGTGTCCAGTGCTTTGGACATGCTTGAGCAAAGACACTGAGTTTAACTTCAGCTTCAGTCTGATCCAAACAAGCTTCGTTCATGGTGTCTCATTATCACGTCCTGACCTTGCTGTTAACATCTCACTGTTCATTCATCTACATCCCTTTGTAAAAATAGGGAATTTCAAGAGTTTTTCAGAAGCAGCCAGTTGCATCGTCTTTGCTCAGCATGCTGATTGGACCACATTCCATCTGCTGGGCTCAACCAATTCTCATTGGATGATTTCCAGACTGAAACTGAGCTTGTGAGATTTAGACTGGCTTTTTAAAACTAACTGATGTTATGACTCCTGAAATAGATTGAAACTTCACTGTTATAGATCTGTCCCATGTTCCCTTCTGTTGTTGGAGCACTAATTAAGTCCAATCCTCACAATGATTCAAAGTGATTCACAGGAAAAACTGAAAAAACATGAATTTAGATTTTAAGCAAATTTCATGGAGCTCTTGGTGGCTGACTGAAGACTTGCCACAGCTGTTTCAATGTAAAAGCCCTCCTTAGGCACCTACTGCACATACTAATGTGAGACAGGTGCAGGAAGTGTTTGCTGACAAGGACAAGGGAAGTGCATCAGAACACTAAGAGGCTTAACCTCAGAAGTCTGCTGGATGCAGCTGCGTTGTGTTCTGTCTACGTCAAGGCTCCATCACAGCGTCCACTGAAAACATTTCAGAATTCTAGTTTCATTTTATTCCATTTCAGCTACTTTGTGGTTGTACTTTTATTTCATATCTGTATTCCCTGAGTAGTATATATTCACAGAAAACAACAGTAGTCCTCTTGCGTCAGACTTCTAAGAAGTAAATATAAACAAACCAGAAAAAATACCTTTCTTGCAAATAAAGAAGATCTGGTGTATAAACACTGAGGAGTGAAGATAAGCTGCGAGCGAGACACTCTGCTCATGCGTGCAGTGGACTTTGGCACACAGGCTACAATGGCAGCAGATCCTCTCCAGTGGCTGTGATGGAACTTGAACAAAAGGCAGCCACATCCAGTGCACGCCTGGGTGTAGATGTCCAATCAGTTGGAATGAAGGACATCAATCTAACTACAAATGACAGCAGATCATAAATGCAGATGAAGTGGAAGAAAAATCAGACACCACCCTCCAGTCCTACCATCAGAAATGAGCTTCCCTCTGCAGATAGCACCTTGTTTGAAGCATAAAGCAGCCTTTACCCTGATTCTCCAACCTTTAGGCTGCCAATCATGCTTATGTGTCTGAGACAGAGATAAGAGGGGTTTGGTTTATTGGTCCAGTGACAGCCAACTGTAGCCATTCCATGAACTAAACCAGGTAATTCAAGGCAGAACAGGTCTAATGTGAATCTGGAAGTTGGATATTATCCTCAGGGCCAGTGAGACCTGACCTGCTCAGGCTGGAACACAGCACAGTTATCCTATCTCATTACCGAAGCCACTGGTCTTACATTTAGGCTCGTTAGCTGCTCCGAAACGAACATCCAGCAGCCCGCTGGGGATTCTAGGGTTAATTGTGGCTCGTGTCAGAACTTGGACCTGGCCAGCTCAATAATGGGCTGCAGTTATTGGCTTGCTCACCGTGTGTATGTGTGTGATTTTGGTGCTTGTGTATGCACATATGTGAGCTGCCTGTCTTCAGGTATTGGCTTTGGTGTTGACCCAGGGCCAGCGCTGCCTCTACATGCTGTCGGTATTGACAGACGCCAGACTCTAGGGAGGAGTCCGAGGTCTGGAGGCCTCCGCACACTGGAGACACACATCTTGGCTGAACAGGATGTCCATACCCCCCCCCACACACACACACACAACTCTGCGCCGACACAAACATGCATAAAAATGCACAAAGACATCTTTTAAGGATGTGTACAAAAGTTGAGTGCACTCCACATGCAACCCACCACCCACACAAACACTCTTGACACCCCCCCCACCTTCCTATTCATCCTTCCATCCTTCCATCCATCCATCCATCCATCTATTGACTGTGATAAATTGACCTAGGACCCCTCCAACCTCTGCCCCTTGCCCCATATAATCAACATCCGTGGATATCAGGTATGCCTGACACGGCTACTGATACACGACATGTGCTGGATCTGCAGGGCAATTGTGTGTGACAACAATTGGTGCGGTTGATTTTCGTTTATCTTGTATTTCATGGGGGGGTGAGGGTGATGTATATGGTTATCTACCTGGGTAAAACATCTAAACACCGCCCTCTTCAAGAAAGCCTCAAATTCCCTCATCAGCAGCTTTGTAGATTAATCTTAATGAGACACACACATACACTGCAGACATAGACTCATGTGTGGACACATATTCATTTATGGGGTGGTATAGACTCATACACCCTATATTCACACAGGAGAACGTGGGTGCTTGAAGATGCACATATGTTCTGTACAGTTTAAAGCCTTGCCTTGCATTACAACTATGGCAACACACAGGGGGATCTATTGTATTTGTATCTGTATGCCGTATGTAGGTGAACACGTGCTTGCACACATGCATGTATGGTAGTGAATTCACTTGCACTTTTTCTGGGTGGTACTGGATGCTTACTGACTTTTGAAGTGCCTCTATTCCCTCAAAGGTCAGCACTGTCACAGCTAGTGTCGCAACTCCTGGTTATTTTTGTTGTTGCTTAATCTGGTGATTATTTTCTCACTAAAATTAAAAACAAAACAATACACAATGTCCAGAACTGGTTTCAAAACATTGAAAAATGACCTCAATCAGAGGTCTGAGGTGATGTCTTCTAGTGTCTTGTTTTCACCAAGAGTCCAAAACTCAAAGATGTTCCCTTTTTAGCCATAAAAGCTGAGATAACCAGCATTTACATTTTCACTTTTGAAAAGCTAGAATTGTTACGGTTTGTGAAGTTGGCTCAACAGTAGCAGAGCCAGACACAGTCAAACAGTTTTCACAGTTTTTAATGTGTAACAGAAAACACCGCTGGCTAAGGCGTAACACAAAGAAACCAGCTCTCCAAAAACAAAAGGCGGTGGAGACAGGAGCCGGCTGTCCTCGGTGTGATGGTCGAAGGAACCAGAACCGGAGGCTGCAACACACAGGAGACAGAAACCACGAGGAGACGTAGGCGAGGTGACGGAATAATCTGGCGACGAGGTGGAGGAATGACCAGTGTTTTATGGAGAGATGATTAATGAGGATGTGACACAGGTGTGCCTCATCTGAAGACCAGCGAAGGTAGAGATTGGCTGGCCCCGTCACCTGTCACACATGCAGTGAAAAAACCACAAGAGGGAGGAGGAAGGTGGAAAGAAGAGCACAAGCACAAATACAAAAACCCCCAAAAACACCCACAAAAACACAGACCCTGACAAGAATGAGGTAATTTGATGCATTTTTGGCTTTGAAAATGACTTAAACAATGAATTACCTATCGAAATTATTCCCAATTATTGCTCTCTTGATTAACTAATCCATGAATTAACTTTGGTCACAATGCTTGGAAGTAGCTGCACTGAAGACCTGCATGAAATACATTTTTGCTACTGATCCCAGTCCTTCCATTGATTTTGGTCCCAACTTTCTCTGCTGTTAAAAAGGAATGTACTCACAAGTCATTCACATTGTCATTAAAGCATCAGAACATTTTGCTACTGGAACAAGTACTTGAAGCATACTTGAAAAGTCAACTTTAAGTGTGTGTGTATTCAAAGTAATAAAAAAATCTTTTCTGTTTATTTGAATGTCAAGACTTTTTTAGTGCTGCGAGCCAGCAGAAACAGTCTGATTTTGACAGCTTGGTTTTATTGAAGTCTTTGATACGCTGTGTGCCTGTAAAGTACTGTACTGTACTGTGTGTCACTCTGGTCCTTGAGCTGTGTGTTATGAACAATAGGCCAGGGAGTCGTACTGGAGAGCAGAGAGGAGAGCTGCCTGTATTTATGACTCTGCTCTTGCCTTAATGCTGCTTAAAACACTCAGCAGGCTTTTTACTTTAATGAGGGCCGGGCCGTGCTACAGCACCCTGCTGCAGCGTGCTGTGCGACACAGAGTGAGTGTGAGTAAGATACGGCTACATATATGAAGGCGTGTGTGTGTGTGTGTGTGTGTGTGTGTGTGTGTGTGTGTGTGTGTGTGTGTGTGTGTGTGTGTGTGTGTGTGTGTGTGTGGTCATTGTATATGGCTCTTTTGGAGTGTCTGAAATGGCTGTAGTTTTAAATGCTACTGGCTTCAGCTAAATAAGACATCTCGGTGTATGTGTGAGACAGTGTGTCTGATTGGGCCTGCGTAGGTGTGAAACCATTGTGCATTTCTTTCTCGTTTTCTTACAATATGTTTTCTCAGAATTATCTCTTTTTCTTAACCCACCTACACGCACACACACACACACACACACACACACACACACACCACCACCACCATCTCTGTTGACAGGGTAAATTGTATGAAAAGCTTTTAAGGCAATTAGTGGATTGAGTTGGAGCCTTTCTTCCCATTCGCACTGTTCATTAGCAGCTCCTCCAGTCTCTGATATTACCATCACTCCAAGCTGGCATCAACACCACACATTTCTTGTGTGTGTTTGTGTGTGTGTGTGTTTGTGTGTGTGTGTGCGCACATGTGTTTCTGCATGGCCCTGTGTGTGTGCGTGTGTGTGTGTGTGTGTGTGTGTGTGTGTGTGTGTGTGTGTGTTTTACATCTCCTTGCTGGAGCACAATTTCAAAGCACACAATTGTCAGAAAATAGATCCTCGCCGCCCCGCCGTTCCAACTATTTTAATCCATTTCAATAAAAGCACAAAATCCAAAATTCAATGAGACACACAAAAAAATCATTACGGCTGTCATTGCGTTTCTTGCTTGATTATTTCTTTATTAGCCGTTTATTATTCCTGAAACGCGATCATCTGTCTGCCTCTGTATTCGTTTCGGTTTCCCCATTAGAAATGAACTGAGAGGGGTTTTAAACGCTCGAGCACGGCATCCAGAGTTGCGCTTGTGAGGCCATCATACCTTGTTGTCGTTGGCTCTGTAGACTATATAACACTGGATTGGGTGACATATACGCATGCATACTGTACACGTGTTTTAATCAAAAAATGTCACAGCAGCTTTCAGCAGCGTAGAAGCTGCTTTTTGTGTTTCCAGTTGCTGTCACCATTCATTTTCAGAAATGTTGAATAACAACTTCTTCAGAGTGACATAACCATTTAAATGAATCTGAAACCAGCTGAAGCTTGTTTCAGTGTGTTACTGTGTGTGCTGCATAGTCTTCTTCTTCCTCTCCATTAAATGACACCTGCAGGAGGGAACATGGATCTATGGGAACTCCTTAAAAGCAACATTAGGTGATGCCCTGCTTCCTGGTTGCCACTAGGAGGCACACACTTTAGTGGGTGAGTGAGCAAATGAATGGATGTAAATGAATTATTTACATCTGAAAATGATTAGAAAATCCCAGAAAGAGGAAAAAGCAGTGAATGGGTTATAGAGTTTGTTTTTACTGTCAGCTCAATTGTATATACATTCAATTGAATCTTAATTATTTTCATTGTTTCTCTGAAAGTATTCTCCCACAAGTGGACTTTAAAAGAACATGAATGGAAAGTCTGGCCCTTGATTGGTTGAAATGCCCATTTTGAGTTTTTCAACATGTGACTTAACAGTGATTCAGCAATTTTACACACATATCAGAAATTTCTAACTACATTTAAATAATGAAAAGGAGTTTTGGGGCAAGTTTTTTGTCGAATTTTCTATGGATGCCTTAGAGTTTGAGCTCATTTATATCTGTGTATTTGTCTGCTGTTTCCTCAACTGTATTTATCTGTGTGTGTGTGTGTGTGTGTGTGTGTGCGCGCGCATACACCCGTGCCCGTGCGTGCGTTAGAGAGTTAATTATGTGGAACACTGGAGCGTTGCTAGCTTTGAAGAGGGGAGAACCAAGGGCCGTACATTATTGATGAGTGACACACATTGCCGACATAGTCACAAACACAAACACACACGCACAATCATCTGCACATGCAGTATTACATGTACACAACCTCAAATGTGCCCATACACACACACACACACACACACACACACACACAAATACTGTATATATTTGGCAGCGATCCTTCCTCCAGCCCTGGAGTATTTAACAGCGGTTGCTGACACACTTACAGTACCTGCTATACATTGGACTTCCAACATCTCTCTCTCTCTGGTCCGTATGGGACTGTCATTGGCCCTGTACGCTGCATTATTTAGCAGATGGAGTATTTGATCCCACAGTTAGAGCTGATCTCAGTCCATCATTAATGCTGAATTTGGCTGGAACCAGAGCACACTTTCATTACTGTCTCACTCACTCACACACAAACATGCATGCACACACAGTGTGTATACACACACAGATTATGTCCTTATTATGATCTTCTATGTAAGAGTCTGTAAATTAATCATAACATGTTTATTTCCTCAGTCTAACTGTGCTGGTTTAGTTATGGCAACAAAACAGATTTTCTTCTCCAGCAAATCTCCACAAATTCAAACGGGTGCCTCAGTCGTATTTCTCATAATGTGTCACTTTTGCTGTTTCTCTCGGCAGAGTGAGCAGCTAAGACTGTTTCTTCAAATTTTACAGACTTGGAAGGAATACAGATATAGAAGAGTGAGAAAACATTAAGATATTTTGATATCCATTTCCACTCACTTTGATTTAGACGACAGCTGAGAGATACTTAAAACAGGGATGTCCCATCCATTTTTTTTTGGCTCTGAGTCCTTGAACACTGAGTATCTGTCCATACTAAGTCCAGCCCTATGCTTGAATGTTGAGTAAACACATTGAAGTAACAGTGGTGGCCTAAATCTGACACAGGCTACCTTCTTCTGTCTGCCTTTTTTTTTTTTTTTTTCAAGTTTCTTGATCTAAGAATAATAATAATAAACTTTATTCGTACGGCACCTTTCATACAAGAATTGCGTCTCAAAGTTATGTCCTGGATTCTCTGTCCTGTTCCTGCATCTGACTTCCTGCCTGCTCTGTGCAGCTTGTTGCGGTGTCCATCAAAAACAGACTAGGCATCTATTCTCTGTGGAGCACAGCGGAGAGCCACTTCTGGGGCACCTGGTGGAATTGCAAGCATTGTTTAGAATGGGAGCTCCAGCTGTGAATTTAGGCGTTGGGATCTTTGATCTATTTGCTCACCGAATCACTCTTTAACATGATAATATGTCACTGTTGTGTTTACAGCATGTTCTTCTGCCCTCAGTTTGGCTACTAAATGATACATAAACCTTGATACTTTGAATCAGAGCTGCAACAAATTCAAAACAATTTGTCATTGCAATGGGAGCATAGCACTGGGCCGTAAGTGCCAAATTTATCCAGTGTTGACCCAATGAGTGTTGAAAAAAGTTGGATGATCATCCTTGGAGGTGCTCTGAATACCTGACACTTTTACTTCTGGACACCTGCGATAATTCCTGCCACTTCTAAAATCCTGTTTTCCCAAAAAAATAATCAGTCACACCCCCAAATCTGTAATAATCTCTCTTTTTTTTTTTTCAACGAGGGTTCTTGGAAGTGAAACGAGTTCAGAAGCCTTAAACACTCACTCTCTGTCATATTGTGCTGGACTGGTTCATCTTTCTGCTCCAGTTCAATAGCTGCTCACCCAGTCGGTGCAAACTGGGGACACATTGTTTTTTATGGAGGCATATTATTGTTTTATTGGGGTCAAGGGTCAAGCGCGTATGCTCTAGGCTCTGGCTGCAAATCGATAGTGTATAGAGCAGCCCAAGGAGCACAAATATTGATTAATGAATATGCGTAAATCTCTTGTCACACCACATCTCTCTCTCTCACACGCACACACACACACACATCTGTGAATGTATAAAAATGATCATACAGGTACATATCTATCCACATGGTGCAGACACACATGCATGCACTTACACATGCTGAGACTGACGTAAACTCACAAGCTGCAGTAGCTTGTGTGAGATGTTGTTGTTAACGATATGTGTTTGTGTGTGTCCTTGTCTTTGTGGTTACGGACCATTTCCCAATTCATGTACAGACAGTTAGAGACTCGAGGGATCATGCTGGTGCTACTGACCTTTTTCCTCCAGTAGCCAGAGATCCTTTACATCAGCCGCTGCCTTTTTTGTTACCAACCTTTGGCTTTTTAGGAGATTTAAACCAAAAGACTCAAATATGACTAAAGTTTTCTTATTTAGTCGCTTATTTCTCTGACAACTCAGCTTTTAGCAGCTAAGAATCCCATCCTTCTGTTAATATAAGTAATGCAGTAATGGAACGTCCCTGCAAAACACAAACAGAAGATGATTTAAAGGTGCTCCGTGTCTCATCTTTAAACATCATTATACCATTAATAGTGATACCCTGGTGCAATTACTGTAAACAAATGAGGCCCTGGACTAGATGATTGGTAGCCTGTATCTGGCTTCATCTTTCAAGGAAATGCATAGCAGTTGCTCATGTTAACATTTATTTTTCCACAGGGAAGAAAGTTCAGGCACCAGCTAGGCCTCTTTCAGTATGATGCACCAGTGTTATTTGCAGTATTTCTCAAAACTGAAACAGAAGATGCAGTGAAAGGTAAAGTCATATAAATCTGAAGCGCTGTACGGTATTTAACACTCAGCTATAACCATCAGAAATAGTCAAATTTTATTCACCACTACACAAAAAGAGCATTGTATTTGTTCAGGTGGAGGACCAAAGTTGTGCTTGCATCGACTGATTAGCTTCAGCCAGCTGTTTTGCTTGTTTGCGAGTCTTTATTTAAGCTAACACTCTCCCAGCTCCAGTTTCACACTTAACGGACGGACAGGAGAGCGGTGACGATCTTCTTGTTTGGCAAAAATGCAAATGAAAATAAATCCCAAAATGTCAAACTATTCCTGTTAGGCGGGAGATTTGTACTCCTCTTCAAAGAGCAGAGCCAAATAATTATAATAACAATTTGCTGTAAACGGTCATTGTCTTGAGACTTGTGACTGAACTCATAGCTTCTTGTTACAGATGAGTTGAGGATAGATGCTGTGGAAGAATTTTTTAGCCATGTTATTTTTCTCTTTTCACCATTTACCACTGTCAGAAACTCTAAAGTTGGAAGCTGGTATTAGAAAATCAATAGTCTTCTTCCTGTATTGTGCCACAAAGCAATCTCTCTTTGTACCATAAAGTAATCTGGCTGGTTTCCAAGTTAACCCAACCCTGTGGCACACAGTGTAAGATGTAGTGTCGAGGCTGAGTCTAAATTAGTCAGGTTTCCATCCAAATGTTGCTCACATTTTCAGAAAATCTCTCTCAGAAAATGCAAATTCATGTTCACGTTTTCATCCACTCCTGTTATGTGAGTATTAGGAGTCGGTTCATCAAGATAATTTTCAGTCAGTTTCCATTAAATCGCCGTAGAAGAAGAGATTATGTAATTAAAAGACCATCAGTCAAACCTCAAATATTGGAAAACAATCTCGAAATCATTATGGAAATGTGGAATTTGTGTTTGTTTCATGTGTGAATTTGATGAAGGTTACAGTCTCCTCATCGCTCCACACAGATCTGATGTTTTTGTCTGCTATTTTTAGTTTCTTCAGGGGACGTTTGAGTGACGTTTGAGTCATGAATTAAATCTGTTTCCACTGCAATTTGTCACATTTTTTTTATAAAACTTTTACACCTCACCTGCAAAAACTTTTTCATGATATTTCAACTTTTTCCTCAAATTTTCTACTTTTTTTACGCTCATAATGCCCATAAAAACAGGTGGATGTAAACGCACTCTGTGATGGTCGTCTTTATAAGCAATTGCACAAATAACTATAATTTCAAGGTGCAATGATTTATTGATATTAGAATAGTTTCACATCCTGAGGGGTCAAAAGCAAAACAATTGATGTAAATTCCTCCTATGGGCTGACACAGATAACAGCAGGAGATAAAGAAAACTCACCAAGGCTGATATGATCCTTTAATCCTTTACCCTCAGCTGTAGCCTTTGCCCCATAGCAAGGACAAAATTCCTCTCCTCTTCTCTACCTTTCCACTTTCTATCAAGATGATGACATCGTGTGCGTGCGTGTGTGTGCAAGTGTGTGTGTGTGTTACACAACTATACAGCTCCTCTTGACTTATTGAAAAAGGAGACTGACTTCTGAGGGCCCTGTGGTGCGTCTGAAGTCCTCTAAGCTGCTGACCTCCTCACATCCAGAGCAGCTCGGTGGATGAGACGCTTTTGGTTTCTCTCTCTGTCTGTCTGTCTCTCTGTCTGTCTGTCTGTCTCTCTGTCTCTGTCTCTCTCTCTCTCTTTTTTTATCTTTACCCTTTTGTTTCAAAACAAGACTGAAGCGAGCATTGTGGAGTGTATTTAATGCCCCTCGCTCTCTGTCTTTGTCTTTTGCTCTTTTTATCGCCTGCCTATCTCTCACTCTCTCTTGCTGTCACCCATCTCACTAAGCCAGGGTGACATGACCAGTCCTGGGTTGCTATGGTGACAGTCCCACTGGTATGGCGGCAGTGGAGATGGCAATGTTCAACGGGTCTGCGTGTCTGCTTGCAAGTGCATATTTCTGTGTGTAGTTATGTGTGTTCATATGCCTGTGAATGTGTTTACGGGCTGTCTGTGTGTGTATATGTGTGTGTGTGTGCAGGCGTGTTGCGTTGCGGCCTCCTGCAGATGTTCTCTGGCCCCAGTGCCTCCTGCCAGCTGCTCCGCCCCCAGAACACACAAGCACACACACACACGCACACACACACACACACACACACACTCCTCTTAATTAAGAGCCCTGTGCCATGGTGGGCAACTCAACGGGGGTGTGATGGCACACACACTATATACACACACACACATGCACACCAGAAGTGCTCAAAACAGTGTGTCTATTAGCACTTTTTTGTGTGTGGGGAGATGATCCACTGGTGTTGCCCTTGAAGCCCTGTGGTGGCGATAGTGGTGGTGCTGGTAGGTAAACAAGCAGCTAATCAGGCCTGTGTGTCTAATCCACACAGTCCACCAGGCACCACAGGCAGGGTTACTGACACTAACAGACTCTCTCTTCTGTTCAGCGGGTGTTGAGAGGAGGAGGAAGGAGGTGGGAGGTGGGGCAGGAGGAAGAGGACGAAGAGTGGCAGAAGCAGCCAGGATCTGGTTGGAGATGAGGGCAAGAGAGAGGGGAAGGGAGGAGGTGGAGGTGGAACTGCCAATCTAGATGGAGCAGGGAGTGGGAATTTTGAGATAGTTCAGGAGGTTCGTTCCAGTCAGTCAGGAGGAGACACAGGTTTGGAGGGACGACACGTGAGCTGGAGCGATGACGTGTGTGGTGATGTGCAGGACTCGTGCACTGTGGTCATATGCCACTGCTGTTCTCTCACCTGAACCTGAGACAGCACTCCCCCACGAACGCAGCCTTGTCTTTTAGTGCAATCTGAATGTGTGCTTACAAAGAACTCTGCTAGAAAACTGCCATAATTTCATGTACATTCTTAATAGAAAATGTTTTGGGGGATAGCCTCTCAGTAACCATTACAACTAGGTTTGAACAAGGCCACTGAAGGGACATGAGTCAGATGGGATAGGATGAGTAGATACAGTAGAGGATAGATTGATAAATATTTTTTATACTGTATAAATGAATACAAATGCTTGATGATTTAAAACAAAAACATTTCAGGCATGAAAATATTTCCTTTAATCCCTGCACATCATCTCAAATGCATCATTTAATGTGCCCTGCCAAGTATCTAATAAATATGGACACTGACATGATAATAATCAACTGGATTTTGTTTGAGAAATAATGTGATTAATAGCAAAGACAACACATTTGCTTAATAAATGTTATCCCAATAAACAGAGAGTCTTTGGATGTTCTAAATTTCTCTTTAAATGGTCCATCCACTACTACTGTAAAACCTAAACATATCACACCGACTGCTGCCAGCATGCGTGAGCTATCCTCATGGCTGTGTGTCTGTGAGTGTGCAACAGAATATTCTTAAGCCAATCTCTGTGTTTATGCCTCAGAAGGAAAGACTGACATGTACAACATTAGCTGGCACTGAAGAAGAGTAACATGGAACACGTATAACACCAGTGTTGGAAGCCTTTCTATCTGTGCCTGTGGATGTTTGTAAATCCCTTAAATTTGCTTCAACCCAGCTCATTGAAACTCACCTATGAATTCATATTTTATGTCCAGTTTGTACAGCATCTTTCTATCTATATATAAATATAGATAGATATAGACATATATTAAGTAGCATGTTAGTGTACACTGTTCTTACATTGATCCTGTTCTTGTTTTCCCTCTGTACGGTATGTTCTTCTCTATTCTGCCCTCAGCCCCTCCACTTTAATGTTTGTCTTAGTCTCATCCAGATTCACTGTCACTTAGTCCTGCTGTTCTTCATGGTCCTTTTTATCTCTTTCTTACTCGCCTGGTCTCTTTTTAACCTCACCCATCCCTCTGAATTCTCTGCTCTTTGTCTCCCCTCTCTCTCTCCCCCTCCCTCCTTCCTCTGCTCTGTCATCGCCTCTCCTCTTCCTCCTAACACACACACACGGACATGACAGAACACCACGGATAGTTAATAATTCTCTAATTTCCGCTCTTCACGGCGCGTAGAAGGTGTCGCAGATAACCTGATTTATCAGACAGCTATTAGAATGTGAATCAGGGGTATTAAAGCAATGGACATTAACGCGCACATTGTTTAAACAACGCCACGGGACTAATGGATTTCAAAATGAATTTGTCAACACCGTTCTCCGTGAATATAATTAGTCAAATGAGAGCAAAGCAGTGGAGGAGACCAGAAGAGGAGTTGGGAGGTAGTTTAGTAGGAAGAAAAGGAAGTCATGTACACAGACACTGCAGCAGGGAGCTGTGAGGAATTGAATAGATGGAGAAACCTACACTGGCGTCTGTAACTGTGATATATGTCGTGTGATGCTGATGGAGACGAATGTGATTACCAGTAGATATGTTAAATACAGGGAGCAAATAGCCTCCTTTTTTACCCAAGGGCACTTGAGTTTTGCAAAAATAAACAACTTATTAGGCAGGCTGAATAGTCCTGGAGTGGTGTCATTAAGTTCTGGGACTGACATTCAATATTGTTTACCGTACTTAAAGTTTTCAAGATATTCAGCAGAGCAATGAATGAATGGTTCCAAGTAGAAGCAAGAGAGAAATTTATAGTTTTTAGAGGAAGGCAGGGCATTTATCTGTGGCACTTATACAACAAATGTTAACGCATTTGTTACAGAAAGGACATCATAGAAAGGAAATAGTCAAAACATTACAATAAAGTTAGAATTGAAAGACTTTGTTTTCACTTTTCTTACTTTAGTGAATCTGACAGAGTACTCTTAAGAGCTCTGAGCTTTAATCTGTACTGATTCAGTCTGTAGATCAGTCCTGGTTCACTCTCTTGTGATGCTCTACTGTATGTCTACCCTCCTCCATCACTATCTGTGTATGTGGGTGTGTGGCGCTCTACAGACTTGCACTTGTGTCGAGTAACAAGAAATTTCAAGTGATGCCCAGTGACTGACAGAAAGTGTTTAACTTGCAGGTAAAATCTTGATTATGAATTTCAGAAGTAATAACGGTGATGTAACGTCTGAAAGCACACTGAAACCCACACACTGTGCAAAAATAAAGACATTTCTTTAAAGTGGAGAGCTCCATTGAAAGAAGCATCGCAGACCTGCAATGAACCTACACACACACGCACACACGCACACACACACACACACACACACACACACACGCACACACACACACACACACACACACACACACACACACTTCCTCTGCCACCACAAGCTTCGTGTCTGGGTCCACCGCAGGAGGAGAGCTGGCCGCTGGGCAGACAGGGCAGCGGGGTGTGGTGAGGGGGCGGCGAATACGTGCTGCTTGAATACTAATGTCCCACTTTAGAAGTCAACCTCTTCTCCATCCCCACGTCCCCTCTGCTCTGTCCCTGTCTCTCCTGCATCTTGTCTTTACTGTCATTTCCCTTCAGTCTCATTTCTCTGTTCTTTTTTTCTCACCTCTCCCACCACTCTAAACAGTCCTTTTCTCCCTCTCTCGTCTTCCTCCACCTTGTCTTTTCTGTCTTCTCACTCCTGTCCTCTTCTTCTTTCCTCCCTATGCCAAGCTTTTCATCACCCACGCTCCCTCAACATCCTCCCAACTCAGTTCTTTCATTCTGTATCACTCATCAGACTCTGTCTTCTCCCCAAGATCATTCTCTTTGCCATTCACTTTTTAAACCCACACACACACACACACACACACACACACACACACACACACACACACACACACACACNCACACACACACACACACACACACACACACACACACACACACACACACATGCATACACACGCATACACACACACACATGCACACACCTGCACAATCACAATCTAGACTGGGTCAGCCAGGTTCAAAGCATTTGTATTCATGGAGGGTTTTGCATTGGCTCCACCACCTACAGTGTTTCATCTAACTGTGGAACGTGGCTTTCTACTTTCACACTCAGAAGACCTTGGACTGTATTGGAGTGTGTTCATGGCTGTATTTATGGCAGTATGGTGCTACCTGGGTGAATACACCTGACTGAATGCATTTGTCCACTTAGATCATCCCTGTAAATACTTGAAGGTACAGTGTTTTGATGCTCAAATTGACCCTTGTGACACACAAGTTTTGAGCATACACATGCTCATGCTGTGCATGTGTCAACCCTGATCCAAATACACGTTTGTGTACTGCAGAGAATTGTGCACAATCAGATACATGCATGTACATGCCAAGCCATTGAAATCTTCCATAGGTTGGCAGTGAAGTCATGTAACACATTCAGACCCACATCAAATAGTAAATGGACTGCTATTCTAGTTTACCATTCAAATAGCTGACACATGTCAACATTTACCCACTTACACACTAATGGCAGAGGCTGCCATGCCAGGTGCAAACCTGCCCATCAGGAGTGATATCGCACTGTCTGCCCAAAGGGCCCCAGAAGTGATAAATCTATGCTCCTCCATTCACACACACACACACACACACACACACACACACACACACACACACACACACACACACACACACACACACACACTCTCAGCATGCTGCAGCCATCAGGAGCAATTTTAGGTTCAGTCTCTTGGACCAGCCTCAGTCAGCTGATTGGGCCACTTGCTGCACGGCTAACTAAGTTTACTTGCTAGCGATAGCAAAAAGCAAAAAGTGTAGTTTGCAGCTGTTAGCAGTTACTCTGGTGATATTCTGCCCTCGATTTGTTTGGAGTGACCTTTGGCAGGTGGCTAGTTCTTATACATTGTACCTTTAAATAATTTGACTTGGCAAATCCCATTTCGCCCCCATCATTGCACTGAAACAGCTTTTGTTTAGGTCCTAAATTACCTTCACATGAACACTTATTGAGGCAAAATTTCTATTTCTGGTGCAGCTCTTACTTGTAGACAGATTTTTTAAATCTCTATTAGTAATCTTACTTCGGAAGTAAGTGGAATACCACAAGGGTCAATACTTAGCCCCTTCTGGTCAGCCTATATGTGCTGCTTGTTTGCTCCCATAATGAAAGACAGAAAATCACATCTTATCTCTACTTGTAAAAATGTATTTCTGAAAAAGACTAAGTCTACATTCTAGCAGTCATATTAAACCAATTTTAGCACCAGCCTTATATCATCTAATAATTTTGCTAGAGTTAGGGCACTCATGTCTAAACACTATCATGAAAGCTTACATATTCATTTATCTCAAGCAGGTTAGACTATTGTAATACTCTTTTTTCAGGTCTACTGAAGTAAACTCATTTGCAACTACAACTTGTCCAATTTGGTAACCAGTAAATCAGAAAATCCATTTTAAAATCCTGTTACTGGTGTGCAACGCCCTCAGTGGACCAAATTATGTCTCTGACATGTTTTCTCTGTATGAACCCACTAGAACACAAAGCTCTTTTGATTCTGGTCCTTCCTTTGTTTCTCAGGTCAAGGCAAGACACAGGGAAGCTGCCTTTTGTCACTATGTTACACATATTTCCAACTTTAATCTGACAACGTACAACCAACCTTTTCTCTGCTGCCTGTAATTTCACTTTTGTCCATGATTTGGTTTTTCATTTTTCAGTATCTTATCCTAATGTTTTAAATTGTTGTTTTTTTAATCCTATTGTACTTGTAAGGCAGGTGTCACTGAGTATGATGTGTTACATGAATAAACTGCCTTACTTGCCTTGCCGATTATCACAGTGATTACCAACACAGCACAGCCGTTCATTGTTACTGGTGTCACATACTTGTACTTACAGTATGAGAGTGATACACTGTCAGTCTATAGAGGGGTTTCGGTACAGATTCTATAGTTCCAGTTGTCCTTCGTCTCCCTTTGTTACTTCTCCATTCATTCCTCCTCCATCCATCCTTTGCTCATTTGTTACTTTGTTCCCTCCTGAACAGCTTGATGTTAATTTCTAAAGGTTTCTCCATCACAAATGGAAAAGTGATGGTGTCACCATGTAAACGCTGACACGACTGTGTGATTGTCATCGTGTTAGGGTCTGACACACGCACACAGAAGCACAAGACCAAGAGTGAATGCACACTAAGGTGTCTTTGTAATAATTGAGTTGAAACAAAGATGAGCTCTCAATAAAGCAGGCTTCTTTGCCTCCTGCAGACAAGCACTTCTTTTCACATAACAGCCGAGAATCACTGTTTGTAGCGTTAATGTGCTGAGGTGACGCACACCTAGACTGGAAAATGTCTCATATTCTGACTTCAACTCTTGCCTTTAAAAGCTTGACAAGTTTTCCCTAATTGGTGAGATGATTAGACTTTCTTACTTTGCTGTTCATTGTGATGTGTGCTGGGAAACATTCAGGTCAGAAAAAATGTTTTTTGTAATTGGAATGAACCGGCCCTTTAACACGATGTTGACCCTTTTTTTTACGTTCACTTTTTAAGATGATTGGTAATTTATGGGGTGCATGTATTATTTTGCTGAAATGCGGAATTGCTGAGCCATATTGTCAGCAGCACCTGGTATATACTTGAGCATGTTAAGTCATCAAAAGCCCCTGAAGACAGTTAGCTTTTTGAGAGTATTGCTTTTTTTTCTCAAATATTGTGTGTGTGTGTGTGGGTGTTTTAGTGACTTGTGGTTTGCACATAAAATGGATAAATACATAAAAAATAACAAGAAGCATGATAGAGAATTAAAGCTTAGAGATTTTGACGTGAAAAAGACAAATATTGGAGCCAAAGTGATTGATTGATTGATCTGAGTTGGAGCAGAGGATGCGGGAGAGTCTCCTGATTTCACTGGTGATGAAGTTGGGGGATTAGAGAGGAAAACATATCAGCACGAGGGGGGCTTTGGAAGAGATATTTGACATTTCATAACTCCTTAATGAGTCTCTTGAATTCCATATGAAGACGTCACGTCGGTCCACAGTGCAGTATCAGTCAGCACGCTTCAAACTTTGAATCAGAGTATGCAAAACCTACTCAGCATCCTTGCTTGGCCTCGTGTTCAGTGTGGAAATCCAACTTGGCTCAGGCAAGGAGGAAATTTGTCCAGAGAGCTCTTTCTCTTGTTCCCTTGAGAATAAGAAACTGAAAATCTATAAAAACCTCACAACTTTGTGATTGTTGGAAACACTCAGTATCAACTGGCACTACATTTTCTGCCCTTTTCTTACTTGCTATGAACACAAGAAGCAGTCTAAAGCAAAATGCAGTTTAACAAAATCGCCTTAACTCTGAACTGCATCTCAGTGGAGTAGACTTTTCTGTTTGTTTTGTCCTCTTTTTTTGTTCACTTTGCTTGCTGATGAAGATGTGAGATGTGCTTGAAAACAGATGAGAAAATGCAACATTTACACTCATAAAAATGTGGCTGTATGTATCCCAGGAAATACCAGCTGACAGAAGGTGCTAATAACTGACTATGAGATGAAGTAGAAATGCATCTTATCAGTTCTTATCAATCACAAGTGTTCACAAATAGAAGTGCAAAATGTGTGCATTAGTGGTTTTAGGAGAATAAAAACACCTGGGATGTTCTTCACTGTCACTGGTGTGCATTCCAATAAACGTGGTTGGCTGTGTTTATGGGTCGACTGTTAGCATCTTCGAGGCTGGCGAAAAGAAGCAGCTGAGGAGACACCGTACATCATGGAGATAGCACATGACTGTCTACACCCTTCATACACCATCTACACCAGCAGTCCATAAGGAATTTGGCATTCCAATTTGGGAAAGTAAAAAAAAAAAAAAAGAGAGAGAAAAATAACATTTAAAGCAAAATGCCTGTAAACTTCAAAACTAAACGAGCCAGCCAGCAACAGAAGAAGTGTGTCTGAGGCATGAAAATCCAAAGCGCTGGATGAGGAGAGAATAAAGCATCAGTGGTTATGTAGAGGACGTAGCAGGTTGACCTGGCACAGCATGGCACAGCATGGCAGGCTCCAATGAGGCTTCACTCACCCAGGGCTCCTTCCTGCCTGAGCTCAACACAATCAGGCCTCAACGGCAAAACCGACTGCAAGTTACCATGACAACCCGGAGGCACTGCCTGCATGGGACAAAGGCTGGCAGGTCCCGTGTGTGTGTGTGTGTGTGTGTGTGTGTGTGTGTGTGTGTGTGTGTGTGTGTGTGTGTGTGTGTGTGTGATTGAAAAAGAGAGAGAGAGTGAGTGATGTGTGGCAGAGCAGGCGCGGCCCTCCTGGGGCCCTCATTCGTTTGTCTCTCGCTGGGACCACAGGAGCCCTGATGCAGCAGAGATGGAGGAGGAGGAGGAGGAGGTGGTGGTGGTGGCGGTGGTGGTTGGGGTGAGGAGAGGGGGTGGACGGGGAGGGGGCAAGTGAAAGAAAGGCAACTGATGTGGAAAGAGAGGATGGGAAAAAAAGATGCAGGAAAAGGTGAAGAGTGAAGGAAAGAATAAGAAATAGAAAAAATGGCCAAATGAATAGACTGAAATTTGGAGGACGAGAGATTATTCTGTGCCCATTTGTTCATTCACTCATCCATCAGTCATGTGGAATACCTCATACAGCAAAGCCTGGATCTTGACACAGTATGCTATAAAAATTTGACTTCGCTGTTACATTTTGGCAAATTAATTACACCAATTAGTAGGGTACTCAAAATTCAAAGTTTTAATAACCTGTCTAGCACACTGTAAGTTCAAATGACTTGAAACAGCCCCTACTTGGCTCCACGGAAAATAATGAAACAGTGAGTGCAACTAGGCATGATCTGATCACAGTGTTTCATAGCACCAAATCATCAAAAATGAGGAATTTGCTTTTTTTTTAAACATCTTTGTTTCGAGCATCCTGTTTCCTCCCAGCACCACCTATACAGATCATCGCCTGATTTGTGAATAATTCATGATTTTCCTTTTTTTTTTTTTTTTATTTCTCCCCGTGTTCAGGAGTAGATCATGCAAACAAAGACCTGAAGAAAAACTTTGTAAGTAAACTCAAAACGTGATTTTGCCATTTAAAGCTGTGCTGTAAGTTGTTGTCTCACATGCAGGAGATCTCGGGGATGGGTCTGCAACGTCATTTCTCATTAAGTTCTTTTTTTATGAGGCTATAATTTTCCATCAGTTCTGTGTGGTTACACCAACATAATTGGGGTTTTATTAGACTGAAATCTGTGTTGTGATTTTCTCTTAAACTTCCCTATTTCTCTATTACTTAAACCCTGACACAATAAGATATTTGTATAGTGATAAAGTAGTTTTGTTCTCAGGCTGCTGTTACGGGCTAGCCATAAAGCATATGTAGAGTGGCAGCGTTGTTTGATCTTGCCTTGTCATATATAATCCTATAGGCAGTTTGAAGCACACAGGCTAACTTGTACTTTGTCAGAGCAGATTGTCTGGCATGGATAAACCTGGCTGGAGAGAGAGAGATACATAATTGCTCTTGTACCATTTGCTGCCAAGACATCCTCCTCCCGTTATGCCTATATACACAGGCAAACAAGTCATTCAAACATGTTCACTTTTATGAGGCACGCATAAACCAGGCAGACACACACACACACACACACACACACACACACACACACACAGACACACACACACACACACACAGTCTCAGGCATCTCCTCTGTGACAGTGATTGCCGTCAGTCAGAAGAAATATGTTGACAGACTAATTCAAGTGGCACTATCAAGAGTTTTTCATGGGATTCCTTCATTTCCTGTCATGTCGCTCTGATGTTTTGTGTGGAGGGTTACATGATGTTACGCTGTGCTCCATTTGTTTTGTCTGGATTACAGGAGGCCCTCGCGAGTTTTGACCTGCGTGCTTCACACGGCCTGTCTCATGATCCCATGCCCGTCAGAGATGAGGAGAATAGGTAATGACTGTCAGTGGACTGACCAGTTTATTTAACCCTTTAAAGCTGAAAATCATAAATTGATTAAACAGTGTATTTATCTACTCTCTATGATGAAGATGCAAGCGCTAAGGCCCTCTCATCACAGTCATAACAGACCCTGGTACTGCATTTCATTAGCTAGCTGCACTTTATGTGGTTTCAGGTTTAAGACATTTTTGCCAAATACATTTGTTCTTTCTCATCCTTGCCTTTTGTAACATATATAGTATACAGTAGATGTTGAATCTAGAATAAGAAGCCTGTTTCTGTCTACCTCTGCGTGAAACCAAATAAATTCTTAATGATTTCTAGCGGTAAATCTGCCACTGTTTTCACTGTAAACAAACTCTTGTGCCATGTGAGAGCAGAAAGCTTAACAGGCTTAGCACTAGTAGGCAAAATAGGGGGATTATCTTAGCGAACAGTCAATTAGTTATCCCACTGAAGGATATTGAACTCACAATGCAATTTCACAAAATGATGCCGTGGTAAATATGTTAGATTTCGAAAATGTAGTAAATACAGCTTTCAGTGTGGCGTATGGAGAGGAAATCAGCTGTAGAATGCTTTCCTTTGCTTTGAGCTGCAGTTTCCAGCATCCTGTCTGGTCTTCAAACCAGGATGTACTGTATGTAAATGTCTGTCCAGGCTTAATTTGGGGTATGCTCAGGTCAACACACAAAAATCTCTGCATATTCAATCTCTACCATCTTATTCCCCCCTCTGTTTCAGTCACGGTACCCGATGTGCAGGAGAAGTTGCCATGGAGGCCAACAACTCCTACTGCGGTGTGGGCATCGCCTTCAATGCCAGGATCGGAGGTGAGGAAAACAACGCAGCCTTATCGAGACGGTGGGAGGCAGTGCATTGTGGGTGTACTGCAGTGGCCAAGACTATGACATGACATTTTCCAAAACGCTTGTAGTGGGCCACAATTCCTGTCTTCTGAAGCAGACTCTATTGTGTGATAATGCAAAAAAACAAAAGAAAAAATAAATGAAAAACATCACTTATTCGCATTTGGAGTGTGCTTTAAACAACTAAAATCTGAACAGTAAGAGCTTCACATGAGCATCATCTTCAACAATAACAAGATATTTTTGAGGGACAGTGCGGCTTTCTGCATTGATGCAGAAGACTTAAATAAAGAGGCACGTGACAGATTATTTCTCATGTTTCAATTGCTGTAGGAAATAAAATGAGGTTTGTGACAGGATGCTTTGAAACCAGCCTTATGTAGCTTTACCTCAGAAAACATTCAAACAAAAAAACATTGAATTCATTCAAAAATAAATAATTCAAAGTCAAAGTCTGCAGTGATTCCTAGTCCAAAAAACAAAAGAATTATCATGTCCAGCACAGCAGTTTGTTTCATGTTGAATCATTTTTTATAGGAAGAACTTGGTATTTACGACTTGATGTGATATTGCAAATGATGATAAATCAAAGGAGTCCCGCCATATTTGGTTTGGATGGAAAGTGGAATTGTGTGGCTTGTTGGTTGTAAGCATAAGCACTCTAAAATTTGGCAGAAAATGATGAAAAAAGTCTGCTCGAGCCTTACTCAGTGTCAGTGTAGGTTTTGTCTTTGTTGCCAAACTAGAGCTGCAAAGCACCTCATCACCTGCACAGCTTCAAACTTAGAGGTTTCATGGAAGATGTGAATCATGTCTGTTTGAAGGTCTTTAAGATGGACTTGAAAAAGAATGAGAGAGTATGCAGACACTGTGCATTTCATGTGTTTGTGCTGTTTGGCTTTGGGTTTGTGTGAATGTAACAGACTACACGGTGACTGGCTGCTATTGAGCCTTGCTGACCCTAATTAACTGCTCTATTTTTTTGGTGGGAGCTTCCATAATGACTTTTTAGTGTTGGCTGTAACGTAGGCAAGGGTGAATGAACCGAATACACAAAATAGCCTGTTTTCTGTTCTGTAACAAAGACTTTTATAGGACGCACTGACAGTGCTAAAGCAAGAGTTCATGAGGCATGCATGGTGCTTCTGTAAGAGCATTTCCCACAGCCCTCAGCTCTGAACGCCTCAGAACCAATTTCATACAGTGGTGTCATCAGCATGAAACATGGAGTATGAAAAGAATCCCTCAGCTGAACTCTGACATTTGAACTCTGCTCTGTGAGCTTTAACCCTTGACCCTGCCTCATTTGTCAGAAGCTGATGAGAGCCTCCTGCAGAATTGACAAAAAGAGAAAAAACAGTTTGTGAGGCAAGACCAGGAATGTGTTTCCATTGTTAGCCTTAATTTCACCTGGCTGAGTCTATTTTATCCTGACGCATAAACAGAGTCTGGCACACAGGAGATGAAGGGGCAAGACCCAAATGAAAGATGCATGTTGAACTACTGGGTGCTGTTGAGACCTGTGCTCACTGTCTGACTGGCTGAGCTTTAGCCCTCTGTGTGCTTCTGTTTGGCAGGTTTACTGGAAATTCTCTGTGAATTGATGCAGCCTTGTTAGGGCGGGTGTTGTTTTGAAAGTGCGCGCCGTGATGAATCAACAGGTGAAAGACAAAGTCGGATGATGTTTGCCACGTGTACATTTTGATACATTTCAAGCAGATTATATAAGATTTTTAAGAGCAGAAGAGGTGAACATTTTTTTTCAGTTTTTTCAATATAATCACCAGAAAAACTCGTGTGTAAATGTCCTTCCGTGGAAACTCACGAGATTTCATCTGAAAAGCTTCCTTTTTTTTTTTTTTCTTCAGAAAAAGGACACTTGAACTTGACATTTCACAGACATGGATATTTTTAAAGTGTAAAGCCTAAGAGTATCTGTTAGGGAGTGCAGCAATTTACGAGAGGTGCAGAATTGAACATTGTTATTCAAGTCTACTTGGAGGCAATGAGGCAGTTATGAAAATGTACTCAAGAAAGCAAAAGTAAGGTTTTGATACTGTTTGGGTCTGTGTGTGCACTGTCTACTTGAAGCAGCTAATTAGCCGGGTTAAGCAGTCAATGTTTTTATATTGTTAATGGATCATATGACTACTTTTACGGAGCTGCTCGTAGTAACAGGCCTGCAGAGAATTATCACCCGACTTTGAAGTTTTAAATGTCTTTTAGCTCATTGTTTTGACTTTCCAGCCCTCAAGTTTTACTGCTTTGCCTTACTCTCACCGCTAACATGATTTTCGGCCACTGCTGGCGGCAGATTTCAGTAAAAGCCTCTAAACGCTGACCAAACAGCTGACACACAAAGTTAGTACCTAGCTAGTGAACACTGTGGAGCATTTAGCAACTAAACAACTGAATATTTACCTCAGGAGGTTTGAGGTTGCAGAGGAACAAAATTGGATTCCTACAGTGCGACAACATATACAATAATAACAGATACAAAATAAAAATAATAGAACTAGTGACTATCTGAGCAAATGTGAAATATGGTCACAATCACTGCTTCTGTTCCTGAGTGATGGTGTTGAATAATGGCCAGAAAAGTGTTTCTGCAGAACATCATGATGTCACAATGAAGTTGACCTTTGATCTTTTGGATAACTACGAGATGTTTATTTTGGCATCATTAGCCTATGAATTCTTGAGTAATGGTCAAAAATTTATTTTGTGAGATCACTTTGATAACCAAATTCTAGTCCAAGTGGACATTTGTGCCAAATTGAATAAAATCCCTCATGATGTTCCTGAGATATCGTGTGCACAAGCCTGGGATGGACGGACAACCTGAAAACATACTGCCTCCAGCCACTGCTGTGGAAGTTGTATGAAGTTGTGTAAAGTGAACGTGCCGTCACACAAGCACCAAGAGCCCATGGGTTTGCTTCCTGCTAAAAGCTGCTGCAGCCTGAACCTCTGCCTCTTTCTCATACAATTCTTCAATACTGACAAAATTTTACATAACGTGAAGCAATCCATACTTCCACCCGTGTATTATATGCCCACAGCATATTGGGATGTTATTTTGGCTGCCGTTCTAAACTTTGGTAGCATACTAAGTTGCAGTGACCGGCTCCCTGGAGGTGAATAGAAGGAAAATCTTTGCTCAGCTTTTTCATCCACTGATGTCAAAATACAGCACTGCACGGCAACCTAGACCACAGTATTGCAAGTATTGCAAGCAGTATTGCCACTGTGATGTGTCAGAGGGTGATATGAAAATAAAGTGATCATTTGTAATATTCCTTTAACCTAAAGTCACTTAATGAGATGTTTGAGCTCCTCAAGCAAGAAAGTATTATTTATCATGTTGTATTGTAAGTTTGTCACTGGGATTTTTAAACTATGTGTTATTTTTATCATCATGTTGTTGCAATCATCAGGCATGTTGCATTTTTGTCCATTTCAGAATTTGTGTTGTGCACTGAACATTCTTTAACATACATCCAAATGCTAATTAGTACTGCATTGGTAAATGATTGAGCACAGTCTGATACTACCCCACAGAAACCAGCACATCTTACATGTCTATAAAGGTGGAAATAAGATGTTTTTGAATGGCCGTTGGCAACTCATAATCCAGCAAAAAAGGAAAGACGTTACATTCAAGACTGCGACCAGACAGCTTGAAGACCTTTCTTTTTAGCCAACATTTTATAAGCTAATTAATTAATACTGCTGAGAAGGAACTAAATAAGAAGCTAAAGATATTAATAATTGTGCAATTTTATTATACAGCTGATGATGTTGCTGAGTTACTGCCATCACGTTCATGTACATTCTCACTAAAATGACTTAGTTTAGGTTAACCTCTGACATTATTTTAACAAACAGGATGCGAGCAAATGCAATAGGAATGAAGCAAGAAGAATTTATACAGCAGCTGAAAACAGCAAAGAAGCAGATACAGAAACACACACTGAGGAAACAAGAGAAAACAGATACAGCAAAAATAGGCACAAATGAGGCACCAGGAGCAGATTCCAGCACAGGCCAGCTGCTGTGTGTGTGTTTACAGTGTGTTTGTAATGCATTTATAATCTAAGTATTGTGTTATAGCTCAGTTACTGCATCATCTTTCTGTAGATGGAAATCATATTAACTTTTATAACATGAAAAACAGAATCCTTGTGTCTGTTTTCAAGCAGCACCAGGATACAAAATGCTATTTTTCTGGCAAGTGTCATTTTTTGTTTCGCTTTTCCACAAGCCTTCCTCCGAACTGTCCATGACCTTTTCAATCCGTCCAGGTATCCGCTTGTTGGACGGCTCTGTCACTGATGCCATGGAGGCCACAGCTCTGACCTTCAACATCCACTTCATCGACATCTACGTCTGCAGTTGGGGCCCGCGGGACAACGGGGCCGAGATGGACGGGCCGAAGAGCCTGACAAAGCAAGCCCTTCGGCTAGGAACTCACAAGGCACGGCTTTCATCTCCAAGTTCACACAGATATCTGTCAGATGGAAAGCAGACATCCTCACTGTCAGTGAAGCTGAGATTGGAAGGACAAAATGTCGAGTGTGGGATTATATCTATGGATTTAAATATACACTTATTTATTTTCAAAGTGAGTGTCCATGCCAAGTGTTTCAGGTTAGAGGGGGATTTAGAAATACATAAAACTTAAGCTTCGGTTATTGAAATGTCGGCACTTTACAGTCACAAAATATAGCTGAAATCACAAAAAGCAGCTGCAAACCACTCAGGGTGTTGTCCATGTTTAACCATATTCCAAATCTGACCCATGGTGCTTCTCCACTTTAGTTCACTTCAGTTTCAGTTTCTGTGCTTGTGAATTTATAGAAATATGAAACATTTGCACACTTTTCCATCCATATGGTGCTGAAACAAACAGACTTCAGGATATCAAAACAAGCAAAAACAGAATTGCAATTAAAAACGACCAAAATGTTTCATTATCACTAAGGACAATGTTGAACCTTTTGTAACATTCTCTTCTGCTCTGTGTTGTGACCTGTAAATATACACAGTGTGATCCATTTCCTTATATGTGAGATTTAAAACGCTCTGCTGACCGCTAGATGGAAACATTCTTTATGAAATCCACTTTTCACTTGTTCTCTCTTTGACTCCCTCTGTTTGTGTTGTCAGGGCCGAGGTGGAAAGGGTAGCATCTATGTGTGGGCGGCAGGTAATGGTGGAATGCAGCGTGACCACTGCGGTGCGGACGGTTATGTTAATTCCATCTACAACATTGCCATTGGTGCCGTCTCTCAAACGGGGAAGCCCGCCTCCTTTGGTGAGCCCTGCCCCGGTGTGATGGCCGTCACTCTGACAGGGGCCGGCGTGGGAGGCTCACTACCTCTGGTTACTGTGCGTGTACCACCTAACACATCTAACAACAGTGTTCATCATTAATGAGGTCGTATATGTGTGCGTCTGTGTGTGTGTGCATGGCAGCAGCCCTGCTCTCTGGCTCCTGTAAGCTGTGAGAAGCCTGTTAAAGAGCAGCCACCGGTGTGATATTTATAGAGACCTGCCAAATGACCTAGGTGACTGCTGGGCACACACACGCACGCAGACACACAGAAACAAACGAGTGTTAATTGGAGGTAAAGCCTGGCTGTAGTGGCTGAGAGGGGGAGAGGAGGAAACCGAGGTGTTGATGGTGGAGGTAGCACTGAAAAGCCGGGAAGAGACGCAGTGCCGACTGCAGGGCTACAGAAACAGAGCTGCCAATTTGATCAGTGTGATATCACCTGTGTCTGCTGGGATGCCTGCCCTTTTCCACCTCACGTTAGGAGGTGGTCAGACTAGACACAAGTTGGTTTTAATTATCATCACTGTAAAATTGTGTTGACGTGTTCTAATGAGAGAAAAGACTACTGCTGATACAGTAGCTGCTGCAGTGGAGGAACTCTGCTGGCCCGATTTGCTGCTAAGCTGCATTCTTTTCCAGAAACCTCCCACAGAAATCCATTTCAGAGGAGCCGTTGTATAGAACGAGCTCACGTGCACCCATCTTTTTGCTCTTTGTACTGATGTGACATGTACATCGCTGTATCTTGTAACATTTTCGTCTTGTTATCTGTCCAGGTCACGGTGACCAGCATTGCTGACGGCTGTGTCACACACTTTCCAGGAACATCTAGTGCTGCTCCGATTGCTGCAGGAATTCTGGCTCTTGTCTTGGAATTAAAGTGAGTGTCTATCTGCCCAGTCACACTGCACACCACTGCTACAACAATAAATGTGGTACCTCGTTGATCCACGTGGGGACTCAGTGTGTTGCTCAAGGACACGTCAGCAATGTGTCAGTCCCCAGCCGTGTGGTGTTTGCTTTGATTTCTTGTTATGGTTGTGATGATTGATTAGCTCTATTTTCTGCCAAATGGTCTTGTCAGTGTCATTCTGTCTCATATTTAAGACCGCATTTCCCATGTTCCCCCTGTGCTTTCTGTTAGAGAAGAGTTTTTGCTATATTCACCCCTGTCCCTCCTTAACACATTGTTTTTGTCTTCTCTGAAGAGGACAGCTTTGTTAGAAGTAATTTTCCCATTAGCCCTTTTCTGTTTTCAGTATGTGCTGCTCTGAAATGTTCAGCTCTGTTTCTTGGGAAGCACAGTACCCTCTTTCTGTTCTGTGCACTAAAGCAGTCGTCTCCCCTTCTGCTGCAAAGCAATGCAAATCTAACTTGATCTCACGCTACCAAAAGTGTTCAGTTCAACAGAGACTAGGGCTTCAATGAATGATTATTAAGCACAATAGTGGCATGGCTCAGTGATGCCACTGTTGATTGGTCGGTCAGCCAAGTGCTTTGATTTTGATGATCCCCACAAGTCTCAAGGTCATCTGCCTCAGCTGAACTTTGTGTAAAGTGCTAACTTGCTAATTAGCTAAATGCTAAACTAACATGGTGATCATGGTAAAATAATAACTGATAAACGTCAGGTATTATTATTATCAACATTGTCATTGTGAGCATGCTGACTTTAGCTTTCATGAGCCTTTCACTTCCCTGGATTTTTGCTGTTGTGTACTGAGAAACAGTGCTGAATAGCACAGCGCCCCCCTCCTGTTGTGTGCCGTGAAGCAGTGGACCTCTCTGCTGTACAGCAAGTCAATTCGACAGATTGATTCTTCTTCAGTTAAGCTGTTCATTATTTTTGTGATGATCAATTACTTATTTTGTGTGTAAAATGTCAGAAAGTAATGAAAAATGCCCATAACAGTTTCTCCGTGCCCAGAGTGACATCTTCAAATAGATTGTTTGTCTGACAGTCCACAGCTTTAAAAGAGAGCCAATGTTTTGTAATTTTGCCATATAAACGCCTTAAACAATTAGTCTATTATCAAATTATTGGAGATTGATTTTCTGTCAATTGACTTATCAAGTAATTGGCGAATCATTCCAACCGTATAAGACTGCTGAAAGAATTTTTGCATTAGAATTCTGCACCTTGTACCTTTGAGCTATACCTCGTCTCTCCTGCCCATTTCCCCTTCTCTCTGTTTTTTAGTCCCTCCTTTGATGTAGATCATCTATTGCTCCTCTGTCTGAATCTACAAATATATCTCCTCGCTTGTTTTTCTTCTCTCCCTCCTTTGTCTCGTCTGCCACTTCCTACCATTTCCCAAGCCCCCTCTTTCTTCATCGCTCCCTCACCAGCTGTCGGTGTGGCCTCGGGCCTGGTGTTTTGTGGTGGTATCAGCGGCGTCTACGCCTCCTTCATGTTATGGATGGTACTAGAGGCCGGCTTTACTGCTCCAGCTGTCATGCCACGGCGTCTCAGTCTCAGTTGCTTGGCTGTAAAATGGAGCGCGGGTCCCCTGGGCGAGGCGACTCCCAGGACATTACTGTTAAAGGCTTTGTCGTGACCCGCTGCTACTGACTAAACTATATATCACCTCTCTCGCTCAGATCAGCAGCATTCAGCTCACGTCTTTATGGAGCCGGCTTCTCTCTCTCTCTGTCTGTGTATCTTTCTGTTTCTCTCTTTCTCTGTTTCTCACACTTGCTCATTCTGTGTCTCACTCTTTCTCCCCACATTTCACACAGTCACACTCACTCATATATTCTGCCATTCTCTCTCTCACACATATAAACCTCAAGTTTTTTTTCCCCTCTGATCCCCATTCATCAGAGACAACCTGCCTCATATATAGCACCCACAAGCACCTAAACATTTGTGTATAGAGAGACGTATTTTTAAATTTGCAAGCCACTGAAACGTTTCCAGAATTGTAGTATCAAATTCCCTTGAACAACATTAAGACCATCTCAAATCAAATCAAATCAGGTTAAAGCAGTCGTTCCCAGCCTCCCAACATCCCAAGGGGTCCCAAGATTAACTGAAGGGACCAGCAGATAATGAAAGGGATAAGAACAACTTGTCAGGCCTCAAAAAACCTTCAGATCAAAAGTCGAAGAATGAAAATCAGTCTTTGCTAGCACTGCTCGTTACTGATAACTATGTCACAAGAAGGACATTATTGCTTCACTTTAAGGGGTCACAAGTCAAATATGTTTGGAGCTGTAGAATTATATAGACAGCCCCTATTCTGGTCAAAAATTCTGTGACTGTGAATAGCTTCAAATGGCTTCAAAATTGTTTCAAAATAACAAAAAAGAAAAAGCAGCCAAAGCAAAAGTTTGGACATCCTGCATGGTCAGTACTCAGTAACACCCCATTTGACACGTATCACAGCTTGTTAATGCATTTTGGAGCCAGCTACAAGGATTTGTTTTGCTAAAGGATTCTAGTTCTGTGAGATTGATGAAATTTAGGTCAGGGACCTGTGAGGGCCATGGCAAAACCACCAGTCCATTCTGGATCTTGAGGTGCTCATTATCCTGTTGTAGAAGCCATCCTCTTTTCATTTTTTTAGATGCTTAAATGCTTGCTTTTAGAATTTACTGGTATTTAATTGAATCCATTCTTCCTCTTCAAGTGACATGTTCCCTGTGTCACTGGCTGCAATACAAACCCAAAGCATGATGGATCCACCCCTGTGCCTGACAGTTGGAGAGGTTCTTCTTCTTCAATGCTTTTTTCATATCTTTGCTCGTCGCAGCCAAAAATTCCTTTCAGTCAGTCCACAGCTCCTTTGCAAACTTCTGACACTGAATTTTGTGGCGAGGATGCAGGAAAGGTTTTCTTCTGATGACTCTTCCATGAAGGTCATATTTTGCAAGTGATGCTGCACATTAGCCCTTCACAGTCTGCTAAATCTTCATGAAGGTCTTTTGCAGTCAAACACAGTTTTTGATTCGCCTCTCCAGCAATCCAATGAGCAGTTCTCTCTGAAAGTTTTATTGGTCTTCCAGACCTCAGCTTGACCTCCACCCTAACTGCCGAACAGCTGTCTGAAAATGTTTTGCTATCTTCTTGTAGCCTTCTCCTGCTTTGTGGGCATCAATTATTTTGATTTTCAGAGTGTTAGGCAGCTGCTAAGAGGAGCCACTGGATTTTGAGACAAGATTGGAGGAGTCACAGTATTTATTAAGCTCTTAAATTTGTGTCACTTGGCCTTTCCTAACAATGATTGTGATCAAGCCACAGCATTATCAAGCTAATTACGATTAGAGATTTTGGTAAAAGTTATCTGAGAGCTCAGATGTCTAAGGGTGACCAAAGTTTTGCATGCTACTGTATACTGACGGTCTCCCACTTTGATCCAGACTAAATATCTCAACAACTGTCAGATGGATTGCCATGAAATTTGGGACAGATGTCAGTGGTACCCAGAGGAGGAATCCTAATGACTTTGGTGATCCTCTCACTTTTCCTGTGGCAGCACCAACAGCTTTCTTCATTTACCCAGGGAAAAATCTCAAACATCTATCAGACAAATTGGCACAAAATTTGACATTTGGCATTTATAGTCACCAGGCGCTGAATCCTGATTACTGTGTCGATCCTCTGATTCTGACTTTTAATTTGACAAATATTTTAATTTATGACCAAAACAATTCACTCAGTTGTACTTTGTGTTTAGTCTTTATTAGCAAATGTTAGCATGCTAAAATGCTCAGCTAAGATGGAGAACATGTCAAACATTGTACCTGCTGAACATCAGCATGTTAACATTGCCATTATGAGCCTGTTTGCTTTCTGACATTAGCTTCTTCAACTTTGGACCTGTAGACTTGATAATAAAAGTTTAATACTTGTCTAATTAATTAGTCTACTTATTGCAGTTCGCACCCAGACTACTGACACACATGCCGCTTTACCAAGTGTCTTCTGTAGACTGGCTGTGTTTACACATACCTGCAGTTCTATTGATATGTATATAATCTGTTTATGTTAAGAGACAGATTTAATCCCTCTGTCAATCACTCTATTATCTCCACCTCCAGTTTCTCTTCATGCAGCTACACTCTCCAGAATTGGAGCCTCTCTGTGTCCAATGAGAAATGCTCAAAGTTTTCTTGCAATCTTTTGCTTCATCTTTTGTTAATTTGTCAAAGAAGCGAGCAGATTGGAAAAATGCAAACACTGTGACTAGGGCTCCACAGCATATTATCACACTGTGATAAGATGCTAAATGTTTATGAAATTGCACAGACGTGGAAATGAATCATCTTTGTCATTTCTGATACAGTATGATGTGAAGGTTTTCTGCTGGGAGAAGCCAATATTGCAACATGCATTGCTGATATAAAATATAAAATGAAATATACTGTGTTGTTATATGCATTATCACAAGACCTTTAAGTGTTTTGCGGCCCCAACAGTGTCAGGATGTCACTGTCTATCTGTCTCTCTGGCACTATGTTGGCCTGTCTGTCTGCAGCTGTCTCCATCTATCCATCTTGACGCCTGTCCAACAAACCATCAGGAGAAATCAATTCTTCGCTCATCCTGTTTGTCAGTCTTTCCCTTTCAGTTTGTTTGTTCGTTTTATCATCGAATCACCCTCTCTGTCACTTTATCTCTGTTTCTCTCAACCATTCAATCATCCGGTCCGTCCATTTGTTCAGATGGAGCTGAACATTTTGTTTTACTGTGACTCCACCTCATGTTTTGGGATTGTACACCTGCAGAAGTGCATTCACTCTCCATCCCTTTCAGATGGATTGTCTCCTCCTTAACCCCAGCAGCACTGTACTGTGATCAGGTGAACTTTTTTGGGCAAGTCCTTTCATTCAATCACACTGCAGCAATAAAAATGTATAAAGAATCTTTTAACCTCCTTTAACCTGTTGGTCCATTTTGTAGTTCAGTGACAGGAGAGGTCAAAGTCATCCACTCTGGCTGTAGTGCTCCGTGCTTACTCCATGGAGAGTGATAATGGGCCAGTTGCATTAACCAAAGTAAAGGGATTCATCTTTGTTAATACAGGTTAATGGATTTTTTTGTATGACAGTTCTGAAAATAAAGAAAATACTGTAAGCGTGATTAACTTTATACAGCAGTGGCTTATATTTGGATCACATAAAGATGAGGGTAAACTAAGGTAATTAGTGTAGTTCTTATTTTTATGTATGAAATTATCGACAGTATATGATCATTTCATCTTGGGACTACAAACAACATAAAAGTCATGTATTGTACCTCAAGTCTGTACACCTCATCTGTACACCCAAACTAAAATTTTCCATCATAGTGAATTCACTTCCTTTCTCACACTTTCTCTTTCTGCCTGTGTCCATTGAATGAATAGGAGAAATAATACATATAATGTTCTCTGTGGGGAGTTAAGGAATAATCAGCCAGTGATCTCAGTGGGGAAACTACATGGAAAAGTGAATCCACTTGCTCTAATTGGTATTAACTCAAACACACACACTCGTCCTCAGTGAGAGCACCTTGTGCGCTAATGGCTTTCATTTGGAACGCATTGAAGGTCACTGGCTTGTACGACCTCTAATGCAAAACATACAGAGCTTGGCTGTATGACTACTATGTGATGATACTGATATACTCATATCAACATTCCTGTGGAACTCTCTTTGGTGTTTTCAAGCATGCCTTTCTACATTAGCCAACATGACTCCTGTGTAATGTACACACACTTGCACATACAAAAATACACACACATAAATACAAACATACAGTGTGTGTATGTGTGTACATGTGTACTCATTAACCACAGAAATCAGGGCTACGCCAGTGGAGTGTATTTAAAGGAGATTGCAGGCATGCAGTTATTGGACTTAGCCTAATTGATAAACCCATTAGTAACACTTGTTCAGATAACATGGGAGGAATCTTAGTCTGCTCACAGTCACTCCAAATGGGTTCACTTAGGCTTAGAGTGCAGCACATTAAGAGAAGATTACAGAGCGATGTGGAGCATCTTAGCAGTCCACGCCTCGCTACTGTGAAATTAATAGAGACAAACTAAGGGCAGAGACGGAGAGAACATTGGACTCTGACATGCCACAGGGTGGAGACACTGCGTGTCTGTGTGTGCGTGTGTATGTAGCTGTGCAGTACTTTGTGTTTTGTGTGTCTGTAGAAGTGTTTGTATGTTGTCTGCATGTTTGTGCACCTAAATGTGTGTTTCTGTAGTCATGATACAGTGGCTGATTGGCCTTCTTGTGTTAATGTGTATGTGCATAGCCATGTGTGCGTTTGTGTGTGTCTGCTTTTACTTCTGCTGTTTTTGTCTCTATATGTGGGTGTTTCTCTGCTTCTCTGTAAACGTACATCCACGTGTGTTAGTTCCTCTACCTTTCAACTAAAGCTGCGATGTGGCTCAGCAGAAGAGCTAAATGGGAAGTGTCCAAGCAGAAGATGTGTTGCCTGGGATGAGACAGTGGGGTTTAAACTGCTGCTTGTTTTGTACCAACACATTATACCCTGCTGACTAACAAGCTTGACTGTTGGTGATATCTCCTTGAGGTTCTTTTCAAATAAAAAGAAAAGAACAAGAAAACTGGACATGCTGAGCCTCAGTAAAGCAAGCATTAGGGTGAATATAAATGCATCAGTCTCTTCTGGCTGCAAATATGTCCATGATATACGATGGAGTGAAGACCATTACTGCTTTGAGTGGAAGCTGATGATGGTTCATATTCATAAATTGGATCTTTTCAAGCCACAAAATTACAAATATCCAGAGATGCACCGATGCAACTTTTTCTCCCATGATATCGCCTCAGGATACTGATACGATACCTGTGCTTTTTTTCCCAAAAATGTAAAATCTGGAAACCTCTCAGTGTGGACCTAATTAAGATTAGTGTAAGATAATGTGAGGCCGCAACTACAGAACACTTCTCACTGTTACTGTAAGTGAAGATGAGGCAACATACTTTTTATGCTATGAAGCATCAACCTCATAACAATGCTGAATGTGATGCTGTGTTAGACACAAACTAAATGCTGTATGGTTGCTGGTATTGAGAACAGTTACAGACCTTACTTACAGCATTGAGTCTTGTACTAAAAGTCTGTTGCTAATAAGATCTGACATCAGTCCTATTTCCTCGTCCATTCCCCATTATCAAACTTTGTTACACATGTCCATGCAAGTTTACATTCCTCATAAAATGCACCTTAGCTTATTGACACACTGTGCAGATGAACAAAAAACTGTTTTTAATGTGGTATGGGGAAGTTTAATCAACACCCTCGAGCAGCCAGTTGAATTATGACAGGAGCAAAGGAGGAAGTCAGGTGATGTCATAGTCAAGTCATCTGGCTTTAACATGGGAGACTGCTATTTGTTTTCTGGTTCCAAGAGTCAAATTTATGTTTTTTAACCATGACCACGATCATTCCACAAACTTAACCACGTGATTATTATTGAAATTATGATGTTGAAGGTCCCCTAACCTGAATGTAGTGGTCATTTTAACCCAGGCCATCCCTAACCCTAACCGCAAACCTAACCCAAGCTACATTACACCAACGTTAACCAAACCGTAACCATAGTGTCGTCACATTCGTTTCAGACGGCACTGGCAAATGTCATCCTGCCGATGTGGGCATCAGATCATAGAACAATAGCAGTTACAACCTGTGTATTATGTTGTTTAATTTTGAGGATTTGTTTCATGGATCCCTACCAGCATTTAGTGTTCCCGTCTGTATACTTATAATATGTATAAATCTCCAGTGAAACTCTGGAATGATGTGATATTCAATCCAAATGACACATCACAGTCGATATCACGTAGCATCAGTGAATAATGCAATAAATGTGTGATCAAATCTACATAAAACCAGAAGCACATGACATTGACTGCATGATATCTGATTTGCAAAAGGCAATTACTGGAAAACTGATTGATCCTATGTTACATATTTTCCTCTTTCTTACTACTTACAGCATTTGCAAACATGCAGTACATTGTATAAAAAAAGAATTAGGTGGCTTGTGCTCCCGACAGAATTTCATTTGCAGTGGTTGTTTACCAGAAAAATTGTTGAGTGTGATGCTTGTAAATGATCAGGAGCTGACAGTGTTTTCCTCTGGGTCCTGCTTTCTCTCTCTTTCTTCACCCCTTCATCTTTTTGTCCCCTCGATTGCCCATCTTTCGCGCTCTCTCCCCTGGGTTGGACACTTTGTCCTTGTGCTCCCCGTCTCCTCCTTCTCCTCCTCCTCCTCCTCCTCATCCTCCTCCTCCTCCTCCTCTCTGCCTGGGCCCAGTGTGAGTGATAAATTATTCGTGGGCATGCTCTGAGGGCCCAGGGCTGCTCATTCCTGCACACACAGGACTAGCATTGATCCAGCCTGTGGTTCAACTTAATTGGAAACCCAGTTACACCAGCTACAGACACACTCCGACACACACAAACACACTGCGCGCACACACAGATGCACGAACATACGCTTCCAGATGCGCCATCTACTGTAAAGTGGCATTAACACTCACACATGCACAAATGTACAGTAATGCGCTCGTGCATAGGTGCAATTACACAACACACACACGACACACGCAATCCCCACGTGCATTCATGCATTAAAGTGTTACAGAATTAATGTCTGGCTAAGTATCAGCTGCACTATGTATGTTTAATGATACAACATTGCACATACACAGACTGCGGTACAATACAGTGTTGTGCACACAGGCTTCCCATGCAGGGATGTACATCTACTGTGTACACACAAACCCACACACACTCCAACTTTACAACTCCAAAATTCACACAAGTGATCTGACACACAAGGACAAGTAGATGGACACAAAGCTCTGTGCGCACACACACACTTTATAGTCACTAAGTCTGCATTCTAAGTAGCACTAAAGAGGAGTAAAAGTCCACAGTGGAGCAATATGGAGGCCCAGGGTTATCGATTGGACTGAGACACTGACTATCATACAGCTAATAGATTACATCAGACACATCGGAGCGGCTCAGTCAATGAGGCCTGATCCTATTAACTGGGGATTTGTAAACAGTTGTGTGCTCACTGTGACGGCTGCTGTGCTGCTTTGTGAGCCTTGGCGAGGGGATGAAGGCTGTGAGGGTCTGGAGGAGGCTCATATATTGTAGCACTCTGCCCTCAGTCTCCTGTGAGCTGCAGTGTAGCTGTGTTCATGTGTGTGCTGGACAGCATGCTTTCATTTTATTGTCTTTGGAAGAGTGATGTCAGTTCCTGGTTCTGTTCCTCCTGATGCTGTCTATCCTGCAGAAGACGTCCGTGTTTCTGTGCAATTATAATTTTACAGTGATGAATAGAGCTTTCACAGAGTGGGATAATACATGACAGTAAACATGATTCCTTCACTGAGCTTTGTCCAAATTGAGAGTTTTTGTGTTGCTTCTACATGCATGAGTTGAATGGACGATTGATGGATGAGCTATTTTGTGAGATGCATTTCAGCTTAAAGGCTTGGCCAGACAGCGTCATTGTGGAGGGAAATCTGTTCATTTTAATGGATTCAGTGTGATCAGTAGATTTGGTTGCAGAGGTGAAGTAAATCTTTCACAGAGTTCAACTTTGGTGAACTCCTGACATTGCTCATCTTTGAGGGCACAAGCAAAGCAGACATTTTGACTTGTCATAGAAGGAACACATTAACGGCGCCTCTGTCCTCATCAAGTACCGCAGTAAGCCGTGAAAGTGAGCTAGCATGTATAATACCAGGAGCCTGAAAAGGAGGTCTTATTTCCACTTCCAACCTCTCTGCAACTTTGCTGTGACGCTTTGTGATGTGAGCATCTGAAATCTGGATTATTATTCTAATTCTTTTTTTAATTGATACTGTATCAACTTGTTGTGTCTTTTTTGTATGGAGGGGAGTAGTGATAACCTAAAAAATGGCTGATGTACCATGGCTGGTGATGCTATTCATACTCTGCTAGTGATGGCTGATTGGGTTTGTAGGAGTTGCACACTGACAATTGTGTCTGATTTCATCACTTCAGGATTTGCATTTTTGATGCATTCCAGCAACAAAAAAGCCAAACAACTTCACAAAAACACCCTCCATCATCTTGCTGCAGTGTGATGGATTTCAGACATTTTTGATATTGATCTGTCTTTTGGTCTAAAGGCTGCTTAATGCATGAGGACAGCAGTTGATATCAAGCAAGGTTTGGTCCCACAGAATAGTTTATATTAAATGTAATGACATGTAGTGTGTCATAAATAATTAAGGGGCTTACTAAAGGATAACAACCTATCCTGAAAACCTCCTAAAAAATTATTTTCTGCAGCTCATCTTCTACTTGAGCTGCATACCAAACTCCATAAATAGTGGATTTGTGCTTTCTTGCAGCCAAACCAAAATCAACAGGAGGAGAAAACACATGGTCTAGCATGGATACAAAGAGGTAGTGCAGAGAAAAAAAAAAGTCCCACCTCAATGTGAGAGAAACCTCACAAGTTAACAGCTCAGTTCATCTTAAGTCCATTACAGCATAAGCAATACTTCTGTTTAACCAGTGCTATGGTAGATGCTGGTCGTGGGGTTTTCAGATTAATTTCATGGCCCAAACCTATTCACATGTCCCTTCAGGGGCTGTGCAGCAAAGAGGAGTGAAAACATTAAGGGAGGGAGAGAGATAGCAGTAAACCGGGTTCTCAGCCAACAGTGTGTTTTTAAGAGCAAAATGACTTTTCCAAAATAAATAGATCTGTGTCGCGGACTGCTAGGAGGGAGAAAAGCCCTCGGTTCAATAATTAATTCCCGAGTCGAGGGTTTTGGAGAGCCGCTGATTGGGCTGATTCTTTTTTTTTATTCTGTTATGATACAAAGGAGGCCGTTTGAAGTAATTTGTCCCAGAGAGAGCGGCTTGGAATACCATACATGCTTTGATTTAGCAAAGCAAATTTAATTTTGTTTGCTTTATGCAAACCAGCCGGGGCCGCGGGGGTTTCTCTGATTCCACCAGAGGGGTGATGGTGGTGGTGGTGCTGATGATGGAGGTGGGGGAGTGCACACAACAGAATCACGCTGCTGCCACTAATATATAATACAGAACGCACGCTCACACACACAGACGCATGCAGTGAGCAGCAACAGTTCAAAAGTACAAAGCCTATTCTCCCCCTACACACACACTCCAATCCCTTTGAAATCAAAGCTTAAAATAATTGTTTGTGCGTTGTGTTTTGTTTCATTCTATCCGTCTATTATTAGTGTTACTGGTGTTATTCCTATCATGTTGTTTTAGCTGCCTGCTCTTGCTGCTTGGTGGGGTTTTGTTTTATGCTGCTAATGAAAGCTTCTCTCCTCGCTTTTGTTCTTCTTCGTATTCACCAATACGTGAATGGAATACATCTGTTTGTTTCTGGGCTTGATATTACCTGAGATGTCTAACACTCCGCAGCGTAATAAGGAAGAGGCTACTTCTGATTTCGTTTTTTTTATTTTCTTTGCATCTTTGTGCAGACACGCTGTGAAACTATGAAGATGTACCTTAACGTGGCTGAATAGACACCCACGATGTACCACGGTTATGTCATTAATGATGGGAAAAATGAAGTCTAACTGTGTTGCACACCTTTAATTACCTCCGTTCTGTTCCTCTGTACTGGAGAAACGACCGTACGTGCACAGATGTTAAGCAAACAGTGGAGGCATTTCTTCTCAGAAAGAGAAAAGGCTGTTCAGAATGGGTGGCCAAGCAGTTTTCTTATACTACATTCAACTCATTTTCTTAGGGAATAATGACTGGATAAAGCAGAAAAACCCAATTTCCTTTATGCTTTTTATATCCTGAAAAAGCCCTCGTTGACGACCCTTTGGTCTTTTGTTATAGAAAACTGAGCTAATATCCTCCAGCTCTCGGCGCAGTTTAAAGGTCTTAATTGGATTCCATTAGTATATTGCTTGACATGACACTTGAGTCCGCTCTATTAGAATTCCCCTGCCTGGGATTAAAAAGAAGACTTTTTCTACATTCGACTCTCTAGGCTCTTTTGTTAAAGTCTCAAATATTCTTTGTTGGATTCGCAGTTTTTTAGTGACATCATTATTAAACCGTAAGCTTGACTTAAACAGGTGCTTTTATGTCTAGAGGACCTGCTGTAAAAGGTGTGGCAGTGTCTCATCACAGCGGTTTATGTATCAAATAACCTTAGCATTAATACAGTATAAGCATTACATGCGCGCCTGCCTGGTAGAATGTGCAGTAAGCCCAATAAACAGTCTTCCAGCCTCTTTCAACACTAGAGTCCATGTTGAGCTCCCTGCAGGTTCCTTTTCAGGGTATCACAGAGAGTTGAAGTGCTTCCTCTGTGGTTTGAGTCGGTGTAGAACATGGACCGAGGGAAGGATGCGTTTGATGATATTCTGTTTCATATCTCTTGCCCCAGTCCTAAGCTGACATGGAGGGATGTTCAGCATCTGATCGCCAAGACAGCAAAGATCCCTGACCTGGACGAGCCTGGGTGGAACATCAACGCAGCAGGACACCATGTTCACCATAGGTATTGTGATGCATCCTTGCAAACAATCACTGCTTTTGAACACTAACATGTGGCATCATCATTGGGGTTCATTTTATAATCAGCGTTCTGACAACATCCTGAAGGCTCTTTTTATGTGAGGCTTACATGTGAACTGATTGGTGTATTAATCAGTCAATTTACATATCAGCAGCTCTGTTTCTTAAAAGCAGAGTGATCAACAGCACTTTGTTGAAACTACAGCTAACTTGTTGCTATGGCTCTCTAAGCAACACAAGCCTGTCAAGTTGTTGGTTGCGAGTCTTTAAAATAATTGTTTGACATTTTGGGAAACAAGCTTATTTGTTTCTCTGCCAATAGCTACTATAGATGTGAAGATCTGTACAGTAAATATAAAGCCACAGTTAGCAGCTGCTCATCTTAGCTTACCTTAGCTTAGTGTAAGAACTGGAAACATGAGGAAATAGCTAGTCTGGCTCTGTCTGAAAGTAGAAAAATCAGCCTACCAGCACCTCTAAAACTCATATCTGGATATCAATAAACATGATAAAATGACAAGTTGTGGTTATGAAGCAGTAACTTCGTGAAATCTGTACATCATTGTGAGGTTGACAGGAAACGAGCAAAGACCTCAAGAGGTTACTTCCCCCTTCCAAGAAGGAGTCCATCACGTAAAACCTGTAAAACCATAAACCAGGCGAGCGGTGTCCCCCTCGTCCCGCTCTTTTTGAGAAGCTCCGCAGGCTTCATATCTAACTCACTGCAAGAATGAATGAGTGAATGAGCATATTTCCCAAATGACTATTCCTTTAAGGTAGGAAAGAGGTTGTGAAGGGTTTACTACTGTTGTTGTTATTAATTATTTTCACCTGTGTTACTTATTGGCTGCTCATATATTTCACTTTCATTGTCATTTCCAAATTTTAGTTTGTGAAGTGCTCTCATATTGGACACACTCAGATGGTAATAAGGGCATGTTGTACCTTTTGTTGGGTGTGAATCTCGGCTGTTTTATTAATTTTCCAATAGCTCTGGTTTTTGGCCTGGGACTGAATGGTTTAACTGGATTAAATGGTGACTTTCAACTCTTTGATTGTGCTGTAAACAACAGGCAATTCAAACTGCACATCAGCAGCTCCTAAAAGCCACATTCACAACACATTCAGACTACGCTGCTACTAAAGCTTTTAATTGTGCTGCACCAGTATTGCATGTAACTATTTGTTTACCCGTCTGTGTAACATGCCACACACACACACACACACACACACACACACACACACACACACACACACACACACACACACACACAGATATTTCCCCATATGGAAAGAATTATGATTGATTAGTTGAGCCGTCTATCATATCCATGGGGAGACACTGGTTGTGGTTATGAAATGTATGATCAGAGTAATTCTCCCAGTACGATCTCTAGCTGGATGTCAGCTAAATTAAATGATGTGAAATTCATTTATCCTTTCATAAGCCACCTTAAGGGCCCTGAATGTTTCTTGACCAGACTTTTTGAGCCATAGTAGCACAAAATAGTTTAACTGCTTCTTTAAAACAATATCTTTAATTGAAAGTAATGTCATGCCAACTGCAGGGAACACATTTATTTATCAAACCGAGGAGATCAGGTGTTACTTATTACAAGTTTACTCAAGTGAACTGTCAGTGATGAATCGCAGAGCGTGCGTCATCTTCCACTTGTTCACTACTGTGTTGGCCACGCGCACAAACACCACTCTAACGTGCGCGCACACCTACACTCTCCTCATATAAAGCGCTTCAACCGCAAAAAGCAGCTGTTTTATGACAGTTGAGACAGGTGATCTTGTCCAGAGAGGAGTGTCATTGTAATCCCCTAATGTTATTATCACACCCACAGCGTGTCTGAGTGTCCATGCCTGCTCTGATTTATATAGACAGCGGCTGGAGGAAATGGAGCCTCTCCCTCTGACTGTATGAAGCATGAACCTGAGCGAGAGAGAGAGAGCCCTGTGCTCCTCCAGACATCGTATAAACGCTTTTACAATGCTTTTACAATGTCAGCCAGGCGATGACATATCGGTAATCAGTCATAGCGTTTGTGATGTTTGCCTCCGCTCTCTGTCTCACTCACCTTAGGATTTCCTCTCTTCATCATTGCTCTAACCTCTCTTGTAGTTTCTTTCCCGTCCTTCCTCTCCCCTTCTTTTCCCTTTCCTTGCTATTATTCCCCGTCGCTGCCTTCCTGTTTCTCTCTTCCATCCCCTCTTTCGCAGCATGCCGTGTCATAAAATAGATTGTAATTACTGTGTTGCTGTGAGAAGAATGGATTAATTAAAATATAATGATGCCGATCACACCAGCGGGCGTCTGTTGAAATCTGTCCATTTAGGGGCTGTGGCAGAGGACTTGTAATGCCCAGATCATACTGCAGGCTAATTATGAAGAATGGTTTATTGCATGGGCAAGGACGGATGGACTAGATAGAGCAATGAGCACAGGGTCACTTACCATCAATGAGGTTGTTACGATACATTAAAGATTAGATATGATATCTGTAATGAGAGGATCCATGTTTAAGAAAATTGAAGATAACACTGAATGCTTTTGGTTATAGCGCAAAGTTAGTGATGGAAGAGAGGGAAAGGGTTTTTTTTTTCCTTTATTTGGATTGTGAAGGTGTATACTGTATGAGTGTAGTCTTTCCTATATTAATGTATATTTACTACATACATTTTGTTGCCAGTTGACTCAATGGTGATTCAGTCAGTTTATAAAAGCACTTACAAAATTGTTCCCTAGAAAAGTATTTTTACAATTCTACATTTCTTTGGGATGTGGAAAAGAAGCAAAAGTTAGCATTAGCAAGAATGCATCAACGAAAAAAAGCAACGATCTATCTATCTATCTATCTATCTATCTATCTATCTATCTATCTATCTATCTATCTATCTATCTATCTATGTGTGTGTGTGTGTGTGTGTGTGTGTGTGTGTGTGTGTGTGTGTGTGTGTGTGCGCGGTGTAAAAACGCAATCAAAATTCAAGTGGGACTGTGTAACTTTTACTTTACAGCAGTCACTGGTGGTGATGAAATAGCTCCACTAACCTGGTCTCATTCCCAGAGTGTCACAGACCGAGACTGGGTGACGTAACATAAAGAGCGAAAAAGTCCTGAGAGGGGTGGAGGTTGGGGTAGAGTAGTGGGTCATATACACCACCTTCTCACAGCAGATCGTTCCATGGGAAACAGAAGGTGAAAGCAAAAGTGAAATGTTCCTCAACCAAACCAAGTAGTTTTGATGGCTAAAGCTACCCAAACAAACCGTTTCACTACATTAATGTTAGAAAGGCGCTCTGGGCACCAATATTATGATGACGCACTGCAGTTAGATGCACTGCAGCTTAAGAAACACACGCAAAGAGACAAAAAACAATGAAATTAAGTAACCATCTCAGCTCATTTTTCATTTCTTATGAATTCAAATCTGTCATTTTTTCTTTGAAGTGTTACATAGTCGCCTTTTAAATAAGTAAAATCGAAGGAGATGTTGGTGTAACCTCTCTAAAACTTTCACAGGGAGCATGTGCAGATTGAGGACAGATGGTTGCGGTGCAAGAAGCAGTTGCATGGCTTTGTAAAAGCTGAAGGAAAAATAGCTGCCTTATAGACGTCGGGTGGGTTGGCATTGATTTGTGTGTATATATATGTTTGTGTGTATGTGTGTTTGGGGATTTAGAGGGTTGTTGGGTGGGTGGAAAGGGTCGCCTGCATCCCAGAGTTCCCATCTGTTTGACCTCCATATAGACTGTGAGCTTCAGAAACTCTGATGTTAGGGAGCAACCCCCACCCCACCCCACACACACACCCCCACCCCTCTCACCCTCAGCTCCCACAGCCATGACGACAATAAACATGTCAGTCGCCACACGCCAGAGCAATCTGCAATCAGATTTACTGTGCATGAAATATGGTGGTGCTTTTATTGGTCCAAAGACTTGTCACTCATAATTTATAGGCTGTTGCCAGGCCGGCTGTGATGTCAGCGAGCTCCCAGCACCCTCAGGAGAATCAGAAGAGGGAGAGTGAAAGAGATAGGGGTGAAGGGTGGAGGCTGGGTGGGGGCTTAGAGATATAAGAGGACAGAAAATGTGTGTGTGTGTGTGTGTGTGTGAAAGAGAGGAGAGAGAAAGGGAAAGAGAGAGAAAAGGAGATGAAAATGGAGAAAAGAGAAAAAAATAACACACATCCATCCCGTTCCTCTCTGCGGGGACTTTATCAAGTTGAGGGAGTGAAAGTGTCAGTTTTTTTTCCAGCGCCTGTACAAATGGATCTCCCTCCCCTCTCCTCCAGCCTCGCTCGCTATCCTTTGAACGCTCACACCTATTGATCACATGTTTGACGGAGGAAAAAAAAAAAATTAATCTGTGATTCACATCTCCACTTGTAGCCTCCCTGACCCAGAAATAGAACGTGGAGAGTCCGGTGTTAGCGGCTTGCACCGGGGGGATGACGTACGGAGAAGAAGCAGAGTGTCCAAACGGGCTTAATTTCATTTAATCTCTTCTGATAGCATAGGTGAACCTACAGTAATTATCCTGTGGGAGATTTAGATAGAAAATAACAGCAGCTGAATAGATCAAAGAAACACTGCCCTCTCTGCAAAGACAAAGTGAATATCAAGGGGAATGTGTGAGTGGTAAAACAGTATCTTACAAGGGGAAAAAAACTAGTTTGGCATTAAAAAATTAGATAAGATTCAATCCCTCTTTTGAAAAATGATTCTCTGTTCATGGAGCACCATTAGAATGTTTACATTTGCGGCATTTTGTTCCATATCAAAATAATTAATTGCCTCCATTTTCAAATTAAAAGTACATTACAACACAATTAAGGATGCAAATGAGTCTGTGCCTGTCGCGAGGAGCCAGAAGAAGTGAAAGAGTGACTGTGTTGATGTATGAGGGCTTGCATGCTTTTTTATGTATTAGGTATGTCGCAATGGATCATTGTGCACGTGTGTGTGTGTGTGTGTGTGTGTGTGTGTGTGTGTATCCAAATACAAAAAAACATTTCTTACCGCCTTTATTGAAGAGGAAGAGTCAGCATTGAAATTACACTAGCATAGGGAAATAAATCAGAGCTGTGCAGTGATAAACAACACAGTAATTAGGTCATTCTTCCCTCAGTAACTGATCGACCGGCAGAGCAGATACTATGTTATTCCGACTGTGTTAAAGGCTTCTGTCACTGCCATCATAAACACAACATACACTTTTACACACACATATTTCTCAATCCCTGCCACCTTTCCAGGGGCTCTGACCTCTGACGAGCCTGTTCCCGTGAAAGATGTCTACATCGCTCTGGAAACCAGGGACAGTAAAACATAATTTTGTCATAACCTTCCCTCTTTGGAGGGAAAACAGATATAAAAGTATATAGCCTGTGGTTTACTGCGAGTCCCCCTCACCCAGCCTGGCAGAAGCACGCAGGGCTGATGGATGCCGGGCGTCGGCCGACTTTTAATTGCTCGTAAATTTTTGATCCAGGGAAAACGCCACGTTCTCCTTGTCCCCCGGCGACATGGGTGACGGAGCCGCTCAGGAGGGAATAAAAGGATGGGAGGCAGAGAAAGAGGGATACAAAGACAAACCAACACACTGAGAAAGATACAGCCACATATCAGCAGGTGCTCTATAGGACATAGAAGATTTTGTGTGTGCGTGAAAGACCTTTATCAAGTATCAGCATGGTCCTGTCAGTATGATCCACGTTGATATGATGAAAGTTCCTCTTTGAGAAGGTCCACATCTACAAAAAGCAGCGACAGCTTTCAGGAAGCGTTATTTCATGCCAACCCTGTCTCCTGGAAATTCAGTTCATTTACAACAGCATATGTATGTATTTTGTAGGACACATAACACAGTCCAGATTACATCTGATTCATACCCAACATGGCAGTAAAATGTGAACTGACAGTGTATTTTAGGTATTCTCAGGTGTCAAGTGTCAGCATCCTGCACTCTGTACATCCATTCACCCACAATTCCTCCCTGCAACTTCTGTGCAGCACAAGGAAAAACCATCATAACCATCATCCTGGCAGAACAGGCAAAACAAATTAGCAGTATATAAACATAGTTTCTAAGGCAGAGGAGCAAATGCTGCTTCAGACACTGTTCCTTCTTGACAGGAGAGAACTTCTTAAGTGGATGCAGAGTCTTTGTCATTGTTGTCATGTATAGACCTTTTAAATGTAAGATACTGAAAATAGAGCCACAGCTAATAGTAAATAGTCATTTACATTGATGATTAACTGATTGTTTGTTTGAGCTATGTAACGTGAGAAAATGGTGTTTCCCAAAGCTCAACATGACGTCCTTAAATACGCTCAAGAGATATTCAGTCTACTTTCGTCGAGCAGTAAAGAAACCAGAAAATATCCACAATTAAGAAACTGGAATCAGAGAATTTTGACTTTCTCTCAAACCAAATAATTGATTATCAAAATAGTTGCAGATTAATCTGATAACCAATTCATGAATTCGTCGCAGCACCAATTGAAAAAGACATGAACAGATGCTAAATGTGGGGCAACATTGCAAAGACTGAGTTAAATTTGGATGAAGATTAAGATTAAGATTAAGATTAAGATTAAGATTCCTTTATTCGTCACAATTTTTTAACACACAACATGCAGAGTTGAGGAGGGAAACTGCACACGCCATGCATTTTGTGAAATTCTTTCTCCGCTTTTGACCCATCCATGGTCAAACCTTCCTTCACGGCAGACCAGGAGCGGTGGGCTGCTATTCGACCAGCGCCCGGGGACCGGTTCCATTGTTGTCACCATTGGTCAGGTGGTGATCTTCTTGCATGTTTTTAGTGGGGGTATTTTTATGGAGGATACCCCAGGTGAGCACGGGGAGAACATGCAAACTCCACACAGAAAGGCCCCTTTTTCCTCGAGCAGCAGGCACTGAAGGCATGGTGGAGGACACGCCACCAGCGCCCACAGCGGGATTCGAACCGGGGACCTTCTAGCTGTGAGGCGACAGTGTTACCACTTGTGCCACCGTGCCAAGGTGTAATGCATGAATGTCTCAACAGAGGATGAACTGATGGTTGTCATGACAACATTTCTTAAACTGTTGAGTGTTTTGGTGTCTGACAAGGTTAAAAAGAAACGGATGTATTCATCAAAGTGGAAAGTAGCAACACGACCAACATACCTTACAGCTTTTAACACCGGCCCGTCCCAGCATGACTCAAAGAGGCGGCATTAAAACAGCGAGAGTACAACTGGAGTTCCTGGAAAGTTCTGGAAAGTAGACAGAGAACACACATCAAATATTAATGTATTAATGATAAACACACTGAAAGCAAATTTCCAAGGTCAAATATTCAGATTTTAAGCAATGCAAGATTGAAATGTGGTTTGTGTCTTAATGATTTGATCAACATCTTTTTTCCAGTTCCAGCTTCTCAGATGTGAGGAAGACACTATGACGCTAAATGACAAACTAAACTAGATGTCATTAAACTGAACATCATTAAAATTTGGACTGTTTTGGATAATTTACAGAAAACAATTAAAAAAATGTTTCAGTTTGGCCTTTGGGTTTTGGGTTGGGGTGGGTTTTTTTTTTTTTTTTTACTGTTTTGTGACACTTTATAGACAAAGAATTAATTTTTTAAATGAGAAAATAACTGGAAGATGAATCAATAGTTAAAATAATCAAGAGTTGCAGCCCTTGTTCAATCTGAACACACATATAGTGAATGTAAGAGCATGAGAGCTGGCCAGCCCTCCAGAGACTGTGCTGGTTGTTAGTGTTCACACTACTTAGCTAAAATAATCTGAGCTGATCCGCTGACTGACATCCTCCTCCTCCTGTCAACAGCGCTAAAGTGTTGACCTCACAGCATAGTGGGCCTCAAGAACACATATTAGTTGACCTCTATTATGTTTCTGTAAAGGGCGTACGCTCAGGATGGTGGAGCTCTAAGTTATAGATAGCCCTTTAATTTTTAAATAACAAGCGGTATCATCAAAGGAAAACTCTTTTACTCCATTACTCCTGCAGAAGCTCACTGCACTAACTGTTCATGTCAAGCACAAAGTGTGGCTGCAGGAATTAGAGAACCTCTGTCTTAAAGGAAACAGGGTGAAGTCGTGAGGTGCAGTCGCCTGAGTGTGCACATCCAGCTCTCTCTCTCTCTCTCTTCTTTGGCTGTGGAACCGTCCTGTAAGTGCTTGTACAGCACTGACAGTAGTGGAGATGAGATTGAGAAATGGGGTTTAAAAACTGTCTCTGCAGACTTGTGACTGTTGCCAAGCCTAACAGATGCTCATCTGATCAATTTCTTACCCCGTTTGTCTTCCTCCCGAGATGAAAGTAAGATGAGATAAATATAGGTTTATCCCACCATTTGCTTGTTCATGGCAGTAAGGTCCGACATCCTGCCGAGGATTTTGATTATTTCCCTCTACTGTGTCGGACTCGGTCTGGCCTCAGATCTCTATCACTGTTTTCTCCTTTTTTCTGCCTTCTTTTTCCTCTCTCATTTTTCTCTGCTTTCTTCTCCCCTCCTTCCCCTGCTGTTTGTGTTGTTCCAGTCTCATTTGGTGGTTTTTGACTCACCAGGTTTGGCCTGTTGTGATCTCTTCCCTTCTCGCATCGATCCTGCCTCCATTTCTCCCTGTGGTAGCCACATCAGGACGCACGGCGATCATCCACAGGTCACAGTCCAGGCCAGAGGTCAGAGGGAGCTGCTCCTGCTTCCCTCTGTGTGGGTGTGTGTTAGTGGGGACAATTATGGTGATGGGGTGCTGGTCAGACATCTTTTTTTCCTATTTCATGACACACAAACACACCTATGCACATGACTTATCCCATCATAATCACGTTGTTGGCATAAAAACCTCAAGTTTTTAATTTTAAAATGATTTGTAACGTTTTAGTTTTGCTTCATATTTATTTATGGAACTGAAAAGAAATGCATCACTCAGATATGAACAATGTGCTCTGAATGGACAGAAATATTTGCAGTATTTATTTATCTATTTATTTATGAATTTGGCTGACTTCTCCTCAAAGTCATAACTCAGTCAAATCGAAACACACAGGCATTATACACACTGTTTGCAGTGATGCCAACTTCTACAATACTTGTCTGAGGAGTAGAAATGGGAGTAAACAAGAATTTAACACAGAAAATGAGGCTGTCTAAACAATTTCCAATAACATCTGGTATTTAGCAGAAATACATTTATTGTATCTATAAAGTTTTGTTTGGCATAAGTGGAAAAAGAAATGCAACGAGAGCACAGACAAAGGAAATAGCGCCACCTAGAAAACCAAAAACCTCCTCAGGAGAAAGTCTTAAGCAGCAAAAATGTCTTAGCAATAAGCGATTGCTGCCAATAAAGAAGTAGAAAATGAACAACAAACCACAGTGCAGCTCTAATTTTAGCATGATGATGACAGTCGTGCAGTTTTCCTGATCTCACAGTCACAGTGTTTAAACTCACGGTCAAGCAGTCATCCTGCAGACTGACCAGCACACAGACCCAGAGCTCGCTTCCAGCGGGCACACGGGAGGAGACGGGTGAGCCTGATCAACCCCACTAGTGTCAACCCAATTACTCATTCTCTTAAAGGGCTATTAAAACATAATTGCCCGGCGATTTACATCCAAGTTAACGTGGCCCCGAGATAATTTATTATTTTCCATAAGCCCTTTCTTTTGTGCGCCGACTGAAAGAGTGTGGGGGGAGAGCGAGAGGGAGACTGTAATTTCCTGAGTCATGAAGAAAGGCATGTTGGCAGCTCAGTGTAATTGTTTAAACCCCACTCTCAGACACCTTCCAGTCACCCCCTTTTAATCCTCGTTATCGCTCTCATTAGCCCAGGGTCAGGGGTCAGCCAGCTCCCCCTAGAAACACAAACACAGCTCTGGGAAGAGGAAGGCATAGATGGAGGGCTGGATGAGGGGACTGGAGGGCTGGGGTTGAGATTTCCACTCCAGTACTGGCTGGCATGTATCTGCTTTATCACTTTTTCATTTGTGGAATAGGGGTACGTGTATTGTTTTAGGCTTATAAATCTTTATGACTTCAATTTACAACACATTTTAAGTAGTATGAAATGGAGTTACTGAGTCACGGAGGAATATTTTAGTATCAGTGATAAAGTACTGTCAGAGGAGCAGATCCAGTGGCAGCAAGCCAAATTTTTCAGACACAGAAACAGATATATGAATATTATAAATAAGTTAGATGAAAATACATAAATAGAGATTAGATGTGATTAATGCCAGAAGGTATTTTGATTAGTCAGTCTTAAACAAACTGTTTTTGAAGTGGACATTGTCTGCATGTGGTCTGATTAGGGAATTTTTCAACCTTTCTAATGTAACTTAGGGCCTTTCTCAGGCATGGAAAATGCCTTATACGCTGTTTTTTTTTTCTTTTTTTTTTCTGTTGCTAAGAGGTTATCAGTCAGGTGTCCTTGTAACATGGTGGTTAAGACGCATAACACAAAATCACATCATCATTTTTTCTGTCTCCGTTTTTCCCATAAGTCTGTCTCTCTGGAATCAAGCTGGTAAACATGATATTTTTCACTCTGAAGTGCTTGTACTTGTAAATTTTACAAACATTCACTGACTTCCTTCTCTGAACTACAACTCAATGTTCATATTTCATCAGGAATGTCAGGAAGTTATCCAGGAATTGCAGGAACAAGAGTGTGTTTACATCATACCTGCTTACAGGACCACAGCATGGGTCTCAGTCTTGTTCCAGCCAGACTGAGTGTCCACCCACCGACACAATTTATGATGAAACCCACTTTGGGTTAATGCTATCTACCTATGAGAAGAACGCCAAGCTTGGAATCTGAACCTTTTGCTTAACAGCCTGTATACTAACTGTACTGACATTAGCTGTGAGCTAGCTAGAAGTGGATGCACAGACCTTGCACATGGGACTGTGTCTGTATCTGTGTTTGAGTGGCAGAACTCTCCAGAAACTCTATTTTTTCCAAGATTTCCATCCAGTCTCTGTCCTTTTTCCTTTTTCATCTGCTTGTTTATGAAAAAGATACACAAAGCAGTAACAGTTTAACAGCAGTTAAACATTTTGAGCACTAATTAACGTGTCTTCACCTCAGATCATGCCGACTCCAGATGAATCTGCATCTGATCTTGCTCATTTGCTTTCTTTCTGTTGTCTTTTTCGGCAGTTGAGCCATCTATAAAGCTTGCAACAAGCCTGTGCACAAACCGAGAAAATGACATTTTGTACATTTCTACACTGAGCTGCTGTGAGCTCAAGAGAATAAGTGCACACACAAAATGTCACAAAATGCAACAAATTCAAATGACAACAAAATCTGCAGTCACAATCTGTAAAAGTTCTTGTCCTCTGTGTGTTTCTTTGCTCCTTCATTTCCAGCCTGTACATCTCTCTCTCACTGTCTTTGTGTCTTTTCTTGATTTTGCTCTGATCCCACTCACTTTCCCTGATCTGTCTGCAGGATTCACAACCTTGTTTCCCCCCCGTGTCCCTCTCTAATTGAAGCTATTTAAGATCAATTAAAGTCATTAAGTGCTTTTCTTACATGAGCCTTGGCTACTAAATACATTAGGCTCTCTATCCATACATACTGTAGTATGTCTCTTTCTCTCTCTCTCTCTCTCTCTCTCTCCCCTTACTTTGCATGCACAGGGGCCTGTTGGGGTCTTTGGGGGCCAGGGTATTTCCAGGGTCACATCAATGAACAGTACTCCTGGCTGTTCTTGGAGCTGACATTTAACCGCTACATCAGAGGCCAATACCAGTATGTTTGCATTTACTCTGCCATTTTTCTGCTGTTTGTTTTTCTACATTTCCAATCTCCAGTGTGAGAGAAAATGAGGAACATGACAAGCTGAGCCATTTTTATTTCAAAACAATTACAAGCTCTCAGTCTTGCAGCAATGCTAAGAACTTGACAGTAGCTACTGATGGAGCAGAAGGGTTCAGAAAGACATGTCTGGCCAGCAGTTCAGGAGATAACCATACAGTTTTGCTGCAGACAGTCATTGTCTTTGTGAACTTTGGTGATCTTGCAGAATTTTTATATATCACTGTCATCAGGTCAATGTTTCTGTGTGTTTTGATATGTTGGTCTGTGGCCAAATACTTGAAAATGAATGACTTTCCCATCAGTCTCAGCTGTAGTTTACCTTTAATACCATTTTGCATTGTAGCAAATAGTAACATGCTAATTTATAACATGCTAGTTTGCCATTATTCTGGCACCAGCCTCTGGTCGTTATTGCATTCACTTTTGCTTAAGTTTAAAAAGAAAGTCTGAACCTTAACATTTATTTAGCAGCCTCACAGTGCCACTAGTGTGGCTGCAGACTCAGCATAATCACAGTATAGCAGTGAAGTCCACATAGAAAATACATATTAAGTGTGGTGAGCTGTGTGGTGGTTGAAAGGACCAGCTGGTTCCCCACATCACCAATCACCCATCAACCTCGTAGCTGCTGAGAATCCTGGAGCTGGAGCGATACGGCACTATCCAGCTGCTGAGCACTATTCTTACTTCAGACTCCACAGAAAACAGGCGATGTGACCGAGTGATAAGAGAGATGAAGGAGAAGTGACCCATTCACAGGACAGCAGGGAGCCTGATGGTGCTACCATGAGCTGACAGGACTGTCAACACTTCATACAGCTGACTGTGTGCGTGTGTGTGTGTGTTTCTGAGAGGATTTATGTGAATCTCTCAGTGTGTGCATGCATATCCTCTACATACAAGCATACAGTGTGTGTGTGTGTGTGTGTTTGTGTTTGTGAAACTTAGAACATATCTGAGTGTGTCCAGCACGTGTGAGACCAAGCATGTGTGTGTGTGTGTGTGTATGAGACTATGTGTGTGAAAATGTGTGGCGTTTTTGTGTTGTGTTGTGTTGTTTTTATTTAAGTTTGTGTGCTCATGTATGTGTATGAGTGCAAGTAAGAGACTACTGAGTGTGTGTTTGCTTGGATATCTGGAAGTGTGTTAAAGAGAGTAAAGCTAAATTAAATCTCACCACATCCATGTGTGTGTGGTCTGTGGCGTGAGTGGAATGTGTTTCATTAGTCGTGCTGCTTCACGTGCCCGTCTGCAGCTTCGGTACAGTATAGCAGCCAGTCTGGTGCAGGGATGAGGTGGTAAGCTTCCGATCGCTCAGCCTGGGCTCTGCCTCCCTCTCCATATGGCCACGGAAAGCCTCGGCTGCCTCCCCAGGCCTGTGCCAGTGTGAAAAGCAATTGTGTGGAATGTGTAGGAATTAAGTATCCCATCATTCAGCGCAGACTTGCAATTAAAAGAGCTGCAGCAGTCACTCGCGGTAGACATCGTGTGAGTCATGTCACTATAACTCAGCACAGCGAAGGCCTGCCATTTTTTTGTTCTTAAGAGGAAGGGAAGAGTAAACACATCGGCAGACACACATTTAAGAGGCTCACACACTTCCTGTCTCCCATTTGCTGCACACACTTATTTACAGAGACATTCACCAACATAAACATTCCTATTTTTTCAAGTCTGTCTTAATACAATACTTGTATGCCCATGTGGATGTTGGAAGAGTTATTGGTTGCTATAATCATTCTTCTTGTCCATATTGGCCCCGAAGTGATCCATTATTTTAACAAGTGAATATGAATATGTCTCTGTAAGATGAAAACGGTCAGAGTCAGATCTTCATAAATGTCATGGATTTGTGAAACAAGCAGGTACATATATTACGTTATATTCACACTAAAGTGCATTATTTGTACATTTACTAGATATTTCATGAGTTCCCTTGGCAAATTACACTTGGAATCTTGCTATATTCTTTTCAGGCTGTGTTCACACCCCACAAATGTTGTTGGTGTGGTCGAACAGCTTCGGATCCCCTCCCCCAACACCTTCCCATTGAGTAGAATAATTTCTGTAAGCTTCCCTAACTCATAATCGTGACATTCGTATCCACTTCATGCACTGCTTCTCAGGGTTTGTGGAGGTGAGAAAGTAAACAGGGTTTGAACTTCTCTCTCAAGTTTTTCTTTTATCATTTATCCCAACTATTTCTGTCACTGTTTGTGTTTACATGTGAGCGTAACTCTATGAATGCCTTCTGAGAAAGACCGCCTGGAAAGTTGTGCCATTATCCTCACATTTAAACAGCTCTTCACTCCACCTTCTAGTTGTGGAGCTGTGGATGGTTTAAAGTTGGAATGAAACATGAACTATACAAAGTATGTAAGAGGATACCTGATTCATCTTCACTTCATAACACTCTTTTCCCTGTATTATTATTATTACCATTATTTTGGTACTGGATGCATATTCTCCTGTTTCTACTGACTCTTTTTTGGCATCTCTAATAGTTGAAGTGCAGTTGTTGTCTGGTGTGGCTGATTTGTCTCTTTGATGGCGAAGAGAATTTAAACATCACCTACAAGCACAGCATTATATGCTAATTGTAGCCATCATATAATATAAAGTATTAGAGAGTTGCAGGATGACAGGTCACCAAAATAGTTCTCAGGCTGGGAACGAGAAAGAGGGAATTTGATATTTAAAAACGGCAAGACACACATTCGATTTGTTTAACACAGACTGTTGAAGCCTCACAGCAGCTTTGGCTAAACGTTAGAATGCATTTTTCACGAGTCGTCAGATCTGAACCTATCCTTTAATGCACGTGTACAGTTCCTTGGCATGCAGATAAATGGTTACGAGTGAGTGTACAAGCTGTACATTAAGAGACGAGAGAAGGCAATTATAAGAATGTTGGCATTCAAAGAGAATGAAGGTCATACATGATAGATGTTTATGGTAAGTGGTTGAATTTCTGATGCAGTACTTATTACTGTACATTTTCATGAAGTACACAGTAAAGTTTAAACTGATATCTGAGCAGTCTCTTGGCTGATGTGAAGTGATGGTATATTTTAATGCAGTGCCACAGTACAAGTGTTGCATTTTCGATGCGTCCTGTATGGCAGAAAAACACTTCTCCTGTTGCACCATTGCTCTACTGAGATTAAGAGTCATTTTTTCCAAGTGGCCAAAACAGAAACAAGAAGCAAAATTGCAGCAAACACATGATGATTGAATCCAAAACCAAAAATACACTACATGAGCACTCAGACCCAGAACGACCTTATACGTAAAATAAACTGAGCCTCAAATCAAGACACTACCACACTGCTTAGTGTCTGTGCAGCTTTATGGAAGACATATTGAAAGACCGCTCCTTCTGCAGTATGTACACAAAGAAGTAGTGTTTGTCTCTGTAGTGTCTCCTCTACTTTGTTTCTATCTCTTCTGATGGCTCATATCAGTCTGTTCACAGAGCTAAGCCTGAGTGGGCTACAGTGTAAATATCCCAGACCTATTATTACTCCAACAAAATGTTCCTAGCCGTTGTCAAGCCACTAAGTACAAAATGGTGAATTGCAGACACGAAGAGAGATAATTGCCACTCACACTGGAAATTTGGCAAGCGCCTTCCCCACGAGACCCGGATGAAATGGTGCTTCAACCCCCGAAACTGTCATTCTTAATGAAATGGTAATTACAAACCCAGCGGAACAGCTGAGGGGCCTGCCGGGGCCCACGGAGCCCAACTACCAGAATAAACCTGCTACAACAACCTGCAGAGAGGGATGGAGGGAGGCAGGAAGGAGGAGGTGGGAGGGGAGGGGGAGGGGGAGAGAAGGACGATATAAAGCAGGAGAGTTTCCAGGTAGGCAGAAACACCAAGAATCTGAGATTTATTTCAATTGTGAAATGTAATACACACTCCAGGTTGGAGTGTGCTGTACACTGGGACCCTCATCAATAACGCCGGCTGTGTGGAAGGCAGGAGGGGAGGTTGGTTAAAAGCGCCCACACAGCCTGGGTAATTGATTGCTTTGTAAGTGAACGTGTCTTTAACCTTTGGGAGGTCAGGCCCAGTCGGACACCATCAGTCCTGCCTGGGGTTGAACCGCTTCCAGCCGTTTGTCTTCCGCTGCTCCCTCGTCTCAGGGCCGATTTGTCAAGCATGAGATGTTTTGGGTGTTTAGATTACAGGCGAGATGGGAAAACAAAGGCAAAATGCCACCCCAAACAAAAGGCCTGAGCCTGGATCTCCCACTGATCTGCATGCTGGGCAGGAGGCCAGCTACCTGGGGTGCTGAAACTGAAAGGGGGAGAGAGGGACGTGGTGGTGGTGGTGGTGGTGGAGGGGGGAGGGGGGGGGACTTTGCTGAAACAGAGCCACAATGAAACCCCCGAAACACAGCCACTGTGGAGCTTGAACCAGAGCCAGGATGGAGGCTGAACGGGAGCCAACATGAGAATTGAACGACAGCCAGAACGGTGACATGAGATAGAGCCGGAATAGCGCCTTGAGATGCAGCCAAAATGGCAGCCAGAGACTCGGGGGGATAGGAGGGAGCTCGGGGCGGCTAGCTGTTTTCTTCACGGCAGTACTCCTCATCACTGGAGATTTTAAAGTGTCCCTTTGCCACCCTCCCAGGCACTTAGGCCTGTCTGTCTGTCAGGCTGTGAGAGAGTGACTAAAGATGATTTATCTCTTAGATTATCAGGGCCAGGAGCTACGCCGTCGCTCACACGATGCCCTGGAGAGACAGGTCAGAAACAGACAACACCTTCTAGGACCGACACTCTGACACCTCTTTCTTTCTTATGGGGAAAGAGCCATTTATAGCTGACCTGCACTTTTTAGCAAATTGACAGGAGAAAGTCAAGCCCATCTTATTAAACGCATGTGTGGATTAAGGCTGTGTGTTTCTTTTCAGATGTGATATTTTGTCACTGTAAGGTAAAAGCAGCTTGTTCTTGCATGTTTGTGTCAGTGTGTTTTTGTTATGTATGAACAAGTGGGTGTGTGCACATTCAAGAATATGTGTGTTTGTGTCAAAGCACAAGGTGCTATGTGTGCCTGCCAGTTCCATCTGCTGTTCTATTACCATAGACGTGATGTACCTGCCACTTCCCTCCTCAGCTGAGGTGTGTGTGTGTGTGTATGTTGTATTCTCCCATCCTGTTGTTAGATCTGACAACCACTAACACAGACTTGTGGTGAAAAAAGAAAGAAAAAACACTCTCAGGTTCCAGTTCCCTCCCTGCGTCTGACAGACAAACTGTCTGGGACTGTGGAGAAGCTTCGCTCCTCTCTTACCTTACTGTCTTCACCTCACTCCTCTGCCGGGGGTTTAAGCAGCCAAGAAGTGGATTTTGTCCCCATTCTTTAAAGCACAGTATAGTCTCAATACAATATGATTTTCTGTTCCTTTAACAGAAGGTTCCCAAATTTATTTGTTCAGGCTCATTTATCTTTGCACACTCCATTAGACATTTAGGTGATCCTGTCCTGTCATCCACTATGTCTTACAATGTGTTCAAGAGTAAAATAACATTCAGTTCAGTAACTTACTTAAAGTGTGGATTCAGTACCTAAGTTATACTACATATAACAAAACAATACTTTTTATTTTTAAACCTCATTTAAATAAATATGGAAAGGAAAAAGGATTTCTTTTTCATTTAACAGAAGTTCTGACATGTTGTCCAAACACAAGAACTTTGCCTAAATAAAATAGTCTAAAATTGGCTCCATTTTATTGAAATCAGAAACTCTAATGAAAGAATAATACCCATTTTCAGCTGAATAGTTCCACAAACTAAGAAGCCAGAGGAACTAAACTCAACAAATAAATCAGAAACTGAACTGCGTTGCTGTTTGCTTTTCCACCACATCTGAAGAACTGTAAAGTTGAGTCAAGTTAGTCCAGTAACTTTAAAAAAAAAAAAAAAAAAGGAGAAGAAGCAGCATTTGAGACAAATTTTTTCTCATCTGAGGGAATAACACAGAATCATGTGGTTCTTTCTTTGTATTGTTTCATGACTCTGATGTTAAGGAAAGGGCTAAGGAAGTCTTAGATCCTGGTTCCTCGTGTCAAAACGCAGGTATGGCTCCTGAGTTTCTGAAATGGTCTCTGTGCCCCTGAAAGAGTGGAAATGGGCTACAAGGAAAGGCACATTTCAGCTGGTGCCAAACAGTGTTGTGCAAGTTCACACGAGCCGACTCAAAGTTCAGTTCTCACACTATCACACTCACACACACAATAAACTAGTTCACAATTTGGAATTTTGGACTAAGTTGGCAGTCCCAGAAAATCATTTGTATTTATTTCATTATCTATTTATTTATTTTATTTTAATGAGCTGCAAAGACTTCAGACCTCCCACACTGTAGTCTAGTAAATTACAGGTCAATCATCTTGCTGGGAAGCGAAGCTAATTGGTCCTTTACAAAGCGCTGTGAGTTTGATTTGGGTCGAGGAACTTTGCTGCTGTTGGTTCGTGGTCTGACCCTTGGTGATTTCTTGTGATCATCGTTCATTCACAGATGTTTGCCAAGAGGGGTCGGATGTGTTGTTTCAGATTCAGATGTGACTGACATTCGGGCACAATTTACATAAAAGTGTGAGTTTCTTCAATGGAATTGGCACTGATTTGTTCAGAAAACTCCTGCAAATATTTATAGCTAATAACGACCCCCACGTTCATTTGTCTGAAACGGATATGTTCGGTTCACTGTTCACCAAAAACGTGATCATGCTTTTGGTAGCTCACCTGGTAGACCTGTGCCCCCCCATACACAGAGGCTGAATCCTCAGCAGCAGGCTGCATTCCATTCTGACCCAGGGGCCTTTGCTGCGTGCAGTCTCCTCTCTCTCTTCCCTCTTTCCTGTCTATCTTAAACTGTGCTATGTGATAAATGCAAAATGGGCAGAAAAAAATCAGAAGACAATCAATGCCCAGTTGTAATCATAAAAAATGAGAGGCAAACAAAAATTGGACAGTGAGTGTCCCTGACATGTCATCTCGGTAGAATCAAGTAATAAAGAGCTGAAGTCTTCAGTGGGAAGGAGAGATGACTTGTGTCAGAAGTTTATCTCCTTGTGATTTTCCCACATTTATCACTGTAAATAAAGTGGTGTAATGTTGTTTGGAAAATATGTTGTGAACAGTCTGGTTTGTTCCCCTTTGGTCTGTGTGTGAATTGGCTGAAGATCAATAACCTCGCAGTCCTGTCAGCTTTATAAAGCCAGATGAATATGTAGCTCACAGAGCGTGTGTGCATTTTGCAGTTTGGTGTTTATGTGCTTTCCTCTGAAAAGAGCGTGCGGGTGTGTGTTTGTGTGAGGGTGCGCAGATGTGTGGGCTATGGAATATGTGCATGTGTGTGAAATGTGTGTGTATACACACCTAATGCATTCTGGCAAACCATTTCCATTTCATGCGAGGCCATAGATCGTCTGAGGGCAGTGGGTCCCTCTCTCTCTCCCTCTCTCTGCCTTTTTCTCTCCCTCAGTCTCCCTGGTGGGGGTTGTAAAACTGCCTTGTGTCTCTGCCCCAGCCAGATAGATTAATTAATTATCCAGACCTCCTGTTTTTTCATTGCTGAGCCAATTACCCCGTGACTGAGGCTGTGGTCTATATACATGTGTTTTAGAAGAGAGTGAAAGTGTGTGTGTGTGTGTGTGTGTGTGTGCGTGCGTGCGTGCGTGCGTGCGTGCGTGCGTGCGTGCGTGTGTGTGTGTGCGCAGGAAAATTACAGCTATAGCAGACTAACAATCCCACTATCACTTAATATTAGCGTAGCTGTGCAATGATGCTGTTTCCTATGAAAGGAAAGTAGATCCATGTGGGTAATTGTTGACTAATTGAGAGGAAGTGGACGTGTGTTTGTGTGGAGGGGGCTGTCTTGGTGAGCCATTATGCTTGACCTCATGATCATAATTGTTTATTTTGACATTAAGAGAAACACGTGGTTTGAATGTCCTAGATTTGAGCTCTTCTTCTTGTTCCTCATGAACGTCCTCTCTTTTGTGTTAAGTGGAATTTGGCTCAACTGAAAGTATTTCTGTCCTTTCTCAGCCTGAAGTAATGTAATACTCCAGTTGTATGCTGAGATGTACAATGTTGATGTTAACTGTGTGTGTGTGCGTGTGTGTGTGTGTGTGTGTGTGTGTGTATGTGTGTGTGTATGCATTTGATTGATGGGTCAGCAGACAAACTGAGCTGAATGAGCCGAGTGTGTGTTTGTGTGTGTTTGTGTGTGACATACACCGACTTGCCCTGAGGGACGGGGGAAGCGGAGCGCTGCACCTCCTGCAGGGGGTGCCGTGTCTCCCGGCAGGGGGGTGCAGCAGGCAAACAGAGGGGTGCCTGTACACCCCTCCACCCAAACTCCTACACACACACACACACACACACACACACACACACACACACACACACACACACCATCCCATTCCACCCTGCTGTGTTACAAGACGGGTGGGGGGTTGTAAGGACCCTGTGCTCTTCTAAACCTCCACTCATGCATAATTCATGTACAAGTAGCAATTTTGATATTTTACTAGAGGGGTAGAAAAACAGAAGAGATTTCAAAATAAAGTTTGCACACAATCCTCCTCAACTCCTTTTTTGCAGAATTAAATTACGTCACTGCCACGATTAGCTGACAGCAAGTTGCTGGTAACTTAAGCCTGAGTTTGCAGAGTCTCATCCTGTCGTACACATTTCTGGCAATATTTACAACTTTTTTAGAAAAAATCACATTGACTCCTGCAAATCAGAGCAATGACCAACAATATTGAGTGTTATTTGGTTAACCCTGATGTGGTGTTTGGGTTGCAGAACCAGGGCCCACATTAACACTTTCAGAACATACTGAACATAACAAACATTATTCTCATGACTTTAGGAGAATACTTGCTTTTAATATGATTTTGAGCTGATAACATGGCCAGAAGAGCTTACAGAAAATGGTGCATTACCTCTGTTTGAGACCCCAGCTGTAAATCATTTTCAAACGCAAGACACTGTAGGCATGACTGTACTTTTGACACAGCATTACCCTTCCCAAATGCCAAATAACTCTATTTGGGTTCCCGTTCTTTGAGTTTTTTAACCCTAAACATACCATCACTCTGGACAACAGACCGCATGTTTCCAAAAGGAATATATGTACTTTTTTGTGCGTGACAAAGATAATGTATAAAAAGTATTTTTGTGCAAGCCCAGTTTGTGGCAACAGGAAGGGTCACCACCCTCCCACATATGAAAACATAGATTTTTAAAGCATTTTGCTCCTATTTTTACACATACAGCATTGGGGTCTGTGGGATCCATGCCAACAAAACACAAGGGTTAACTGATAAATGATAAATAAGCATCTTATAGGAATGACACATGTTTACACAAGCATTGTTTCCACATGGATTTGTGTGTATTGATGCTATTTATACTCTTTATACTTGTTTGCCTCCCATTATATGTTTTGATAGACTCGCTGAGGTCTTTGTGCATCAACAGCAGTGTATAACCTTAAACTGACCTGAAGCCTTAAGGCATAATCTTATATTTTGATACTGCACGTGGAATATGGAGCTTCTGAACTCTACGTGTCTCCAATGAAGAAATCATGGAGCAGATGTCATCCCTCTCACTAAACACACAAACACCGACTTTGTTTTTGATCGTTACATTTCTGTTTGCTCTGTCACATTTAGTGATATGGCATCAAAAACTTGTCCCTTTGAGGAGGCAAACAAACTCTTTTGCTCTGGTGTTTGCTTTGTCCGCAGTGAAAGAAAAGCACTCAGGACCTGGGAGAGAGTCTTATGCCAAGTTTGCAGCGCTTGCTCAACCCTCTCTCCCTCGCTCTGCCTCTCACTCTTACCCCACAAGGGCAGAGACATCTAAAAGGACTGTACCTTGGTGTGCGTCCAACAAAAGCTCTCTGCTGAATTTCATCCTCTTTTGAATTTGTGTTTGAATAACACTCGAGCTACAAATCAAAATATGTTGGACACTCAGAGTGAGGTCATGTGGTATAGATCATTGTGGCTTCCAGAGAAGTCTCCTTGTGTAAGAGAAGGGGACGGGTGGCTGCTGCTTTGACTGATGGCTGTAGAGACTGAGAGGGCCGTTTGGTGCCCATTCTCCTGAGACTAAGTCCATGCCTGTGCCAAACCTCTCATTTTCCTCCCGCAATATATTTCATTAAACTTTTAACTCCTTGCAAGGTAATTCACTTGACATTTTGAGGCTGTGCTGCTGAAGGCTGCAGAGTGTGTCTCACTCTGTAATTTCAAGTCAGAGAGATATTTGCCTAATACAGCCTAAAAAATCTCTTTTTTTCTCTCCATAAAAACACACATTCAGAACAGTTAAATGGATGAAATTTAGTAACATCCAAACCAACAAAGCTGAGCAGTGCGGAACAGCATTTCATGGTTACAGCCGTGCAGGTCCCACTGGCGCAGATATAATTAAGACCTCTTCTTAATTACTTAATAAGCCTAATTAGAGACATTTGAGCGGAGCAGATTTGGCTGTAAGAGCGATGGAAATCAGAAGAATGGTAAGTCTATTTGTTATTTCATTTAAATCCTAATGTTAATGAAATTAGGGCATCATGATGTAACAGAAACAAACCACGCTGGGATTGACCATAGGGCTAATGCAGTTCTCTACACTCCTGATAAACATTCAATTAAGTCCTACAAAAAGGGGACAAAAAAAATAATAGAAAACAAAAGTAAATATTGTTTTTCTCAGCTGCTCCGCTCACACGTCACCTTCATCAAGTGTTGTATTCACTCTTTTCGTCCATTTCTCATTAGCCCATGGCCAGATGTGATGAAGAGGTGCGTGAAACTGACCAGGGGTCTGCTGTGTTGTCGTCAGGATAACTAAGGCAAGCCCACCAATCATGCACTGGAGCTGCTACTGCATTCCGGGCTACTTAATTAGAAGTTGTTGGTACCACAGAAGGTGTCACCAACCTTTTCAGGCACTGAACAGATGGTGTCCCCTCTTTTTGAGGTCCTGCCAATGCCCACTCTGTGGCTCCTGGGAAAATGACCTAACTCACAGGCAGCTGCTTAGTGCGGCTTGAGTGATTCTTTACAGCCACTGCTACTGGGGGGGACTTAGCAGGACGTACCATTGCAAACAAGGGGTGAGGCCACAGTAGCTAGGTCCCTGCATAGCTGCAAAAAAATCTGTTTTGGTTGCAGCATACCAGTTGTTAAAACTGTGTTTTTAATGTCACGTGCAAAGATGAACTGAGGCCCTCGACCCTGGAGATCCTGATGTCTCAGTGCCGCTTGGGTTTGTGTGCACCTTCCTCTGCTGCTGGCAGATGGTGTGAATATCAACAGAAAAAGGACCTGGGAAGGCCCGCAGAACAAAAAGTGAAAAGGGTTCCTCGACAGTTTCAAAGAGGCCCCACGGAGAGGTGGGGGGGTGGGAGTGGCCTTCATCCTAATGGATAAAAAGAAGGACGGAGTAAGAGTTTGCAAGGGCGTTTGCCGTCGAGGAGTGAAAGTGGATGGAGAAAATGCGAGGGCCGAAAATTCGATATGTGTGGAGGCGGGGGGTCCGGGGTTTAACATGCTTCGTGCTGCGTGGACAGAAGATCGGCTGTCACTCTGTAGTCGGCTTGGCTCAGTCTCCCTCCGACCACGCAGGAGGTGGACAAGGAACAAGTTGAAAATTTGATGACTGTGTTTTCTGACTAATTGCTCGATATGTATTACATTATGTGACATTCATCTTAAAGACATTCCAATCTTGAACATCTTTCCAAAGATTTCAAGCACATCTAGGAAATTTTCAAACCCTGTGATTAAACTACTCAGCACCGTCACAAACCAAAGCAGCTGTAAATCCTGCTCTGCAAACATTTGTTTGGAGAAATCACAGGGCTCTACCTGAATGCAGCGCTGTTAGTCTTTGCGTTGCTCTTGCTATTGATGATGAGATGGCTGAAAAGGCCGGAGCGTCTCCTCGAAAAGCGGCTCAACACAGCGGTAGTGTTTCATTGACACAGCAGGGGACATAAAATCTGTCATTTTCATCATGTTCTATGGTGGGTAAACCTGTTTCCTGCAGCTTTCTCTATCAGATATATGTCTATGTGGGTTTATGGCCGTGGAGCTGGGGCAGGCCCGATCGATCTGCGGGAGCTGTAGGATTTAATAGGTGCACAGCTCTCGCTAAGGGGTATGAGATGGGGAGGGTATATTTAATCACTAAAAGGGAGCAGGGTGGCAAGACCCGGTCACCAACAGTTTCTGTTTTATGAGAAGTCATGGTATCAGTTTTCCACACACTGTGAAATATCTTTGGTGATCTATTGTTATTGTTTGTGTTTTTATTGAGCTTACCCATTTTAGGTAACCAAACCAAGAGACTAAACAAAGGGATATACTTAGTAATTTCCTAATCAATGAATTTCATTTGTTAGTGAAGCAGATATATTGATTATGGTCACCATTGAATTATGTATCCTGAACATTAGACAGCTCTGCCTTTTCTTGGTGTTGTTGCTGGTGAATCAGGGCTAATCTAGGACTAATATTCAATATTTTTTTATATATTTTCCACAAATTCTATCTAAAGATCAAAATCAACACTGAATTCATCTTCCTGATTACTGAGCTACTTTTTAAATGGAAATATATATTTGTATTTACATTTATATTTACAACATTTCAGTTTTTTATCTTGCTTTTGTTGTGATGAACGACAAAATGATTGCTGCTATGATAACTCTATTATATTATAAAGCCAGGGACCTGTTACTCAATGCAGATCCTATTTCATTGTCTCACTGCTACCCCAGTCAACAGGCCCGTTGCCATGTGTCAACACAAGACAGTTTATAGTAAGAAAAAGTCTGTCCTACTGGTTTAAGACACGTGTCAGTCTGGCTTGGAGCCCATTACATTTTACCCTCCTCTCTCCCCACAACTCATTTTCTATCTCTCTTCTAAGTCAACAGTCATATTAAATGCCCAAAAAGTCTTTTTAAAAAGCCTAAATGAGTTCAGTGATTACATTTTAGTTTTGTGTCATTACAACAGAGCAAAGTTTAAGCAGCAACGCTAAAATTAGTTTGAAAGCATCTTTAAATGTGTATCAGGGAGCATTTACAATCACACTGTACTCAGGGCATTTTTAGTGACTTTTAACACACACTGATTACTAAATAAAAACAGGTTGACCTCCCATCATGTAGTGTAAGCACATTTGGAACCTGAGGAGCCAAATAACAATGTTTGGATTCTTTATTCTTTCTTAGGATCCATGCCAGCCAGTTAGAAGTCAGTAGTAAAGTCTTCTGCATTCAACTCTTGTCAGCTGTGTTTTGCTCCAACTCTTTACAGCTTTCACAAATCTCCGGAATGACCTTGAACTTCAGCAGCGCACCTCAACCTCACACACCCGTCTGCCTAATGCTATTATGCTGGGCCCTACATGCTAAAAGTCATTGGTGGTGATAGTGGCTGATTAGATTGTGTCCATTGATCGCACGGCGTGCTGTTAGGACGAGGACGGTGTGGGCTGCAGCTCCTGCCTCTCCTCCTCAGACACACTGACAGTCTGAGACAGAGGAGATGGAGCCCCATGCAGGGCAGCAGATTGAGTTATTGATCAGCTTTCTCCTTTCTCCTGTCTCTGTCTCTCTCTGCTGCTCCGAGAGACCCCGTCATCAGGATAATGAATTTCACTTATTGCAGATTAACGGCATAAGGTCTGTATGGTAATAATGGCAGAAATTAGCTCTTTGTCACCCCCTCTGGATTTCAAAGAGGAGGGGTTGGGGAGAAAGTAGGTTGTTACAGCCCTTTTACTCAGTCTAAGAACTGTGATTTTAACAAGCTGAAACTGAAAGAGAGAAAGTGCGTGAAAATGAAAGATTTGAGGGAGAATTAAGGAGAGGCTATGAGGACTGCGATTTCAACTTCACTCAAGTGGCAGAGGAGAGTTCTGATGCAAAAAAAAAATCTGGTTTGATGGAGGAGAGTGAAGGAGAATTTAGAGAGCAAAAGAAGGCTGCGAAAAAGAGAGGGCAAAGAGGGAAGATGAGAGCAGATGACTCAAAAGAGACAGGGAAGCAGGAAGAGCAAAGTGGAGGAGAGAGAGCAAGACAGGCAGTGGTCATACAGTCACCAGGCAGCGACACCGCTTAAGGGTCAGCCATTGTGTCTCCAGCACCCAGATTGGCGTGGTAAAGAATGAATAATGAGGCTTGATTACAGTCTGTGAGATGGCACATTGTTCAGAATCAATCCTCCGGGCAATTACAGGCGGTACAAACAGCAGCCCTCAGCCTCAGCCTGGACGGAGCAGGAAGCGATTGTGTCACAGAACAACATCATCTTCGTCAATGACTTGTTGCCTCCTCATGTCGGGGCCATTAGCACTTACTCTGCTCCCTCAGACAATTCAGCTGCCCACGTAAAAGCCTCCAGTTCACGTGTGTGTGAGGATGTAAGCATATAAGGATGCTTGTCCTTCGACACAGACACGTACAGTATATAATAGAGTGCACGTTCCCTTCTTATTTCAGGTATGGCTTTGGATTGCTGGATGCAGGGCTGATGGTGCAGCAGGCTGCGCACTTCAAAGCTGTTTCTCCACAGAGGAAGTGCATACAAGAAGTCACGCTCCATCCTACCAGGTAAAAAAAGCATTTCTTTTCCAGCTTTATTAGCTACATATTGTACATTTAAGCAGCCTTAAAGCTGCCGAAGTTCTGTTTTCATTGGTTTCACTAATATTTGTATCTTATATATTAAAATTCTGCCTGAAATTCTGTTTTCAAGGTTTTTATCACATTACTTCACCAACTTTAAAAAACAGCTTCCCATCAGGAATCAATAATCTTTCATCTTATCTTCATCTGTACTGTCACTGCTTTGTGTGTGTCTGTATGCAGTATTTGCAGGATGCATGTGAGTGTCTATTAAGCATGCAATGATTGACATTATGTAATAATGTTTTATCGGTTAGAATCCTTTCCCCTGGAGGTGTGGTCAGTGTGACCATCCAGTCAGAGGCCTGCCATGGGAGGACTAATGAGATCAACTCTCTGGAGCACGTTCAGGTCTGGCGGCAGTTTTTAAACACACAGCACAAATTGTGTCATTTTTTAGGAATAACTTTAACTATAAAAATAAGAGGAAAATACTGAAAAATTTTTACTTGAAGAAGAATTAGGTTGATTCTTTGGGAAATCCACTTATTTGTGTCATCTGTGAAGATTCTCAGTCATCCAGGTTATGGCTTTCCATGGGATGAATCAGAGACAACTGGACTTGGTTTTAGAAACTCAAAAATGTTTTGCCTCTCATCTGAAGAGCCTCTTCAGTTCTAACTGACTATTTTAGCTCTGTGCAGTCATTATCAAGGTAACTGAATCTACTTGGGTGTGGCTGGCAGTGTGAATGGCAGTCTTTAAGATTGTCACATGACGCCAACAGTGAAAAGTTGTTAAATCACCTGGGAGTTAGATGAGAAAATCAGCACCATAATTTTGCCCATTTAATATACTGCCAAGCTACAGCTAGCAGTTGGCTAACTTAGCGTAGCATACAGATTGTTAACACGGGGAGACCACTAGCCTCGCTCTCTCCAAAGGTACACGGTTACCAATCTCTATGCTAAACTGGCAAGAAAGCCAAAGAGAGTATTTCCTCAAAATGTTCAACTATTCCTTTAAAGCATAGAAAAACTAAAAAAAAAGGTGCATTTTAACGACGATGTTTCCTGTTGCCCTCGACATTATGCAAATCATGAGGAAGTGTATTTAAAATGTAACTGTTGCCCGCAAACCGGGGGAAGCTTGAACATTTCAGACAAATTGTTTTCAGGGTTTCTGTGTCATGTGTTGTCTGAGCACAGAACAGATAAAAAGGATCATACTGTGATGTGTAATGTGTTGGATGTGTCATTTGCAGAAAATGGCAAAACTGTGTTTGCTTGAGCGCCGGCACATACATGAAAATGTGTTTATGTTTGACTGTGTCAGCAGGCATACATACTGCACGTGTCTGCGTATGTGCACGTTTCAGCTTGTGTGACTTATCCGTGTTTGTGAGTGTGTGTGAGCGTGAGTGTGTGTGTTCTTGTGAAATAGCGAGGAGAGAGAGAGAGAGAGAGAGAGCGGGAGTGTGTCAGCATGTAAATTGAAAAGGCTTCATCTTTGCGGCTCTGCTCCCTGGCAGAAAGCGTGGGTCAGGCCATCGCTGCGAGGTGTGATTGATGGACGTGTTGCCGTGGTAACACGCTGTAAACAGGAGCAGGCTGTCAGTCTTTTTGCAGCTTGGCGGCTCTCTTTGCGATGTGCCATTGTCACACCAGATGTGCTGCTTGTGATGAACAGGGACAGGGAGAGTGTTTACTGGGTGGGAATCTGGGGGATGGGGGTTTGGGGGCTACATGTGCTTATCATTTAGCTAATATTTCCCTCAGCTGTTTTTGTCTTCTCTGTCTGCTCCCTACTTTTCTTTGTCGTCATCTTTGGGTGGCTATGGACAGATCATTGCTTTGTGCATCTGTCTGGCATGCACAGTGTCTCAGATGATACTGATTGGATTCGGTTTAGAACTTGGGGAAACAATATATCTTACATATCTGGCCTAATCATCCGTATGTCACATGATATTACCCCATACTCTTTAATGTGTACTGATTGACCAGAAGAGGCGTTCACATTCAAAGGAGTTGTTCAACATTTTAGGAAATATGCATATTAGCTTTCTTGCAGGGAGTTGAAAAGGTAGATACCACTCTGATATCTAAACATGAAGCTGCAGGCAGCGGCCAGATTGTTTAGCTTAGCACAAAGATTGGAAACAGGGAAATAACTGCGGGGCTCTCTCCAAAGACAAAGTATGTGCCTACCAGCACCTCTAAATGTCACTAATTAACGTTTCACATCCTTTTTATTCAAATACAAAAGCCCAATTGGAAAAACAACATTTTGCTGTTTGACGGGGGTGTGTGTACATGACTATAACTTGGCCGGGCACAGTAACTTCTTGGAGTTTTGTTGTCATCTTAAGGTTGCCAAGCAACAGCGTAAACGTCACTGAACCCACACAAAAAAGAAATTGTTTTTTTATGTGGATTAAACAAACCAGATATAAATTGTCAACTGTGAGGCTAATGAACAGAGCCAGGCTAGCTGTTTCCTCTTGTTTCAAGTCTTTATGCTAAGGTAAGCTAACTGGATCTGAGTTGTATTGATTTCTCATTTAACATTCAGCAAGAAAGCAAATGAGTGTATTTCCTAAAAAGTCCAAGTATGGTTAAAAGAAATAAAAATCGATCAGTAGAGTATGTTTAAAACTAAAGACCAGTCCTTATTTCAGTTAGTTCTGTCACGCTCAGTAAACGGCCACAGTGATACTGATGAGTAGCTCTGGAAGATAACATGTTTACATGTTGCTCTGTCTCTGTCACTGTCTCTGCCTCTGTCCACCCACTTCCTCTCTTTTCTTTTCCCTCTTTATCCCCCCACCAATCTTTGTTCACACCTCACTTCTCTTTTATTTCCTGCCACCTGTCTCTCACCAGGTGAGAGTGAGCATCAGCTCTGTGTGTCGTGGTGACCTCTCCATAAGCCTGGGGTCTCCAGCCGGCACTGTATCAGTGCTGTTGGACACACGGCCCAATGATGCCTCCACGGCTGGCCTGCCAAACTGGACCTTTATGACTGTGCACTGCTGGGGTGAGCAGCCTCGAGGCCTCTGGACCCTCCAGGTGAGAAAGAAAATGTACTTTCACCGCTGCCATCTGTCATGAAGCTTTTTATTTGTATTTCGTTTCATTTTTAGCTACACTAGCGCTGCACTTTGTGTTTTGTGCTAATTAGCAAATGATGTGATAAACATATGATAAACATTAACGTTATACCTGTTAAATGTCAATAGCTTAGCATTGTCATGCATGCCAATGCTAGCATTTAGCTCAAAACATCACTACACCTAGACAGCATCACAGAGCTGCTTGCTGTAGACTCTAAGTCTGCTTTTAGTTATTTACTAAAACTTCTCCACTTTTTGGTAATTCTGAGCTCAACATAAGGTAGAAATTACACTAAAATATTTCAGTCAGTCATATTGTTTTCCCTGTATATCATTCAAGATGGCCTCCAAGACTGTCAACTTAGCAATTACCATCTCTCAATGGTGTGATATGACGTGAGGAATCTATATGTTTGCCTGTATTGGGCCCCTACATCTCTCTAGTGATAACGAACTCAACTAGCCTACAGAACGTACCAAAAAATAATCATCTCGGCAAAGCTCGTATACAAATTTTCACACCCTCTCCTGGAAACCCTATTTCACATACCTTCTCTCATGATATAGAAATGATTTGCTCCGCTTCACATTGTCCTCTTCCAGTAGCTGCGGTGTATAGAAGTTTAAAAATAGCACAGCACAGCTCAGCTCAGCTTGGTTCAGTTCATTTTGCCATAGCAATGTGAATCATCCTCTACTTTCATCTCCGAGTTTCAGCCAAGCATGGCAATCTTCATTTTCCTCCCTGTGCTCTTTTCCTTTTTTTTTTTTTTTTTTTCCTCTCATAGATGTGCTGATGTTTGATATGGAGGAAGGAGCTAAAATGGAAGGGAAATTAAGACTGGAAGGTTAAGTAACCTTGGCCAGGTTTGACAGACACAATACTGCCAACGTCTGATTAGAATCCATACTCACAGACAGTAGCGCGCTAAGGTCATTTACTGTATATATGTGTGGGTGGAAGCAGTAGAGGTGGGGGGACTCACTGTGTGTATATGTGTGTGTGTGTGTGTGTGTGTGTGTGTGTGTGTGTACAAATAGGCATCAGTCCTTGTAAACAGTTGGAGGTTTATAGAGAAAAAGCTGTGAAGATGAAAGACACCCACCCCCTGTCCTCTATCACCTACCTCTTCCTACAAACACACACACACACACACTCTCTTTCTCTCTATCTCTCCGTCTCTGTGTTTCTCCCACGTCCTCGTGCAGATTTACTGTCCCCTCTGTGACCAATTACCAAGGCCCAGTGTGTCGCAGAGACGGGGAGGAAACACCGTGAAGCAGAGCCACATAACGACGCCGCTGCTCATTACCGGAGGGCCGAGACGAGTCACCGTGATGCTCGCAACACGAATTAACGCTCGCATCTTACGTGCCGCATGCCTTAGCACACCGCTAATCAGCACATACACACTCTGATTGGTTTTATGCTCAGTGTCAACTTTACCGCAGATTGGAGAGAAACGTGTACACAGACAATCACAAATACAGGGTGCTGAAAATACTGTAAGACAGGGTGTTACAACACTTGAAGTCAATGCACCGAGGAACACAGGGAGAGAATAAGGACACACACTCACCTAAAACAGAAACTAGCAAGAATGTCAAATACACACTTTTCAATTATACGTATTAAAATCTCTCTATTTCTGACCTGTTATTAAAGATAGTGTTGATTAAATGTCATGATTCACCCAAAGTTCCAGTAAATGAATATACTAGAAGGACTATTTTAGTCACCAGTACAGTAATTTGACATATCATGGCTCCTGGGACTAAACCTCTTTACGTTATTTGATGATTTTTGACATTTTCTATGCTCCTGTAAAAATAAAAATGCCTTTGATAAGCAGTCATGCCAATTAAATCCAGAAATGATGCATAGAACGAGACAGAGGAGGAGACAAGAGAGAGACAGAGGACATATTGGACTAATAGAAAAGACAGAAGGAGGGATGGTAGAGAGGGAAGGTTAAACTATAAAATGGAGGCCCTGGGAAGAGACTTTAACTGGACTATCTACTGGATCAGTGTTTAAAAACTCAAGGGCAGCACAGGAGGGGTGTCTGTGGAGAGTCTATATTGATTCGTCATGATGACAATTGTCAAAGAGCGCTGTGGTGCTGCTGGAATAAAAGCGGGACTGAAGTGAAAAGGGAGCTAGTCTTATGGCTCGAGGCTCGGCTGACCTTCCAGCGCTGTGAAGGAGACGAGACCGCAGGGCTGGAAATACACTCTCTCTCACTCTCTGTCTCTCTCTCTCTCACTCTCTCTTCTCATATGTGCTTTCCCCTGTGCTCGCTCTACCGCCATCTGTGGTGCCTCAGCTCAGCTCAGTGCTTTTACTGCTTATCAGAAACAATATTGCGGGCAGTATTACACAATATGGAATATGCCAACAAACAGCAGTGTACAGTACTCCTTTAAACCACACTGACATGATTAACTACTTGGTTTGTGAATATATAATCATTGATATCTATGATAACCATTAACTAGAGTTCATAAACTGATAAAAGGTATATGACATATTATTTCAGCCCTGTGTGCCCTTGATGTTTCCTCATCCTCTCCTTATGTTGGTCTCTTGCACTTAACTTTTTCCCTCATCTCTTGCTATCTCTCTCTCTCTCTCTCTCTCTCTCTCTCTCTCTCTCTCTCTCTCTCTCACACACACACACACACACACACACACACACACACACACACTGCCTCAGTGTGTCCTTCTCATCTTTTCTCTTTAAAGCATTTCTGTTCTAAGACAGCAGTGCGGAGAGGTAACATTTGACTGGAAACATATTGCTGTCTGTGCTGTTCATATCTGACCTGCAGTGTATACACCGTTCATATGCAGCTGTTTATTCTGAATATAATGTCTACTTCTAGCTTTACTCATTCTTAGACCCACACTAGTTTTTGTCATACTTAGTCAACCTCATCCTGTTTTTTTAATGAAGATTTAGTGAGCTCAAAGTGAGTCTCAGTCTTATCTTAGTCAAAGACAGCTGTTATTATATTTTTTTTAGTCATCACCTTATATTGAACATTTCAGTCGTTCAAGTCTAGGCAAAACCAGTATTTTTTTTAATGTTAAAATTATTTCGAATAAGATTTTATCGTATCATTACAGAATGAAAAACACAGGTTGAATTATTCAGAATGCAGCTTTGCAGAAAGTGTCTGGTCTAGTGGTCTGATCTGATCAATTAAAAAATGCATCCAGATTCATCAGTTAGTAAGTTGCTCAGGTGTCAGATGCATGAAAGGCTGCTGTTAATATACGACCTTTATTTGACCAGTGAAGGCCATTGAGAGCAAACAGTTTTGCAATGATGCCCTTATAACAACACATACAAAATACAATCAGTACAATATAAACTAGATTACAATACACATAAAACAAGAGTAGTACATGAAGGATACAGAAAAATAGCTTTTAGCTGTATCTGGTACTAGTTTTACAACAAACAGGCCGAAGACAACAATATAAGAGATAACATCAAATTAAACACCTGCATTCACACCACTCTATGTCTATCAGAAGAGATTAAAATTGATTAAACTTATAAGCTCATCTAGTTTTAAGAGTTTCTGGAGGTTGTTCCATTTGTGAAGTGCACGGTATTTTAGAGCCAGTTTCCCAGTCTCAGTGTTGACGTGGTGATCCTTGAGGACCGAATAGTCATGGGACCTAGTGCAGTGCAAACTTGATTTATAGTTGAGAGGACATGAGAGATGAGAGTTTGCCAAGAAGTGCTTTATAAATACAGAATGCAGTGCCGCTCTCTTCTGAATGCAGCCACCCGACTTATTGTAAATATCAGTATGTTCTAAAAGCATCCCCAGTTGTCAAACTGCAAATTTTGAACCATCTGAGTAATAGAGGGCTGTTATAAATAGAATGGCTTCGTCCATGTACAGATAAATTGTACTGATTCTAACTCGACTGTTTCTAAATTTATTTAGAAAAGCATGTGAATAAAAGGGGTCCTAGACCAGAACCCTGTGGCACCCCTTTGTTAAGTCTCATAGAACTGGGCTACTAGCCATTGGCCACAACAGCTTGTGTTCTACCACTGAGATCATTTGCAAACCAATTACACGATTTTTCAATAGAATCCAGGTGTTTCAAAATAATTTGATGACCCACAGCATTGAAAGCCTGAGAAAGCCTGAGTCTGAGATGTCAAGACTGACACCGTCACAGGATCTTCGGTCTAAAGCCTGATTGATAAGATTTTAAAATGAAATGTTGACCGACAAATGTTCTCACCCTATCGTTGACCAGTCTCTCTAACATTTTAGCAAGACATTTAGACTGCTCATTTGACAGACAGACAGACACAAAATGATGATTTGGCATTTTGAACAAAAGTGAAATATCAATTCCACCGTTAATAAAAGTATTGCCAATCAGCCAGTTACTTAGTTATACCCGCTTTTCCCCAGGTGGCATCCCTGGCATGTAACATTCACAATTTCTGAATGGTACCAAGGGTTGTTCCTGTTTTTGACTCTGACAGGCACATGCTTGTTTGCAATCACATTAAATGTTTTCAGAAAAGCAGTGTAAGGCCAGGTTCGGCTCAGGAACTGTCATGATAACCCCAATATCACTGAAGTACAAGAGACAAAAAAGCTTTTGCAATATTTTGGAAATTCCTTTCACAGTGAGACATGGCTTAGAAATTTGTAATTTTATGTCACAGATGCAAGTCAAGAGGAAAAACGCTGCTAGATTTATAATGCTTTCGTCTGTTGGTTAAGATAATATCTAACAGTGTAGCCTTTTCTGCATTTTTTTGGATATGGTTGAGGAAATGAGCTGTGTGAGATTAAATTCAATGTAGCCATTTTTTTAAATTATCAGAAGCATTAACCAGCCAATGAAGGCGCAGAAGGTAGATAGAACTCAAGTATTATTTTTTCCCTGACAAACACTTAACAGCCAAGAATGAATAGAGAGGTAATGACAGAGACATATAAACAAGTTTTCACTAAAATGGCAACACCACCTCCCTGAGTAGGCCGATCACATCAAAAAACAACACAGTTAGTGAGACAAAAATCAGCATTTTTTACTTTTTCACGATCACATTTCAGAGTATACAAAAATGTCAGGGTCAGTTTGTTGTGCCCAAACTTCAATATAGTCCATTTTGCATTGTTCATATGGCAGATTGTTCATATACCCAGGCCCTTACAAAGCATGACGCTTTGCCTGTTAAATCAACATGAGTTTCCTCTGAATTTGATTCGCAACCTCTGGAGCCATTAGAAGAGTTGCCAACTGCAGCAGGCTCAGTCCTAGGATGGCTAGATTTTTCAGATACTGTGTTTGAGAGTCTGAGCACACAGTGTCAGGACCCACACTGCTAGACCTGGATACGGTAGTGGGAGACACACAGGTCTGGATTGAGTCTTGCCGTAGTGCATATCAGAATCAGAGTGAAAAGCTATAACTAGATAAAATGAGTAGTCAACCACTTTGCTTTCTACTAGAGTGCACACCATATGTACAGGCTTGAATTAGTTCAAAAATAATCAGAGTTTGAGATGAAGTCATATCCTGCTGCTGAAAAACAGTTTTTTAACCAGTATTAGAGGCCGAAGAGTCGAGTAAAATGTTCAGAGCTTCTGGAAAGAGTTGGAATGGGGCCAGACATAAGACATGTAATACCATAATTTCTAGCCATGGCATCATTCATTCCCATGTGTATTAAAACTAATTTGACCTTTCAACCAGAGAGACAATACCTGGGAGACCACCTGGGAGAGTTAATACGTAACAACAGAATCACCTACTATCAAAATTACCTGATTGCTGCTTACCCCACAGCTGTTGTAGATGGCTAGATTGGGTGGAAGCTGGCACATGGCGCTAACCAGGCAGCCTCCTGGCCAGAGGAACCAAGGCTGGGTGGAGAGTGGAGATTAGTCAGAGTGGCAGTATCCTCCGGCGATGAACATGAAACAGGATGAACTCGAGGGCACTTTTCAGATGGAGAACTGGCTCTGGAGTTAGAGTTGCTGCATGGAGATGAGTGCCTTTTGAAAACAACGTTAGATGAAACTTTATTATTTGCTCCAGCACAACTTTCACTCAGCAGCAGTGAAGGGAACATTAGTAGAACGAGAAAAGAAGTTAGAGAGCTCCAAGTCAGTGGCATCATCCTGGGAATCATAGAGTGGGACAAGCGTTTGTGCTTGCCCTTAACTGCTGAGGCCGAAGTGAAACAGCCAATGGTATAATCGCTTTCTGCTGCCACAATGTAGCAATGCATCAACAATGCACCTGACCACACCTCATTTTACGACCAAGATGCCCATTGGCGCACAGATGTGGGGGAGAAAATGACAACTTTGTCGGTTGGAACCTAACAATGACACTTGTACTGTGCTGTGTGTGGCTTTGTGCAGGGAGTAATATTGGGCCTTTAGTGTGTAGTGACATCAGTGCTCATCGTAGTCATGGTCTGAACATGTTATTTCAAAGCGGTCATAGTTTTCGTGTGTGTATATATGCCTGTGTGTGTGCACGTGTGTGTGTAATGTAGTGAATTCTCTTTTTTAATAGGTAGCTATACTATGAATGGCAGCATTTCTGCATTACTACTATATATTTTCAGGTAAACATCATCTCATACAAAAACACAGAAAAACACACAAAAATAAAAACACACATGCTTCGCTCTTCTTTCTACCCCACCTGGCTCCATGCTGCCATGCCTGCATGGAATGTCTATGTGTGTGTGTGTTTTGTGTGGCTATGTATTCTTCACATTGTGGGGACTCGTCTTACTTATGCAGTTAGGGTTAGGCAAGTGGTGGTTATGATTATGGGTAATTCTCCAGGAAATGAATGTAAGTCTAGGTAATGTCCCCAGAAATGATGGAAACGACCCTGTGTGTGTGTGTGTGTGCGTGCGTGCACGTGTGTGTGGGCGTGTGCATACGTGTGAGTCTTTGAGCAGAGACATCTCTGATTCCCAAAGGAGTTTGACACTCAAGCTGACTATGACTAGTGTTGCTGTAGGAATATAATGGCACTATTTAGCCTGCAGCACTGTGGCTATACACACACACACACACACGCACACGCACACACACACACACACACACACACACACACACACACACACACACACACACACACACACACACACAAACAAACAAACAGCCATCCTTGCTGGCCGTGACTGACGGATCATATATTTACCACCGTGATCCCTGGTGCTTCTTCAGGAGTCACTCCTGTGCCTCCCCTCTTGTCTCCTCAGCAGATGACATAAACCAAACGCACACAGTGACAAACTGATGGAATAACCAGCAGATAATGTAGAAACTGTGGAGTTTGATCAGTGTGTGCAACCAATGGAAAATATTGACTTTAGCCAATCAGTGTCTTCCAACTTGATGGCTGTTGATGCAGTTTGTGCTGTTCCATAGCTATTGAGGGTCTCCAGTGGCTTCTCCGTGCTCTCAAAGATAACATTCCTGTAAAAACTCATCCTGCTTGTCATTTTTTTTTAATCGTTTGTTACATGTAAAGATGTAAAGAATGCCACCACAAAATATCTTCTATTGACGGCTGTAGTGCAGAGATATCAATATCATTCTCTCGGATAAAGCTTGGATAAAAGCTCACCAGACTACTAGATATTGCATGTACCTCTGCACCCATTACAATGATAATAATGTATTACATTATCTGGAAAAAATGGCAATTTTATTTCTTTCAAGCCATGTAACCACATTTTGATGTTTGATCATTTTTTATTATTTCACTGGCTGTTAATGTTCTACATGTGTACTGTGTAGTGCAGGTACAGTTGGTGTTAGTGCAGGTAGTTAGAGCGTACTAACTTATGACTCACAAATTGCAAGTGCGAGCTGAACTTTGTTCCGCAGCTTTGTCCACTTCTAATGCAAGTGGAAATTGAGACAACCAGAACTGAGGAAAACATGAGTGAAATGCGTATCTTTTTGAGTTTTATTGCTTAAGATAGTAATAAGATAATTTGATGCATTACTCATAACAGGAAAACAAGTGAAAAAGCATCTCCACACTTTACTGTAACCAGTAACTCACACACGGCATCAAGTTTGCCTGACACACTGTCAGAGCCTCGCCAGTTGCTACAGTGGAAACAAACTCACACGCACGTTCTCACAAATGTGTACTTTCACTCATAAACACACACACACTCTCACTCAGTCTGGCCCAAGGTGGATTTCTAGAGGTGCATATATTTGCATATATCTGCATGTTTAATGAGTTTTGGGAGATCAAGCGATCTGTGCGGCCCTTTGTGGGTATTTCTTTCTCTTTTTTTCTTTGCGTGTGTGTGTCTGTGTGTGTGTGTGTGTGGAGGGGGGTGGGTCTCCATGTAAATATCACCCACTGTGTGTTGGCACCCGTCACAGATGGTTGGGGGCGAGGGCACCCTGTGGGCACAGGATACCTATTTCTGTTTGTTTGCGTGCTTTGTGAGGCACAGGGAGTGTGACTCCTGTGTGTATGTGTGTGTGTGTGTGTGTGTGTGTGTGCGCGTGTATGTGCATATGCACGTGTGCGTGTGTTCATGTGCGTGTGCTTTGCACTGTCTGTGTTTGTATGTGTCATTTACTCTGTGCACTTTTTGCAGTGTGTTCTTGCGTATGTTGCATGTGTGTTGCAGAATGGTCACTTGTGTAATTGCATCCATGTGTGTGTTTGTACACTGTGATACTGTGTGCATCTGTTTTACCTATGAGTGTATATGCATGTGTTTGTAATTCACTACATGCTTGTGCAGCGTGTGTGTGTGTGTGTGTGTGTGTGTGTGTGCACAATTTGAACGTTTGCGTTCGTGCAGCCCTGCGTGTGTTTGTTCAGTTGTTTGTGTTTAAGCCTGCTGCAGTGCGTGCGTGCCTGAGCACACGTGTGTCTCCCAGCATGCAGTGTGGCCATGATGGCCCTGTTTTGGATGATTGATGTGTTGGAGGGAGCAGCGAGGAGCTCAGGTTGGGCCAGAGCCTCAGTCTGACACGCTGCTGCTTCCCTGCTGCTTTACATATGTAGACGCAGCAAGACTCCTCCTCCCCTCCCATCTGACTCTGCCTCCTGCTCCAACACAGCCAACACTCACAGGTTCCTTGTCATGGCTTTATTTTGAAGCTTCTGTTTATTCCATTAAAGTAAGCGAGCACTGTGCTTTTCAAGCAACTTCCTGTTTCACATTTTAACCCTGATAGTTGCCCAGTACAGTCACAGTCTGGAGCACTGGGAGTGAAAGTGATCATACTAATTTATTTTGACTTTAACATCAATACCTTATGCCGCTGTCTTGTCTCATATGCCAGCCCATTCAATTGTCATAGTTTATCTGAAGTGTCATATGCAAAGGTATCAAACATCAGCACAAAATATCAGCTCCTGACCCCTGCAGTGCAGAGATATCAGCATCATTATCAAGTTGTTAATACAAACCAGATGATTTTCTAAACAGCAGACATTGTACAGGGGTCACCTCAGTATGTTTCAGGATGTAATGATGTATTACAACGTCAGCTAAATTAACAATGACAAAGGTTTTTTTTTTTTTCTTTTAGGACATTAACACCTTTTGACCAACAATCTAAGAAATGTCAGGCAGTCATTAAGCAAATTAGCACAGCAAATATATGTTTAGTTCTTTGAATGTAATTCTGCATTTAAGCTCTTTAATGTTGAGTTATTTGTAGTATTTGTTACGTGGGAATTTGAAGGAATCAGATTTGATAAGAAAATTCAATATGGTTTCATATTCACTAAAATGCTGCTGAACACTGAGTAACTCCATCCTAGAAAAATAGAGCAGGAAGTGATATTTATACAGTTTTGGCAGAATACAAAAAGTTGATGAAATGAGTCAATGACGGTTTTCACAGAAGACATTTTGACATGTCAGTATAGGACCAGCGCAGACGCAACAAATAACAATAATTGAATAGTTAGCTGAAGCTGTTTGAGTTTCAGTATTTTGCTATTGTGCATGCTGACTCACTATCGTGGCTCACTAGAACAGAGTTATCATGCATATAATGGACAAATATGAGAGTGGAACCAATCATATCATGCAGGTGTTATTAGTGACACCTGTGCTTTTCTTGCTACGGGAAGTCACCACAGCTGAACAGATGTCATCTACAAAACAGTCAGCACTCAGCAGCAAAGACAGAGTTACACCTTTTAAAAAGTGTATTAAGTGAGAAACGATGTGCTCGTTCATTTTTTCCAGCTACCATCCAGTCACACATGCTCATTATTTTCTGTAATCCAGAGTTCGACTAAAACTTTGTATCTCCAATCATTTTCAGTCACACTGGCAGTTCCTCCGTTATGATCCACATCACTTAGTATTACATATGCATTATGCCTAGATGTCAGGTCACTTGTTACTAGCAAGTTGCAGTCTTATTCTGTGGTGCTGTCCTCCAAAGTGCTGCTCAGTGTCCAGCAATAGACAGCTATGGCGGCACACAGCAGCCTCCCAGTTTGCAGCTACACCAGACACTGGACATAAGAGAGATGTTTTCAAGATTCATGCAAGCTTTACTGGCTTCAGCAGCAAAGTTTAATCTCAAAGTTTCACCTCCAAACAGGTGCCAAGTCAAATTTCCCTTATTTAAGGTCTTCTTTGGTCTCTTTGTCTCCTGTATATCTGTCTCAGTAATGCTGTGTGTCTTCCTCTTGTTTGCTACATGTACGTGTACTTTGCTCCGTCTCTTTCCTCTCTGTTTGCCTCCCTCTGTATCACTATCTCTTTCTGAACACCTTTGTCTTCTCAGGCTCACCCTCTATCGCTGGGTCTCACTTTCCTCTCCCTGACACTCACCAGTTTCGATATCCTGCCATCTCTCGCCCATCACTAATCCCCCACCTCTCTTTTTTTCTCTCTCTGTAGTTTCTCTCTCTGGCTTTGAAATCCTTCCCCTCTCCCCTCTGTTCCTCTGCTTCTGCTAATCCTTTCATTCGCTTTGTCTCTCTTTTGTCTAAAAGTCAGTTTAATTTCTCCTTCCGTCTTGCCCTGGTTTTGTCTCTGCTTGAAGCTCTCACACTTTTTATTCCACTGTAGTTAAACATCGTCTTTATCATGCCAGGAGTACCACCTGCTTTATTTCTTCTGAATTTTTGCTCATCATTTGGCAACTTGAGAACAGTTTATATGAAGATAAAGTGCACTTATGGCTGATGCTATCTCCAAACATGACAACATGATGCTTCATGAAATTATACTGTTTGCAAAGTTATGGCATCCAAAAGCAGTATTTATGGATTTCATAGTCCCTTGTGTCAGGAGGGTGAATTTATGTAAAAAATTCACTTCAGCTCAATTACAAACTCAAAATATTTGACTCATGAAGTTTTCAAGCGACAGTGGGGTCGCAGCTCCTCGGAGAGCCATGTCGACCCAGTAGAAAGGCATGCTGGGAGGCTGGCAGGCATGCGAGGCGTATCGATCCACCTGTAGCATCCTGCTGTTTGTTTACCAACAACAAATCAATGCAGCGCCCGGCTGGGGGCCGCCATGCCTGGCCTCTAGTCTGCTGGGAGCACTCACACATATACTCTCACACACATTTACTGTATAGAACACACACACACACACACACACACACACACACACACAGGCAGGCTGGGCAGCTGCTGTTGTAGATGTAGGGAGTTTATGTGGAGTAAAGTCTGATACAAACTGATCTATGCTGAAAATGACAAGTTACCCTAACCCGGTCACTAATGGCACAAACATAAAGAAGGCAGCAGCTGCTATCGTTTCCTTTGCTTGGATGTAGCCATTTTAATGCCGGGGTTCCCGACATGTAAATGTTCCACTGAGGAAACAGAGACACTGGGGCCTGGTGCCTCCTCTGTAATCATTTATGTTTCCAGTGCAGGTTGTGAAAGACTGCAAGCTATGATTACTTTTTCTATTTATTGCTTTATTCATTGTTGTAATTCTTTTTACAGGCACAGTTATAAAACCAGTGCTGACTAGTTTTACATACCACAGTACAATATTTATAGTTCAATGTAATTTGCCATACCTGGCCCTAAATGAGCCCTTATGAAAGCACACAAAACACAGAAAAAGAGAGATGCCAAAGAGCGCAAAACACAAACACTGATGCAATCAAATGACCATAAAACCTAATGACATGCACCATATCATTTATGGCTAAGTGACTAATCTCTCTGATCTGTTTCAACTGGAGTTTAAAATGATCCCAGTCACGATCAACTTTGAGTTCTGTGAGCAAGCCGTTCCACATGTTGATCCGTTGAACACAGAGAGTTGGTGGGTCCCCCACGCCGCGGCCCTGAAAACCTCCTCCTCCCAGCAGTCCAGTCCAGTCCAGCTCCAGTCCAGCCACAGTCAGCTAATAGGACTGCTAACTAACTGAGTTTTTGAGCTAATAGCAGTGGGCAGCAGTTAGCGGTTATTCTGGTGATATGCTGGCCCTCATCTGTTTGGAGTATGAATTCGTAACATGGCCAATTTTTGCATTTAATATTAGATGCAGCATTAAAATTTCCCATATGTTGCCCTTGCTGATGTGTTTGTTTCCAGGTGACTGACCACAAAGGAACAGTGAGGAGCTGCACGAGGCCGAAAGACGAGGAGGCATCCGGAGCTTTGCTCACTGTTACACTCATCCTCTACGGCACCTACCACCCACACAGGACCACGCACAGTATGTGAGAATGTCAACCACTTGCACAACTTTGAACACATGCAAACGGAGGAGAGAATGGAGGCAGGGTTATTGTCGAGGTTTGACACATGCTGTCAGTGTACTTCAGAAAATCGGCACCCACTGAAACCCAAATTAATCACTGCATCGCTCATTTAAAAGCAGAAAATGAAAAAAAAACAACTAATGTCAAAGAGATGTTTAAAATGTTCTTTCATGAGCGCTCTTCCACAAGTGCCACGCCAAAATTTCCTAACCCTTCACTCCCACCACCACCTGCCTCCCACCTGCCATCTCTGCTTCTTTGGCTGAGGCAGTGTAGTCAGAAGAAGTCAGGCCACTGACCACAGGGACTGTGATGTGTAATTACAGCGTGACCCCTGGCTGCCCCTCCCCAATTCCACCCCCTCCTCCATGATGTGTGTCAGCTCCGCCAATGCCCACGACCTCTGCGTACGCACACACACACACATACACACCTCGTTAGCCACACCGGCACAAAGCCACAGCACCGTCCTCCGTGTCCCTGTCGGGGGTTTTAGGGTTGTTAGAATCACCGAGGCATGCTGGGAGAGAGACACTGAACTAGACTTTCCTGTTGATCTTTGTCAACGGGGGTTCCCAACGGTGAGAAAGGTCCTAGATTATCATGGACTTTTGAAAGATAGTCAGGAAAAGTCAAGGACCTTAATAAATTTACTGTTCAAGATCAGAAATACTTTCACAACTTTTTTTTACTCCTGATCCGCATTTAAACCTGAATTTTATCCCAACTTTATTCAAAACAAACACTTTCAGCTAAGAAAGTACTCCTCAATTTGGTTATGGAACCTAGAAAGAGATGGAAAAGTCATGGAATTTACCTGAGGGCCACAGTGGGAACCCTCTCTATCTGTGTGTCTGAATGTGTGTGTGTGGAGTGTGTGTGTCTTGCTCTGTTGCTCTCTCGTCTCTTTCTGTCAAGATGCTGATCTCTCTGTTGAGAAATCAATGGCTCCCCCTCTCCCCCTCCTCCTCTCTCTCCATCCATCCATGTATCCCTCTCCATGCTCCTGGATCTAACCCAGGTTCAAGCTGTTAGTCAATCTGCTGTCCACACACACACACACACGCACACACACACACACACACTACTCATTCATAGGTTCCTGCAGTGTTGCTATTCCTCAATCTTGTCCCTAATGACATCATTCTGTAGTCGTCTGCCTCTGAACGTCACCCACAGTGTGTAGAGTGTATTTGAATGCTAGTTTGAGACTTTCATGTTATTAATAAATATGTTAAAGACATTCTTACATTTGGGAAATTTGTTTTTTGCCAAAACTTAGATGATCTCATGTCGGTACACTAAATATATGGCTCAAACAAGAAGGTAGTTATCTTAGCTTAGCATAAAACTCTAGTAGGGGTTAAGGTTTTTGTATGGATTAAACAAACAAGATATAATGTTAGACATGTGAGTCCAAAACCACCAGCTCTTCTGGGGAGACTTTCTATCAAATTTTGGACCAGGCTACAGTAATTTTCTCCTGTTCGAGTGCATTAGTGAGTTTGGCCACTTATGATGTGCCCCACAAACTGCAGCCTCCAAAACGATCATATAGTTGAATCACCTCTTTGAAACACTTTCAACAGAAACTGAACAATACAACTTTCCTGAAGGTAGGATTTATTACTGGTCAGTTGTATTTTATTAGCTTTTAGCTAGCTGCACCTAAAAAGCAGGCTCCTCAGTTTATACACACACATCTAACTTTAAACAGAATGAAACAGAATTCTGAACAAATTACACCTTTTCATGCCAAAAGCAGGAACAATGCAGCAAATCTGTGGACTGTCATCGATGAATAATGACGTTACTCTTCATAGTACTTTTAGTTGTACACTCGACATAACATATGCGCCTGTTATATAATGGCTGATGATTTTGACGTCTGTGATCTCATTAATTATCAAGAAGGTGCAGAATTCACCCCAAACCCTCATGCATTCCTTTCATTTACATCACAGACCTACTTTCAGATATATTTTTAAACATTTATGACACTTACATTAATGTACTTATGCATTCCATAAAGCACTACCAGCTCCATTGGCAGGACAGGAGCTACTTTGATGTCATTTATGCTATAATGGACATGCAAATGTAATTTTTTTTAGAGCTACAGTTAATTGGCAGTCCACTTATATTGTTGCCTACTAAACATCCAACATCCTGCATGTCTCGTTCATGCCAGGTAGCCAGCAGATACCACATGGTGAGCTCTACAATCAGGATGTGTAGGATGAAGCTACGGGTGGCTTTTGTGATCCAGCCTCATCCATGTGTGTTTGTGCGTGTTTCTCCACCTCTATATGCGTGCTTGCCCCTGTGTGTGTGTTTGTTTGGTGGCTGTGAGGCAAGTGAAGGTAAATTGCTGTGATTATGTGGCAGTAATTGAACAGGGATGGTGTGTTTAATTGAGTTGTTGTTTCCTGATGTTTCTCTGTAGTAGCAGGAGCCGCCACGCTGACAGGTGCCTCGTCTCGCCTCACTGAGATGAGAGATTTTTTTTTCTATACCGTCACGTAGGTTTTGTTGTGTCTTTTTTGCCGCATTTCTGTGTGTTTTGGTTTAATGGTGTTTGTTTGGTTGAAGTATGGTGTGTGGGTTGTACTGTTTCAGCAGGTGTAGGGAAGCGTGGGGTTTGTGAGATGGTTCTCTGAGCGCTGACAAGTTATATACATAATTAAGTTTATGAGGATATATAGTTTTAAATGTGTGTGTGTGTGTTTACCTGTCTGTCTAAGTGTGTATGTGTATGCAGGTGTACATGAAAAAAAAAAAAAAAAAAAAAAAAAAAAAAAATATATATATATATATATATATATATCAGTGTGCGCTTGTATGATGTGTGTGTGAGAAGGAGAATCCTTGTGTGTGTATGTATTTACTTTCATGTAGCCTACTACATGTCACAGTTTGTGTGTGTGTGTGTGTGTGTGTGTGTGTGTGTGTGTGTGCGCTTGTGTGCTTGTGGCTCTATCTGATCTGCCTCCTGGGCTCTATGGCCCAAATCAAATGGTAGGAAACATCAATTTCACCATCCTGTCTCCTCCTCCTCCTCCTCCCCCCTCTCCTCCTCTCTCCTTGTATAATTTCTCCTCTCTTCTTGCTCTCCTCCCCCCCAGCTCCTCTCCTCCTCCTCTCCTCCCCTCCTCGGTGCCTTGCTCTCAGCGGACATGTGATTACGTTCCTCCTCTGAGCACCAGTGATCTAAGGCGTTCAGTGTGTGCGTCTGTATGTGTGTGTCTGTGTGTGTTTGGTGACTGGTTGGTGATCTGAGCAGCCCGGCGCTGCGTATTGTGCGGCACAATTCACGGACAACGTCTCCAGATGAATGCCTCCATTCACAATTACAGCCTCTCCATTAGCTGCAGCCCTCACCGCCTTGTTGTTGTCTTTTCTTCTTCTCTGCAAAAAAAAAAAAAAAAAAAAAAAAAAAAAAATCAATTAAAGCTGGACAAAAACAAGCTAGAACACAAGTGGTGTACCTGGAAAAAGAAAAAAAAACAGCAAGGGTAGGGGTGTGGGAGTGTGTGTGTGTGGGGTGGTGATTCTTCAGTCGGGGTCCACACTACACACTTGGTCTATTTGAACACATGAATGCAATCTCCTCTGAGAGATTCACACAACGACTCAGTGTGGAATATACATTTTTGATCATCCCGTTGTCCTGTATGTATTTATAGTTTCATTCTTAAAAGGATCACAAGCATAGAAAGTTCAGGAAAAGCCTCTAAAGTGAGGACATTTCCGAAACTAGCCCCTAGTTTAGTTTAAGGTTTGTTGTGGGAGTTTGTTTTTTTTTTTTTTTTTTTTTTTACACACACTGGATCTCACTTATGAGTATGTGAATGTAAAGGGGGAAGAGCTGCATTTCCAGTTTTAAGTCTTTTTTGAATCAACATGTAACAAATCATAAAGCCTGAATGAAAATGGCAAGTGCATTTTATATGCTTAAAATGTTTTATCACACAGCAAAATGTTTATTTATTTAAATTGGAATTGGAAACCCATTTGTCTACTTAATAAATGTGTAAGCTTGGCATGATTAGCCTGTGAAGCAGCTGAATTTTTGTTAGAAATGTCCTGAAATATTTGCTCACTACAGCCATTTCAAAGTTTTAGATTTATCGTTCGGGTGTAGAAGCTGCCATTATGATTTAATGCCTGCAGCTGGTTTGTCATAAAACTGACAAGTTCACTTCTTTGTTTTGGTCTTCAAACATTTTATTGCCACTGCTTCACAATAAAAGCCATCCTGTGTTTTGCCAGTTGAATGCTTTAAATGTGCAGAAGCAGCAGTAGGAAATGTTTGGCTAACATTAGAAATTGCAAAGTATTAAATCACAATAATTACTCACTATAAAGAGTGACATGAGATTACATGTTGCATCATTTCCCTGTGAATGCTTCATGTAGGCAGACTCCGCCAAAAACAATGAAAACTATCATATAGAGAGGAAATGACATAATGTAAATACATTGAATGGCTACTGCTGGAAAGGCAGCTAAACAGTATCAAAAATTTGATTTCTTGAAATTTTAAGGACTATAACTTACTTACTTATTTTTATTTTTTTATTTCTTCAGCCCAGTAAATGTATTTAGATACCTCATTTCCATATTGTCTTTGGCAACATTTCAAACATCTGTGAAAAAATTGACTTGACATTTGGATGGAAACGTAGCTACTGAGGCAGACAGTGCCTTAAAGGTGCCTCTATGCTTTCTCTTTTTTTTTCGTTACTTCAGAGGGACCCCTGCAGAGCATTGTGTCCATGGGGTCACATCACCCCATCCCTCAGAGGGGGGTGTACCAGAGGGACCATTACCCCCCTTTGGACCTGATTCAATGGGTCTTCCAAATGGAGAGAGACAGGAAGGTACGAGCTGATGATATCACCGTCCCAGCCAGACACCAGGTACAGTACTGTACACAGAGCGGGAACACACACATTTCACACATCACACACACTGTGATTTACTATTCCAATAAATCACTGGCACCGCCTAATTTCCTATGGATTTCAATTTCCCCCTGGACATATCTGCATTGATCAACTTCAGGTGTGAGGATGTGCCAAGCGTCGCTCACTGTGACACTGAAGAATGGCTCGCCGATCTCTGCCATAAGTGTGTGTGTGTGTCTGTCTGTCTGTCCTCTCTGTGTGCGTGTGTGTGTGTGCGTAGGACGGTGGGATTTGTGCACATGCAGCATTTCTGTTCAGCGCGGCTTTGGGATACAAATCCTTGAGTCTGAGTAATAACATCTGAAAATGTCAGAATCATACAGACAGAGACAGCTGAATGGGGACTTGAGATATTGTTATTCTGATCATATCTGCTCGTACACCGAGTCTAGGCCTGATTATGAGGAACAATTAAATATCATTGTGGCTTCTCCAACAGTTGTTATGGCAGACAGAGGAGCAGGGTATAGCTCCCCTTTGAAATCAAAGGACATTTTGTGGTCTACTGAATCGTCTTTTCAGCACAGTGTTTGAACTGAAACAAATATAATTCTCTTTCAGGCTAATACTGCATTATCCTCTCACAATCATTAAAGCCCTGCAATCTGTGTCCTTATGCTGCACTTTGTGGCCAATTACAGCTCTGACAAAAGTGTGCTGCTGGACGACGGGTAGCTCCGCTTGTGTGCATCTTGCTGCCCAACATGTCCTTGCAGGGGTACACGGTCCCCGGGCCTGTTGATGAGTTTTGAGCCGGTGTTAGAAGGCAACGACGAGGCCCGACAACGTCTTTACCCCGAGTTCCTCCCCTAGAGGCAGATCAGAATGGATCGTGGAGGCAAGGAGGAGAAATAAATTGGAGAAAAGGATAAATCGATGCTTGGCGGAGAGGCAAACAGACCTTCCAACCCCCGGCCCAGACACACACACACACACACACACACACACACACACACACACACACACACACGTACCACGGCGTGTCTTTTTTTCCTTGGGCAGTATTGGATTGGTATGCAGAGCCGAGGAGAGAGACGCTCAGAAAAAGACTTGGCCTACAAATGATGTCCTTTGTTTGATCCACTAGGTTGGGAGGGGGGGTTGGTTGGTGGGTGGATGGGGAGGGTCGTCCCACAGAGACGATGGAAGGGCTGGGAAACAAACATCTCTGTCTGTGAGCCTCTCTCTCTCTCTCTCTCTCTCTCTCTCTCTCTCACTAACACCTTCTCATCTAAGGGTGGAGAGAGAGATCAGCTCTAAGAAAAGCTGGCTGTCATCTGTTTCTGTTGATGACGTAGAGGGCAGACAGGATATGTTGTAGGTGCGTGTGCATTCCAGTGCGTGGATATACGCTAAATCTGCTAATCTGAAGCTTTCAATCTGAGGGATATTTCTAGTTTATTGCCACTTGGATCTGTGGTTTCTGTGGTTTTGGGTATGGTAATAAATAACACTGTGTTTACTGTGACATCGCTAAAAATAAGCAAGCAGACAATCAAACAGATAGTCGGGCCAAAACTACAAAAATAAGGCCCTGAGTTTTCCTTCACAAGTCATCTGGGCCTCATTTAAGAACAGTCTTATCCTAAAGTTGTCTCACTTTTTCTGTGACGCTTACAGATTCACCAAACTCTCTCAACTGCACAGACTTCATGTACACCACCTGTTCACGAGAAGGTTCACATTCATGAGATTTGATCACTGTGATCAATGCCCCCAAATTGCCATACCATATAAAGCTGCTGGCTCTGTTTAAGTCACAAAAATATTGTACCAGAGTTTTAAAAACATGTTTTGGAGAGCTTGAAGCCCTGCTGTTGAAAATCAGCAAAATCAGCAAATCAGAAGAAAAAGCAAATTAAGTAGTGTCAGTAGTAATTTTAGGGGATTGGAAAATATGAGGAAATAGACCTGTGGTTGTCAACACTGTCATCACAGAGCAGTCACAAAAGGACAGAAATAAAGAGAGAATGGCTTGATATAAAGTTAGACGCCAAAAATGTCTTCTTAAAGCAAACTGGTGCATGACTTATGTGAGACGGTCAGGGGGATGTGACAGTGAAGGATGAATGACAGGATCTAATCCATTATAGGTTACTTTCTCAAAGACCTTGAAGTTTGTTCTACCTGACAAAGTCGTCATGGAAAGATTCAAACACCAGAACAATCTACATTGTATGTCTGAGCTGCTCAACCATGAATTCTAATAACTTTGGTGAACCTTTCACTCCATCATCAGGTGAAAACTTAATTGGTCTAATACTTAAACAAACACTTCACAACTAATGGCCTTCCACACCTGTACGCTGTGTTTATTGCTAATTATCAAATGTATCCAAGCTAACACGCTAAACTAAGATGGTGAACATGTTAAATATTACACCTATTATAGCTAAACATTAGCTTGTTAGCATTGTCATTGTGAGCATGTTATCATGTTAGCATTTAGCTCAGAGCACAGCCTCACAGAGCTGCTAGCATGGCTGCACACTCTCGGTCTTGTCTGTTTTTACTGAAGTTGATTTTAGAAACACATTTAAGCGCTCTCATGTCAAATGGTGTTCTCCCCCAAAGGCAGGCTATCGACATGACTCTGACAGGCCTGAACCACTATACATACAAGCGGTTCTTTCATGAGCTTTATCAGACCACCTTCAGTCTCAAAACATTTTTTAAGATGCTATCAAATCAAAACTTCAGCCTTAACTCCAATTATTTATGCTCTGGTTTCTGCTCCATCACCACTCACCCTGTCTACACTCCACCACCCAATTCCTCTCTCCTATTTCGGAGACATACACTCAGCTCTTAACCAGCAACAGCATACGACATCATTTATTTTAGCTTGGGAGTTCTCTTTTCGCTCCATGTCTTTTTATAGTTTTTCTGTTCATACTGTACTCCCCACTGTGCTTCTATTTTCATGAATGCTGTGAGAAATAATTGAAAGCGCCGTGTACGGTGCCGTCTGTTGCAACGCTCCCACTTCCTCATGCCTTGTAAATACTGTATCACTGAAACCCCCGCTGTAAGCTGCCGTCTCGGGATTCCTCACAACTCTGAGATGTCAACACTCACTGAAAACTTGAGCCAAGATCAAATCGTAACCGGAGTCTGAACGTCGCTCCTGTGGACAGAGCCAGTTTTTGATTGATTTCAAATTCCGCTGTTTGTCCTTGTCTTTTTCCTCGAGAAAGCAGAGTTGAATCAGACTTCCTCTGGTCTTTTCTCTGTTTGTTTGTTTTTCACTCATGACATCCATAAGGAGGGGGAAAGGGATGTGAAAGGAGTCACCACCCCTGCTGCAAGTGGTGCTGGTGTGAAGTCCGACAGACGGAGGACCTAAAGGAGTCTTATCAAGAGCAAATCATTTAGCACAACAACTATAAATAAATTGTGGCAGATCAGAATCAGATTAAGGGCCATAGATTTTAAACATAAAAGTGAGTTTATGCAGGGTTGTATAATGTTTTCTGTCACTCTGGAGGAAAATGACACCTGATATGTCCTGAAGTTTGAAAGGTGTGAGTGTTTAACAGAAAGAGGGTTGAATGAAATTATTCTCAGGCTTGTATTATGGGAAATGGAGTTGCTAGTGTTTCTGCAGCCAGTCCCATACTCAGGACTTCAAATACCTCGGCCTCTGCTGCTCTGATTTTAACTCTCTGTCTCTTGAGAGCCTTCCAACTTAATGCAAGTTGAACACAAAATAACTGCAATGACTGCTGACATGATCTGTCGTCATCCTGGGTTTCATCCACAGAAACAGGATGGGATTCATGGGTCTGTGCTGTATTACATTTTATTTGTATTTAACATTAAATATATGTTCCATCACCCAGATGTTGAAGATTCCTGGAGACTTAGTGACGGATAATCACCTCAACAAGCCCCTGACGTCCAGTGTGGCTTTCCAGGTAAGCTGCAGCACCACAGGCCCACATACCGTAGACGAGCTCTCATCCAGAAAATCAGTGACAGAAAATATGAATCAATGTGTGTTTCCATCAACTACTGCTGCAAATATTAGGCGTGGGTGCACTGAGATAAACGGTTGGTGGCGCTCATTCTTCAACCTGGTGCCAATGAACCACTGCAGAGGAAGAGGACAAAATGATATGATGTCATTGAAAGAGCACAAACCTCAAAGAGTAGGAATCATGGTGGAAATATGACACAAGTGTTTGTTTCATGTATTAATTGAAGGGATGTTACAGTCTCCTCATCGCTCCACACAGATCTGATGTTGAGTTTGAGTTTGAGTGATGTTTCAGCCACATGCTTCATGTGCATCGTGATTTATTCACTTGACTCTTTTTTCTTTTCTTTTTTTCAGTTCACATTTTGTTTTTATTGACACACCAACTTTTCCACCTGAGCCAAATGTAAAAACATGTTTTGCGATATTTTGACTTTTTTTTCAAACTTACTGCAGTTTTTTTAATGTGCAAATTGAAGATGTGCATAAAAACATGTGGATGGAAACGGTTTCTGATGAATTCAGAGACTGTTTAAGGAATTACTTGCATGATGAAACAGTTGACATTGAAGGTTAAAATTTGGAAGAGATGAAAAGGAAACAATGGGATTTTGTGTTTTCATGCTTGGTACATGGCGTTCAGCCCATTTGGCCACCAAGGTGCCTGTTTTTCTTACAGGATATGTGGCTGCTTTTACATCTGAAACAATTAATCAATGGATTGACGAAGTGATTGGCAGATTTATTTTATTTTTTATAAGAAATTAATTAAAGTCATTTTTTCATGCAAAATTGACAGACATTCCCTCGTTCCAGCTCACTGAGTATCTTTAGGTTTTTGGTTGTTAGTTGGCCAAATAAGAGGAAATGTCAACAGGCTTTTTCCATATTTTCTCACATTTTACAGACAGAATGATTAATTGATTAATTCAGAAAATAATCAGCAGATTAGTCTATATTGAAAGTAATGATTAGTTGCTTTTACTGTCATTTAGTTCCTGTAGATTAGGTTTTCTCATGTCATATTAATGCTATATCCAGCAGGTACCTCAGGCAGATCTTGTGCCGAAGTCCTCCATGGTGTCAAGATGTTCTGCTGTGAAGGAGCTTCATGAGACCATCAGGGATGATGTGGACAGAGAAAACGGATCCTTACCATCACTGACTCTCCGGGGTGTTGTCGGGGATGTGAAGGAGGTGCAGCAGTCAGACTCTTCAGATCCAGCAGGAGGAGAAACTGTGAGCAGAACGGCAGGGCAGCGGGCAGGGAACTGAAAAAACAAACAGGAAGCATGGTTGAATAAGGACTGTTATTTTCCTCAGTGCAGCAAGTCAGTTGATCATGAGTCAAATCCATGTGCTTTGAGTGTGTGGCCTCAGTGCTGGCACAGATTATTTATTGTGGATTCCTCGTTTGGCTTTAAAACTCCATCACTGTTGCAGCCACAGGAACACACACACAAACATATAAATCCTGCCTCCAAAAACAAATAGATTGAGGAGCAGGTCTCTGTACTCATCTCCCCTCCTCATTTGCTTTTGGAAGTTGCAAAGGTTAGTGAAAGATATGTTTGTCTTTTTCCACTTCATTGAAGGGTGAACTCAGCTCAGTGCAATAAGAAATGGATTACCCATTCATTACAGGGGCTGTGTCACTCCTCATTGAGTTGGACAAATAGCAAATTAATTTCTAGCTGCCTAATTTCTCTCTGTTCTCCACTGAATTTCCGATAACGTCGAATTACTGATCACAGCCATGTGAACTCCCTCAACTTTTTATCAATTCATTAAAAATGTGCCACAGTGGAGATGCTACAGAGGAAATGCTCTCTCTTATTTCTACATGCTTCCTTTGCCACCACAACACTGTATACAAACAGAAATCTACTCAAGAGTTTAATTGAAATTAGGATATTAAAAACACCAGAAACTGTTACCGAGAGTGCTGGAAAAAAGTTGCTTTGTTGCCATTCTGGAATGAGCCAGAAACTTTTTCCCAGTGCATCTCAATATGAAGCGAAGATGTCAGACTAACAGCAGCTCTGTCCCTGTCAAGTGCAGGTCTGAAGGTAGTGGTGTTTTGTAAAGTAGCAGTGGTGTATTGACAGGGCAGTATTGATGTTTCAATTAGAGCAGCGTTACATAGTGCCGCAGCATGGTAACACGGTGCGTCTCCTGCCATCTGCTCTGCCTCCACGTCTGACGAACGAGGCACGTGGGGCTAATCGAGCCGCACATGAGCGATGGGACCGCGAGATCTATCACACACACGCACACACACATCCGAGACGCACGTCCTTATGCAGAAGAATGGGGGGAAGACAAGGGAGAGCTCCTCAGCCCTGCTGTTTAAACAGCCTTCAGAAAGCCTGTGATTCCTCCCCTTCTCCCTTCACATGTGCCACAGGAGCAGCCAGCAGGTTATTTCTCTGACAAGGAAACAGGCAAATGCACCAGATGCACGAGTTGAAATTCTTCAAAAGCTCATCTGATGCAAAGACAAAAAAGGGAAGGGCCTCTGCCAGGTTTTCTCGTGCTGGGACAGTCTGAAATAACAGTGTGCATTATGCCTGGCGTTATTGGCTGCCAAACCACACGAATCAAAGACCTCATTGTGTGGATTACCTCGTTAATCTGTTGATGCCATTGAGTAGTATTGCAGGTGTTAATGTGCCAGTTTTTTTTCCCCTCTTCTCTTATTGGGGAGGTGTAGCGTTAGGTTGGTAATCTGCTTTAAATGCTTTCTGGGGAATGAGACACGCTGAAACCCAGCCAAGAGAGCTCGCTATCATGAGGAGCTTTCTCTTAATACAGCACACAGAGGGGCCTGACAGACTGAGGCTGCGGCGCCGATGCCAACGGGGACAAGCTAGTGAGCTACACGCCCCACGCCACTTGTTGAAATATATGACTGCATGAATAATGAAAGAGGAAGAGGAAAGTGATATTGCTAAAGCAGTCCCACAATGACATCCATCACAGAAATGCCTCATTGCTCTTCTTCCTCTGTTTCCTCCTGTGAAAACTCCTAAGTTGTGTCTCTTTGGAGGAGCTAACCAAAGCTCAGCTCTGTGCCTGCCTGAGCTGATTTAGAGGTGAACTCCTAAACCAGAAAGAGAGAGAAAGATAAAGAGACAGACAGAGAGAGAAAGACAGAGGGAAAGGGACAGAAAGAGAGGTAATCCTCCCTTTTTTCTGCTCCCCAGGGTGGTCTCTTCATCCAGGGCCTCAAAAAGGGACAGAATACACCTCCCCGCTACAATGGAGGGGACCCACAGGGGCTGTTGCTATCTGAGAGTGTGTGTGTGTGGGTGTATGTGTGTGTGTGGTGGGGGTGCAGCTTTAAGCAGGCCTTTGAGTGGCCTAATTGCATTGGAATACAGCAGTCTGAGAGCTGGCTCAGATCACGGCGGGCTGCTGGAGGGGTTAGTGCCCGCACCTCGACAGCCACACTCAGCAAAAGAGCCCGGGCACAATGCACACAATTAATGCTCTCCCTCTCGTTAACTCTCTCCCCACTTTTTGTCCTCTCCTACTTTTCTCTCATTCTCCTCCTTCTCACCCCGTATCTTACTCTCTCTCTTCTCTCCCTCTCTGGTTCCCCCTCCCTCCCCCCCAGACTCAGTATGTAGTCACTCACCCACTGTATTAATCCTCCCATACAGCCTGTCAATCTCCCTCTCTTTGATGCACACAACAATTACAGTAAGGATGAAAGGCGTGGGTCGGCTCTCGTTATGTAAGACTTGAAACAAGCCTCAGCGAGAATTATTGATATCTCAACAGCTAATCTGAAATAAAACCTCGGCAACGTGACATGTTATTACTTTGGCAACAATTGATCTGTGCTTGATTAAAAAGTATTGAATGTTTTGTCCTTTACGTATTCCGCAGTGGAACAGTGCAAGTTACACTGTTATAACTCGGGATATCTTTTATTTTGAAGATACACTGTGATGAATTGAAGGAGATTGATTCAGTCAGTTCTTCAGATTTTTGTCTTTGTGTCTGGTGTGAGGCAAACAAGTCAAAAGTTGTGGCAGCCGGTAAACACAAAGCATAGAAATATCCATTTAGTTAGTCATGATTGCTCCCTAAAGATGAGACTGTAATAAACCAATAATGCTCCAACAGGGACTATTTTGTGTCTTTGTGCCACTAAATAGGAAGTTGTTAAGATGTTATTGCACCTCATTGGATTATATCTCCTATAGTAATAGTCCACACATCATAACAGTATTCAATGGGGTCATATCTGTCTATAGTTAGAGATGAAACTATTAGTTGATCTACAGAGAATTTATCTTGTTCCTGTGTTAAACTGCCAGACTGAAGTTGAGCTCAGAGAAACTTTTCTCTCCAGCTGCTTAGTGTGCGAGCAACAGTCTGAACTCTGCACATATGTGACGTCCAGGAGGAGTAACAACAAGCACATTCTTGACCGGAGTGAGACTTTAAATATGTCATCCTGGGGTCCTGGAAATTATGATTGCCAATTTTCACTAGTTAGATGATGAAAATAATAATTACTTGCAGCCTTAGATGCAGTCATTTTTCAATGATTTTTGTACTACATCCTTCCAAAGTTACTCCACATGCACTGTATTTCTGTCAGATGGCTTGAATTCCTGCATGTTGCTGCTCCAGCAGACAGTGGACAGTTGGTTATATAGGTTAATATTGTCAGACACACAGACACATCCCCGCCTCTCTCCTCCCAGGTTAGACTGTCCGTGTCTTTAAATGGGATTCACTGAACTGTGCGTGTGGAACAATCAATGATTTTAAAAACATATCATATTTAACCAGTGCCTCCTCTGATTTTCCTTATTACACGAGCCGTGTCTTAATAAAATCTAATTATTTCCGCTCGCAGGACGCTTCCTGGTGAGAAATTGGCAGAGGGATGTGAGCTGATGTATGGGGAGACAGTCGCCTAATTAGAGCGTTAGAAATTGAATCTTTACAGCACACGGGTCATATAATTATCCTACTGTTAATTTAACGCTTACATTCTCTGCTGTTCATTTTTATTCCCTTAAATGTAGTTTGGCAGCGGCCCTCGGTGCTCAGCACTGTGTTTTTACTATACAAGAGGAGGCAGCATGGCCCCTAACATTGGCCCCTCTGAATGATTGAATAACTGAGGACCCTGCAGTCCAAATAACAAGGCTCGCATCATTTATGCATTGTTAAGCCATGTAATTGAAACGAGCCATAGTTTGCATATTACACCATTAAAATAATGTGCTTTGCGTTTCTCCCAACACGACTATTTAAGCCTGTGTGGCGATGTGGTAATTCCTTGAATTACAGCCTAATTACCACAATGTTCTTTTGATTTGGCCGATTTCAATGTTACGCCACAATAATGTTCAATATTACCAGAATGAATTACTGAGCCGTGTCTGGAAACTTTTCCTCGTATGACTTAAATCCTGGCGGCTTCATGTGCTATCAGTGCAGCTGGATTCACATCCATAAAGGATTATTAGCCTATGAAATGAGATCCATTAAAGGCCCAATCAGTAATACTTAATTGAAGAGCTTGAGTTATACATGGAATATGAGCATTTTGTGCTTCTCAACAGATCATCATAGGTCTGTTTTTATATCACTGTTTACAGATATTAATGTCAACAGCCCAACAGCATCATATAATTAGAATTAGAATTATTGTTGTCTGTGCTGCAAAAACAAGACTTGTCTGTTAATTACACCCATCTTAAATTTAACATTTAATACATTTTGGTTGCACATTGTGCCTTTAAAGGATGGCTATGACAAACGACTTGTTTTTGGACATTGTTTTGCCTCTGAATGTTTTTTAAGGTGATGACATTTGATATTTTATTCCTCTTTGTTAGTAATGTCAGAGATTAAGAATCTCTTTTGGCCTCTAAAGCAGCATCAAGACAAAAGAAAAGTTAAGGAACAGCTTCAACCAGTATATGAAATCAAAATCCAGTCCAGACCATCTCAAACAAGTGCTAGAGAACGTTTTGTAATTAGCACTTGGCCTTTGTTAGGCGCCCCTGTATTGTTCACAGACCTCCGTCCAAACACATGACATGTGTCCTTGTGTGAACTTCTCGAATACATTAACATTGCTGAGAATGATTTGTGAGTATGCATATTCAGTATGTGGACTTTTCTGTTTTTACTGCACAGTTTGAATATTTTTTTGTGAAAATATTTCTTTGATAATTGCTTTTTTATTGCCATTTAATTTTACTGCTAGGTCCAAGTTATTAAATAAAATGTTTAATTACACTTTCAGTCATTTGCATAGTTTAGAAGTTATGAATTGTGGATATTGAAGAACTGCCTCCATTGATTTATAGGTTTAATTTGTGGCCAGTATGTATTACTTTATTTCTAGTGGATTGAATTGTTATAGGCCATAGACCAACCAAAAGTGCTTTTTAATTGCTTATATACAGTAGGAATTATTAATGCTTTCTAATATTCCAAATGAAGGGCCTGCTTCAGAAGTTACCAAGTTGAAACCTACTTCTGCCGAGCGAAATTTCTGTATTTTTCTCCCACAGTTTGCTTTATGTCACTGCAGTGTGAGGAGAAGCTTTGAGGACAGACATAATCTCTCTCATCTTTTTCAGTTTTTCCAGCCCTTTCTCCCTCTCAGGGCCCTGTGCTCTTTACTCCTCCCTCCTTTATCCCTGCGAAGGCTTTGTCCCCGCAGCAGAGAGCCTCTCTAAATAGAGGCCTTTAGATAGTCTAGGAACAGGGGAGGCGGGTGTGTGGTGGGGGGAGAGCAGCAGCGACGCGACTGCTGTTGTTTCATTTACCTCTCCCTATGGCAACCAGCAGCGGTCGGCCAGGAATGTCCCCTCTCTGGACAAAGTCCTGGTCCCTGAAGCTGACACTGGGGGGACGACAGCTGGGACGGGATGGAAACCTGCCCTCTCTGCCCTGGACTGGAGGCCTGAGTCTGGACTTAATCCTCCTCTTCACTCGTGTCTATCTTCACTTTACTGGGTGATGATGAGCAGCCTGAGAAGCTTTTCACACACTATTAGCTCTAAAAGAGTTGTATATAAGACCTGAAAATAATTTCTAAATCTGTTTTGGTCATGTAAAGAATCCTAAAAGGCTTTCAGTGCTGTTGCACCACGCTCTGATGATCCCACATAGATCCTTCACAGTGCTGCAAACAACCATTTAGGAGCACATGAAAAAACACTTTTATTAAAGGAACATTTTGGAAACCATATAAATGGTATATTTCAGTGTTTTGAAAAAAATCTTTTAAGTGATGTAAGCTAGATTTAGAAGCTTAACATCAATACAGGGAGCCTCCTTTTTCTGTGTGTAGCCACTCCTCCATAGGCTGGCTTGTTAATTCACTTTACAGCCGAGGAAGACACAAAAGTGGATTTGTTTACTTTATGGGCTTTTAAAAGTTAAAAGTCAAGACTTCTCTGAGACAACTGTACTTTTACAAACACTGATAAATGTTTGTAAAATTGCAGGATTCTGTCATAATAGCTTTAATAAGAAATTGTTTAAAAAAAAAAAAAAAAACTTGAAGGAGCAGGAGCATAATAGACTTTACACTGATGCTGTCAGCAGTTTTTAAATGATAGATGTCTCCATTTAAACCGCTATGAAACCTTCCCCTGATGGCTGTTAAGACAGATAGAAGACTGTCAACAAATGAGGTCACTGAACACTGTCCATTTCACTTTATCAATTTATTTATTCATCCAATCAATTTATTCACGTTTTATCACGAGGAAGTTTTTTTTTTTTTTTCAATAAAACTGTTTTTTCCTTTATATCTCGATTTGGAAAACAAACTAGACTAGCCTATATAACTAACCATAACTAGCCTTAGCCTGTATTATACATGTATTTCTCCCACACTGCACCATGCCTGATGTCTCAAACACAGTGAACTTTACAGGACAGTCTTATCTGTCGTTATGTCAGCGTGTCTCAAACCGCTTTGAATAAATTTACAAATATTTTCAAGAGTTTAGAATGTCAATATTTCGTTTATTTGATCTTAACTTAAAACTAATAGTCAATTAATGTATCTATAAAAATTCTCAGTAGCCTATTTGAAGAAAAATGCCGCATACATAGTGTTTCATACACACACAACGCCGCACACATAACAAATATTACACACACCTACAACGTCTGAGTAGAAATGTTGGAGCACTTCTTAAAACACTAAACTTTCTTTCAAATAGGCCTTGCCTATATATGAATATGCAGATTATAAAGATAGACATGTTATTTGAAAGCTCACAATCTTTGCTACAGTGGAAAACATTACATTGCCTTAAACACGCGCTTCCATAAGAACATTAAATATCATAAATGCGCGCAGAATTACAGTCAACAATTAAGAAGGAAATGTAAAGTCTACCTCAATAAATAATTGTATATCCTACACAAGAAAGCTTTTGCATGAATCATCCCAACAGAGGAAATCCTGGTCTCCTGGATCTAGACTACCTACAGCCTGAGACTTGATAGAACATGATTATCAAAGTAAATCAACTGTATCTTACAGCTGCACTGCTGATCCCGGTGCTCCGTCTCCCCATGCTGCACTCCGGCTCTCCGCTTCCACGGGAGCCTCAACTCGCACCTCTCCAACAAAGAGAGTAGTGTTTGTTGAGACTTCCCCGTAGCCAATCACCGCGCCGTTGCCCGTGGTAACCACGTCCATCATCCTTTGACGTCCAATCAGTGGCGGGGGCGGGGCGCAGTCCAGGTGCGCCTCGGCGTCCACTTGGCAGAGCGCCTGGGAGCCGCCTGTGGGCAGGAGAGGATCTGTCAAATGCGAGGTTCCTTTAATAAGAGCGACCAGTCCGGCTCCGAGAGTCATGGCGACCGCAGCGTCTAACCACTACAACATCCTCACCTCCAGCGCATCCATCGTGCACTCGGAGCCCGGCAGCATGCAGCAAGCCACGGCGTACCGGGACGCGCAGAGCCTGTTGCAGAGCGACTATCCTCTGCAGAGCAACAGCCACACGCTCAGCCACGCACACCAGTGGATCACGGCGCTGTCCCACGGAGAGGGAGCCCCGTGGTCCTCCAGCCCGCTCGGCGCGGAGCAGGACATCAAACCCGCGGTGCAGGGCGCCCGGGACGAGATGCACAACTCCAGCAGCAACCTGCAGCACCAATCGCGGCCACCCCACCTGGTGCACCAGACGCACGGGAACCACCACGACGGCCGGGCGTGGAGAACCACCACCGCGGCGCACATACCGAGCATGGCGACGACGAACGGCCAAAGCCTTATTTACTCTCAGCCGGGCTTCAGCGTCAACGGGCTGATCCCGGGCAGCGGGCAGGGGATGCACCACCACAACCTAAGAGACAGTCATGACGACCACCACAGCCCGCACCTCAGCGAACACGGCCACCCTCCGTCCCAGCATCAGCACCAGCACCGGCCGCAGAGCCACCACGACCACTCGGACGAGGATACGCCGACCTCGGACGACCTGGAGCAGTTCGCCAAGCAGTTCAAACAGCGGAGGATCAAGCTGGGCTTTACGCAGGCGGACGTGGGACTCGCCCTGGGGACCCTGTACGGAAATGTGTTTTCCCAAACCACCATATGCAGGTTTGAGGCCCTGCAGCTCAGCTTCAAAAACATGTGCAAGCTGAAGCCTCTGTTGAACAAGTGGTTGGAGGAGGCGGACTCCACCTCGGGCAGCCCGACCAGCCTGGACAAAATCGCGGCGCAGGGGAGGAAAAGGAAAAAACGGACTTCAATCGAGGTAAGCGTAAAGGGAGCTTTGGAGAGCCATTTTTTGAAGTGCCCTAAACCGGCAGCGTCGGAAATAATCAGCCTGGCGGACAGTCTGCACCTGGAGAAAGAAGTGGTGAGGGTTTGGTTTTGTAACAGGAGACAGAAGGAGAAACGGATGACCCCTCCCGGAGCTCTGCCTGGGAGCGAGGATGTGTACGGGGACACGCCGCCGCACCACGGGGTCCAGACCCCGGTCCAATGAACTCTGCTGGACCGCTCCTCCAGGACATGTTTATCCTTTTTATTTATCCCCGAGGTTATATATAAATCACTGGACTATGAAACGCTATAGTGGGTGTTTTATGTATAATAGATTGCAGTGAGTACTCACACAATATCTGCAGTGAATATCTGAGAAATGGCAAATGAGTGAGGGGAGGACAGGACATTTTTTCCTCTCCCAGAGCTAAAGGAACATAAGCCTGTGTTGTGTTCTCCGAGGATACATGCCCAGCACTGTGACTCCAGTCGACGCAGTTTCAAGGTGTAGCCCCTATTGTGTATTGAAATTATACTTGACGAAAAAAAAGAGGGAAGGGGAGGAGGGATACCTGGTTTTAGACGAAAAGCATAGCTGAATGGTTTCCATTCGCAACTTTTATATCAAATCACAAGACACATTTTTGTTCCTGTGCGTAAAAGGGAAAACAAATGCAGAGGCGTTTAGTTTTGTAGCCTAGCTCTAAATTGTGCGTCCAGCAGTGATGGGTGGGTGGGTGGGTGGTGCGGGGGGGTCAAAGGAGCTGCGTTAATGGAGTAAACTGGAGGCCAGTAAAGGCTGCAGCCACAGTCCAGTGGAGTCCAGCTGAGGGTGAGCATCGCCTGAGTCCCATCTGTCAGCCAGGCAGCACAGAGCCGCTCTGCATTCAAAACACTGCTGGGAACCTGCAGGCCATTCAGCTCCTCTTTATTCTGAGGGGACCGAGGTCACGATTTACTGCTGAACACACACTATTATTATTATTATTATTATTATTATTATTATTATTATTATTATTATTACATTTGTGCAGCTCACTGGCTAAATTCTCCAGTAATTGGCCTGAGTGCAGTGATGTGGTAAATAAAAAGTGTATGACCTCTATCATTAGTCAAGCAGCAGCATAAACAAAATCTCCATTATATTTCTCACAAAACAAGCGTCAAACAGTAATCTCTCCCCCCTCAGAGAGGCTCCCAGCTCCAGGAAGGGCTCCGTGGCGACTGATCAGATTATCTGGCACTTTTCCACTACAGGATGGGCTACAGATATATAGATATCTACAAAAATATATGTCACCAACTCTCACAGAACATTTGGATCCACTTTTGTAAATATTGTATAACTTTAAAAGTCATGGCTTCATCCCTTTTTTTCCTCTATCTTCACTGGGGCACTTTTTTTGGATTGTTGTTTTCAGAAACACACAGGTTGAGTTTTTAAAATCCAGTCTCATTCATAGCCTACCTACTGCCTTGTATTTGTGTGCTATTTAATGTTCATTTTGGTGCCGAAATGTTTCTTTTTTTTAATTATTTTTTTGTGGCGCATTTTATTTTCAGTCTAAAGATTTTCTTTTTTAATTAACGTGAATCAATTGAATTTGTTTCATTTGTCTAAGGAGTTCTGTTTTGCCATACGATGCCCGCGCTAAGATTACATTAGATTGTTTCCAATCAAAATATAGTGCTTTAAGGACTGAATTCAGATTAATCGATAACACTGTTGTAGAGAATTGTCCTCTATGAATCAGCCCTAGAGAAGACACAAACGGAGATAACATCATGATTAGTGTGTTTGAAAAGAAAAATAATAACAAGGCCTTTCAGTTTCTCCCCAAAACACAGTTTAG
>JBBMOE010000005.1:10021738-10155659 GCA_037975065.1 Chaetodon trifasciatus
ACAGTTATTATTATTATTATTATTATTATTATTATTATTATTATTATTATTATTATTATTATTCACAAAGTGTAATTTGACTTTGTTTGTGAGGTCTTTGCCATGCATTTTATTTCAGCCATTTTGCTCATCTGCGTCTATGTTGCGTTATTACATGGGGGGAAATTGCTCGTAGACGTTTTATTTTATTTTTTAGTACTGTTAATGAGATTGTAATTTATTATACAATGGCTTTTATAGATGACACAAAGTCCGAGATATATATGAAATGACACCGACGAGGCTTTTGTTTTGAAGGGAAGAGGAGAGACATATTTTCCGTTTTTCAGCGAGGTTGCCACAGCCTGGACCGTCACAGCTAAATGTATATACATCTTTTCTCCGTACAGTAGCTTGCTTTTCGTTTTATGCAAAAACAGATATCCAGGGACTTGGTTTTTATTTTATTCCTTCCCTCTCACGTGGAAGCAGCGTTTCTTTTCCCCCCCTCCCTCCTGATTTGTGTTTCTCATGCAGAAAACAATAAGCAGAAACGATCATGGCATTGAAATCTTTCCTCAGTAGCTTTAATGAATCGATCCAGCTCATAACTCACTGGAAATTCAAGTTGTGGGATGTAGACCTGTAGCAATCCGACGCTGTTTTCTTGTTGTTTTGTTTCATTGCTTGTTAAACCAGTGGTCTGGTTTCGGGGGGGTATAGGCTATGTCATATTCACTGGATGAACTTGGGGTAGATAAAGCAGAGGTGATAAAGACCTGTAGGTGTTTCATCACTTGACACATGAACAACGGACTTGCACATTTTTAAATAATGGGGTTGATATTAAACAGCTTTTTTCCAACGTCGAGGCTAAATGTATTTTGTTTTAATTCAGCCGACCAGGACGCTGCTGCAGCGAGTTCACCGGCAGCCTGACATCTGTGCTGCTGCAGGAGCTGCTTCTCTGGCTGGGGTGGAATTAATGGGCGAGAGAAAATCAGGCTTGATGAATGGAGGATTGTGAGCCGATGATGTGTTGTTTCTGCCCCAGGCTGCTTTTAAATGGACTGGCTTTGACTGGGAAAACCACAGCTTCCATCAAGGGTTAAATTAGGGGTTCCAAAAGTGGGGTCCGAGGACCAGCAGTGGTCCATAGGAGGGTTGAAATGAGTCCGAGGTGGCGATATTTTGATTTCAGCGCTGTTTTATTTGTTAGACTCTAACAGAACTAAAATTTCAAAATGTATTATAACCCCGAAAATCCACACATCCAGTTGTCGTACTTGGTCTAAGATGCTATTCCTGTTGCTTTGTCCAAAGCAAAATAACAATAATAATCGTCTGTATTTCCAGGAGACAAACACTGTTTTGACCATTATGTCCACAAATCTCAAGTCACTTGGGATGACTGCAGGTTTAAAGGCTCCTCCCATTCAAACACATTTTAAACAGGTGTTTCCCGTTTTTAAACAAACGCACAGGTGTGGATTGTGTCCCTCAGACGGTCCCGTCACAGCAGACTGTCCTGGATCACTGGATAAAAACGCTCATCCAGAAAAATCCACTCTAATATTTCTATAGGGACTTGTAGTGACAGTGATATTGGCAGTGGTGACCCTGATGGTATTTTCCTCTTCCCTGTGGTTTGTCATTTCTCTGGAAGATTCCCCCCGGAGCCTGTGGTGTGATATTTGTACGAGCGTCTCTCTAAATTCTATTCTTCTTCATTTTATTTTGGCGCCGGCACGCAAAACGCAAAGCTGCCATTTCCCCGCCACTTCCTGCTTAGCTCCAAAAAGGACTGGAAGCGCGTTGCCCTCTGTGGTTGTCATAATAATATTAATTACAATCGGATTCATCCCCATTTCACCCGACAAGCTGCCGGTCCCTGTTGTGCTGTCTGCAGCAGTGCACGGTGTGGAGACATGGGCCTGTGTGGATGAACTGAAAATGAGATTTACACGCCTTAGCATTAGAAGGCCGGCGAGGAGGATCGATTGGGAATCAATAGTCGATCGGTCATTGATGGCGTTGACTAATGAACCTGATCATAAACAACGCAGAGCAGGGCGCTCTTTTATTCCATTCACCCGCTGAATGAAGCGGAGCAGCTTCACCCGTTTGCGCTGTGTGCTCCTGCAGTGGCTTCAAGTGTGATTATCCAACATATGTTACAGATGTTATTTATTTTTTCATTACAGGATAGAGTGAAGTCATAAAAGTGACGTCTCTACCTCGTGAAAAATTTCCCTGTAACACGCCCCCCCCAAACAGTGTGAGGTCTCTTATTCGGAGTTTCCACTGACCTCGTTGCACCTGATTGTATTTTTCATCAGCGGCAATATGCTTAATTTACTTGTATATGGGATAATAAGCAGAGGCGATATTATCCCTCTGAGATCCATTAGGTGTTACTGATGACCACACAGTGTGTGAGCAGCCTATCATTTCCACGTGCTGCTCTGTTGCTGCTGACGCGGGCAAATAAAAGACGTCCCTCTTTGCATCATCATCATCATCATCATCATCATCATCATCATCATCATCAGTCGCCGTTTGACTTGACCTGCCATTTGGATGCCTGGCACGAAGTGACACCCGGAAATAAAGGCCTCTGTCTTAGCTCTGAAGTAGACTTTTGTGGAGGCCAGTAATCAAAAAAGTGCGCCCTCGTGCCCTTCATCCGCTCTCTAGCAGATGCAATTAATAGCGCGTCGCGTTAATTACACCTTCCTTTTTATTTAGGTGACTTGAAATTTCCCATTAGGCTCCCAGGGAAGAAAAAAAAAAACCAAAAAAAAAAAACCCCTCAGCTCTGTTGTGCTGCTGAGCCGAGTGGAGGAGCAGAGAGGGGCATAGTTGGTACTCTAGCGCCATCTAGCGACAGCAGCGTGACCCGAGGGTGAGTCCAAGCCCTTCTGTCGCTTTATTGTGTGAGGGTTGTCTCAGAAAGAAATCAAATCATAATAATCATTAGGTGCGGATGTGAAAACAGTAATTAAGGCAATATAATGAATGTGAGAAAGATAGCAGAGGTCTTCAGAGCGAGAGCGGCCAGTATCAAAGTTACATAATAGGATATTAAAACACCATCTAATAAACAGAATAAGGATAACACACGTGACAGGGCTTTGGAGAGCTCAGTCACACCATGTAGGCTACAACAGGCATACCAGTGTCAGTATTTGTAGGAGTTATTTTATTGGGGAAATAATTCCTATTTTCAGATTCATTTCTTTATTGTTTTTCTTGACCCCACTCGTGCCGAGATGATTCATGAGTGAATCCATCAGCTGACAGACAGAAAGGTGTCAGCACTTTTTAGAACTGATTCATTGTTCAGCTCTTCGATGGTTCCAGCAAATGGAAGAAAAAAATATCTATTTTTTTGTATTTCTTCGTTCCACAATTTACAGTAAAAATACATTCAACAGTCAGGATCCTTTTTTTCTCAGCCAAAGTGAAATAGAAGAGTTTTGAGTGACCGTATGTTTTCATGGGTGAGAGCAAAGTGTAAAATTGACCAAATTAAATATTTTACAAATAACGTAAACATGAGACGTTTATTAAGATGAATGAATAAAGTAAAGAAGAACAAATGGTCACAAATTGGTCACTTGGAGGTTGCTGATCTGTGATGGATTCTCCTCTTGTGTATTTTTTATACACTTCAAACTGGACCAAGTCACACTGCTGCACCTGTGATTGTGCTCAAACGTGACATGGCTAATTATTTCTTCATTTGAATACTTACTGATTGCTTTATTTTCACTGAAAACATTTAATAAATTAGAAGAATCAGGCTGGTTAGATTGATCATAACAACAACAGGTCATCATTAGAAAACTTTGTGTTCCATGGTAATATTTAGTTTTGGTGAGCAATATTAACTTTCTTATTCATGGACGTTTTTAACTGATTGGTGGAGCATGTTTTTACAAAATGACTACAAAGTTGTCAGACTTTCGGTGGGGTGTTCATTTATATCATCCTGTCCAGTAAAGCCACTAAAATAATTTTAGATAAATGACTACATAGAAAAACTCCTCCATTAACAGGACATGTGCCAAGAGAGATTTTTCTGCTGCTAATTTCTTGGAAGGAGGCCACTTGAAAAGTTCTGGCCACTGCAGCGCACCCTGCAGTGCACGTCTTCACCAAGTGCTATGGCTCAATCAGACTGTGTTAAGTACAACTAATGTTTCAACAAGGTACCACAAGCCAAAATCTCAAGAACCACTGAAGGGTTAAGTCATCTATCAAAGAAAAATACCAAACATTTTCAGCTCAAGCTTCTCAAATCTTGCTGCATTTGTCAGTTTGACATTAAAAAGTCAAGTAAATTGAATATGTTTGAGTTCTGAACCATCGATCAGACAGAACAAGCAGCAGGCCTTCTTCATGGGAGACATTTGACATGTCACAACAGGAAAAACTCAGGTGTAAATTCTAAAATGAATGATGGCTGCATTCCATTTAGCTGCTTCAGTTTCAGGGTCCTGGCATTGTATCTCACAGACATGGCTTACGGGAAAGCTTGAATAGAACAGAGGCATCCTCAACATTATTAGTAACACCTGACATTTTAACAGGCCGAACAATTCATAGCAAAAATAAGTGACGGATCAATCAGCAACAAAAATAACTGTTCGTTAAAACCCTCAACACTAAAAATGTAGCCGTAATGCAAAAGTCCTGGCGAGATAATCACACAAACCCACACGTTGGCTTCACAGAGCTTTTACCAAACTCCACGTCTCTGCCTTGCAGACCTGTGCTTATTGTTGCAAAGTGCTCCTGTGAAAACCAAACGCCGATGTGAAAGCACAGCTCAGCCTGTGAAGCCTGTTCAGGCGAGCAGGCGACATGCACAGGGAACCAGCTCCAACTGCTTGAAGTGTCTTGCACACAGTGTTTCATCAGGTGATCAGGATGTTTTCACCCTCTCTCCTCCTCAGCTAAAAGGGTCTCATCTGTAAGTGAACCTGTTTTGTTTTCGTGCTGCTGATCAGCAACATGATTTTTTCAGTGACAGAGGTGGCCAGAGCCTGCAGCAGTAGGTAATGAAGTGGGACTTGGAGCACACTTCCTGGTGTCAAGACACGGTTAAATGAGCAGTGCTGACTTGGCGCATTAAAAACAACGCTTTATTTGTAATTAGCAGATTCACTAACTTGTTGGAGAGGTGGCAAATGAAGGCATTATTGAACAACAGGCAGCTATATCTCTGTCTGTCTGAAGGAACAACATTAATACAGAGTCTCACTCAGATCACAGAATGTAATTTAATATTGTGAGTAACAACATAATGTTTCAATATGATTTCCTGGGGTCTAATTAATTTGGAAAATGAATGTTTTTGTGACCAACTTTATTTACCCCCCAGAGATCTCAATCTAATGTCTTTGTAGAAAGTTTCCCTGTCAAACATCGTGTCCATCTCTGAATCGTGTGAAGATGAATCAGCCTTCTGTATCAATCACTCATTCAATCTGTCTCCTGTCCTCCACCCACTCCTCCTCCTCCTCCTCCTCCTCCTCCTCCTCCCGCAGCTCACAGATAACAGTGATACAAGCTCATGAGCTGAACATAATTCCACCATTTGACATTGTTGTTCTTCAATCTCACTCAGATGCATCGCAGCTAATTACACTTTGCACACTTAAGTACACAAATGCGTGTGTGCGTTCATTTGTAAACGAGTTATTGTTTAATTATAACTTCACATGAACTTTGCTGATCAGTGGGGCGAATCGTGTCTCCCCTTCAGCGCATAATTATTCAGACTATAATTGCTCGGCCTGTTTGTGAAACATGCTCGTCTCTCAGCGAGGCCATCTTATACAGCTTCGGTGCCAGATCCTCTCTGAGAACGCCCATGAGCCTCTAAACGGGCTCTGTTAAAGGCTGCTGACACAACAGGAAGTTTTCCTGGTAGGGTGCTGCCTCAAGTTAAAATGCACATGGAGCTCATCAGAACTGAACAAAATGATGTTTTTCTATTTCAGCACGAATGTACCATAAATTTCTAATACATGGAAAAATATAATTCCAGCTGAAGGTCCACTTACTAGCTTTTTAGAGCTTTAAGCAGTGAGCAGTTCCATTTGCTGATGAAAACTGTGAGATGTGGTGGAAAGCTCAGAAAAAGATCTGTCACATCTCAAGGTCAAGATGAGATGTGCTCATGTTTTTTTTTTGTTTTTTTGTTTTCAAAACTTGAAAATGAAAGTATCATACACAAACATTCACAGCATCTTATTAATCTTACAATAGAAATATATATACACACACACACACTTTGCACACTTAAGTGCACGAATGCGCACGTGTGTGTACATGTAGAATACAAATAACTGTAGTAAATAAAATAAATAAACCAAATAAATCAAGTTCTGTTATATAAGCATTATTGCAATAAAGTGCATATAGTGATTTTAGTTTTCATTAATTTCAGGGATTTTGTGTAAAATTCTTAAGATGAACTTTCTTGCTGTATTGTCTGTATTTACAGTTTAGCACTTTTACTCCATCTTTGTTCTATTCGAGGGAAACAAAGATATCATTGAGGTCAGGATATCCAGGCAATACTCTTCAATAATTCGGATGGCCAGACGTGTCTCTAAAGTGCTGTTAAATGGTCCGTGGCACTGAGTCAGACTTGGTGGGAGATCTCCCAGTTTGCTTTATGGCACCAAACAAGAAAAGGATGTTCCAGTGGTTCAAATCACCTCAAGGGGTCACAAGACAAATAAAGGGAAAAATAAAAGCATATCTTTATGCTGTTTTTTTTTTTTTTCCTGTGGGCCACTTTCACCTCTTCAGGCCCCTAAAACTCCTTCAAATGAAACGATGAACTCCCCATAACTCACATCCACACTGAGGCCATAACCTGTACGAAGGATCACAAGTAGACGTTGCTTCATTTTAAAGGGACACAAGTCAAAAATGTTGGGAACCTCTAGTCTACAATAACACTGTGGAATAAAGTATTCTTCGCCTTCAGAAAAGACAGCAACCTTTAAGTAAAGGACAGACAAAGACTCACCTTAACAGAAAATTTATCAAAATAATTCAATACCACATCCGGTCTTAATTTTGAGAAACACTTGCATTTTATCTGCATCAGATCAGGGTTACAAATAATCTCAGGTGTGGTATCACTTACAGTAACTCCACCTCGGTAACACACATCTTTGCATCTGTACACACCAAAGTGTACAAATGCACCGTTATCCTCGTGGATTTAGACTTGGCTAAAAGAAGCACAGCATCTCTGCTGCTTCAAAAAGCTACCTATGGATTAAAGTATTTAGATGGATTTGAGAAACTCAGCACTGACACACTCTCAACATCCTTAAAAACAAAACAAAAATAATAAGCTTTAGGCACAGCGGCGCAAGGATTGACGGGGATGTCTTCATTATTAGAGTCGACGCCGAGAAACCAGAGAAGGAACACCAAGCCACATAATGATGGGTATCAGGGTGAGGCCTCCCTCAGGCAGGTCTGAGGCCTGTCGAGTCCCAGCCTGAGGAGGGCTCAGAGGAGGCAGACCACAGCACTCTGCAGACATGTGTCTCACTGAAGACAAGACTATTACTGCACCGGTGGGGTGCTGCCATATTTGTCAAGGTATGTTCTGGTGTCACTCATGCGGTTTGTAGACAGGTGAGAAAAGAAGGCGAGGAGGCACAGGGCAACCTCGTGCCAGCCTCCCAACCCTTCCCATGTTTACATTTTAATGCTGGATTTATTATTCAGGAACAGTATCTCCATCTATATATCCCCCTTGCAGATTCATCACACTACGTCTGTAAGCTCTTGAAAGACAAATAAAAAGCTGAACTAATTGCTGTGGATCCCCCCTGGATATATCAGCCTCATAGAGGAGCGTGACAGCGAGGAATCAAGCCGTAGCGCAGAGCAGAAAGCCTCCATGAATCACGTTTGCATCCGTACTCGCACGCAGAGCGAGCAGCGGTGGTGTTTTTGGCTGAGGAATAATCATTGGGGAGGCAGGCCAAATTAATACTTCAGCCGAGGCCGCCTCGTTCTCCGTCATTAGGGCACATTACAGGGCCACAATATACATCATTAAACCAGGCATAAACAATTCATTAAAAGGCCGTTAAGAAGACAAGCTAATGTCACTTCTCTCTGTGGTATTAATAGACTGTAAAATGGCAGAGGGTTAAGGCAAAAAGGATCATTCTGCCACCACTATCCAGTCAGTCATCCTGACTAATGGCTCTGCTAGTTGTTGCGGATTCAGGAGACAACCCCACTTTTCTCCCAATCACACTTGCACGACTACTTACGAAGCCTCAGTGTGATACAGTAACCGTTTTCATTTGTCAGTGATTGTGTGCCGTTCACTGAAGAGTCAGGGAAAAATGGAATATTAGCAGTTAATTCTAGCAACGCAGCCACTTTGTTGTGCCGTCACATTTCTTATAATATCCGTGTGCTTGCAGGATCACAGGGCTGCGAGCATTAAAAGGAGCCACACAGACACAGAGCCCACCGCATCAGCCATCAGTTTATTTCAAATGTGGTGAAAGTGAAGCACCCAGTTTCGTCATGACAGAGGCACAGTCTTTTCAGCACAGGGAGCATCACTGCGTGTCCTACCAATGGCACAAAGGTTGCTCACACATCCAGAGTGGAGGAAGAGAGAATGCACATTCATTACAGGAAAGCAGGGCCAAGCCACTCACTCGAGGCAGGGAGCTAAAACAACACAGATATTGGGACCAAGAGCGACGTTCATTCAAAAAGACTGCCTGAACAATAAATACTGCTGTTGATCGTTGCTGTACACGCATTAACAGTGTTTTTCATTGTCGGAGTAATGATCTAAAAATATATAGAAAGTAATGACTGTCTGGATTTGGATGGGTCACGCTAATGTGATGTACGCACTTTTTGGCTTCCAGTCAAGCAGCTAGAGTAAGACTGCTTCCAGCCTCAACCACCCGATTTCCACTCAGTGAGGTTATATTTGCATCATCCTGAATGGGAGAGCTGGTATGTCACACAATTACCACACACATTCTGTCTAAAGCATGACTCAGACAGGAACTAAACTCAAAGTACTCCATTTCAACATAAATTCAATCTTAATGGGACAGTCCAGCATTTTGGTTTTCCATCAAACCCATAATTAGATTATAGCGTTGATATCCATTTGAATTCTGAGCATCTGCATGTTTAGCCCAGCTTTGCACAAAGACTGGAGGCTGCAAGACCAGAGCCAGGATTTTCCAAAAACAGAGGTTCATGAGCTGCACTTACTGGGAAGCATATTTTTCTAGTGTTGACGCAGACAGCTAACAGCTTCCCCCTGCTTCCAGTCTTTGTGCTGAGCTAACACAATGAACATCACTCGTCTCATTTCGCTCCGCATAAGAAAGCCAAACACTGTGTTTCTTGAAATATATAAGACTGTTTATGTGTATATGGATTATGTGTTTAAATAACATTTTTATCACAAGGCAAATAAATATTATGTTGCATATTAATTACCATGGCTGATATACAGTATATGGCATATAAACTGGTCAGAGATAGCTGTGGGATTAAAGACCAGGTTTCTGCTTATTACTTTGGTTGAAGGGCATAAAAGCAAAGCACTTCACTACAATCTAAACCACATGGACGTCACACCACATTCAAAAAGGAGTAAGGCACAAATACTGACTAGTAGCATGTGCTTAAAAGAAATCTTCAAGTTGTTTTTTTTTTTTTTTTTCAAAAAAGAAACGCTTTTCAAGCACTGCCACATTGCAACTGTGGCTTCATATATTACAAAAATTAAATAATTAGGAACAGCAATACATTTTTCACAATCATACAATTACGGCAACATTCCACACCCAGCTGTACTTTCCTCTCTGCGTCACACCAGTGCTGACCGATCGTTTGTGTCACGCGTGTTTGTCGTTTCAGAGCAACACTAATGGCAGGTAACCTCGAAGCTGACTCAGTCTGGTGTAACGGTCTGCAAAGATGTCTGCTGTGCTGGTTTCTAGAGCAAAATATATGTAAAAAAAAAAAAAAAAGAAAGAAAACCAGATGAACTATTAAAACCCCTGAGTTACAGGACAAATACTGAGGTCACAGAGCATTTCCACTGTGTCGTCTGAACGTACGACCCTCTGCTTCATCCACAGTGCTGCTTCCCACTGGTGGAACCTGTCGTGGGGGAGTACGTGAGTTGGTGGCTGCAGTCAAGCAGCAGTGACAGAAAGCTTGGTGCGAACGACAACAGGAAAAGCATGTGACATGACAACATTGTGGAACTGTTGGCTTTCACACTTCATCATGTAGCTTAGGAGACAAAAATTCACCCGCTGCTCTCTTAAAATCATAAAGCCAAAACAATTAATAACGAAAAGGATGACCTTAATGATCAAAGCGTTCACAATTAACATTAGCCAAGGCCCGGCTGACTTCAAAACCTGACCTGAAGCTTTGCTTTACTTGAGCAGAAGAAGTTGTTGAAAAGTGTCTGACAGAAGCACAGCTTTAACTGAAACACCCTGTTTGTTTCAGAGGGCAGATCTACAGACACCGACCTGATCAGACATGTTACCTCTGGTGTTCTTCTCTTCAGAGCTAATCCAACAAAAGTCTCAAATTCAGCTTAAAGTAGGTCTTTCATCGTATGTTTGATTCAGACGGATAAAGCTCTTTTTAAATGAAGATATCATTACCACATCCACCTGTAGGTTAGACACAGAGAAACATTAACATGAGCACATTTGAGAGGCTTCTCCATATTTTGCTATCAATTTTGTTTTGAATGGATTTGGTGCGTTCAACTTGTTCTCACTCCCAACAGGTCAAATCCAGCAGCTTCGAACTATGACGGTCTATGTACCATCCTAGTGTCAATTTAACCTGCAATGTCCGGTTAGACTTTCAAAAACCTTCCTGAGAACAATAATAAACATGTGACTAATAGCGCGTAATGGCTGCAGTTTGGTTCGATTTATGCTACAAAACTACTTGGTTAGTTTTCAGCAAAGATCAAGGTTTGAACCCAATGTGTATGTGAGTTGCGTACATTAAGTTATATAAACTCAGTTATGTACGTTATGTAACTTAACTGACATACTTAAGATAAAAAGAAGTCAACAGTCACTTCTGGTTTCGCACGGTTCCACACAACCCCCTCCATACGCAGACTGTTCTCCATCCTTATCGCACATCACTGGAATGACAATAGAGGGGTACCTTCTGCGTCATAGTTTGAGGCGAAGGCCCACTGGCCGAGCCGCGGTGGGAGAGAGAAGGGGCTGGAAATGATTAGTCCACTGACTTCATTGATCACAAACTTTGGATAAGTTGCTAAATGTTTTAGTCATTTTCCCCCAGAGATAACAGTCGCTTGTTTCGGCTTCTTCAGTGTGAGGATTTGCAGCTTTTCCTGCTTTTATAACATTGTAAATGGTTTCTGGGCTGTGTGTCTGTTGCTGATGTTGTGTTTATTGGCATGTGTAAACTAAAACAAACGTTGTCTCAGTCTGCTTTTTCACAACTTCTCACATATTTCTTGTCAGTGAATCTCAGGTGTTTTCTTTTCAACATGAGATCCTCGAGCAGGATTCTGCACTTGCTTTGCAGCGACACAAATTAGCTTGTGCATACTGGCAATAAGGTTTGACTTGACACAGTCCACAGGACACTGTGTGAAATAAGGCTGCGTTCAATCATTCGTTCGCTCCTTTAAAGCTCCTATTGTTTTCAAACACTGCAGCATCAAGTACAACTTCTGCGAATTAACCCGAACTGGCTTGATGTTGACAGATGCCTTCAGACTGCTGCACATTCTGACAAGGCACTGACAGAGGCTCTGATCTTGAATTATCTTACCAGCAGACACAAGTATGTGATGACCAAATCTTACTGCCGATTTTCTCGCAGTTTCCAATCAGGGCATGTTTCACACTTGTTTTGTCCCTTTTCGTTGTCCTAACAAGATGTTCAAAAGAGGACTGCTCACAAATGTTGCTTTGTTTTGTGTTTTGCATCCAGTACCAAGGCATATTTCCCTGCCTTGTGTTGCTTGGCAATACATAAGTGGTGATTCATATTCTGGGAAGATGTAGCAGCTTTACTGCAACGACCCTGATTTCAAGTGTTTAAAAAAAAAAAAAAAAAACTAAAATAATCCTGTGACTAGGAGTCTGTGGTTGTTTGTGTTCAGCCAAATCCAAAGAACCTCCTCACCCAGCACAACTGCTTCATTTACTGACTGCTAAAAGAAGATCTTGTCTGTGATACAGACACAGGCAGGTCAGCCATCTCCTGCAGCATCTGACCTGACTCTTATTCACTTTGAGGCAGTGTCTGCTGGCAAGCACTTCCCTTCCTCTGGACTGCGGATGGTGAAATGAGACGACCCTGGGGGTCACTGAGTGAAGCTCCTCTTGATGGCCACATTGGGGAAGATGCCCGAGAGCTCCTGGACGACCTGTATGTCTATCTGTGAGCAGAAGGAGACGTCCAGGAGGAGGAGCTGCGGACAAGACTGGAGGAGTTTCTTCAGTGAGGCAGCACTCACCAGCCGTGTACCTGTCGATTACACCAATCACAGTGGAGATAATAAGACAATGGAAAAGATGTGCTGCAACAACACATCATGAGCAGAGAAATACAATATATTATTACATTTCCAGGTCTGAGTAAATCTGAAAGAATAAACTGCATCTGCATATTTGTTAGTAAATTAAATACAAATCCATTGCCAGTATGCCAGTTACTGTTCATTTACAACAGATACATACTATAGACACTATAGACAATCAGTATTGAGACTCCAGACCCAAATAATGCGCTTTATACTTATTACTTGCACCACCTTATTGATGTGATAGGTTTCACAGTTGATTGTGAGGCTTGTGAAATGGAAATGATGCGGTACACTGAGTGTGAAAACATCATGGCAGTAAAGCAGAGCCGGGTTAGGGTTAGGGTGCTGAACGGCTTTCCGATGAGTCGGAAGCAGCTGAAATTTAACTCTTAACTCGTACATATTATCTATATTTATCAAATTTTAGAGTCTGAGATGATTCTTAAGTACCTGATGTTGTCAACCTCACTGATGACCTCATTCTTTATTTTCACCATGAATGTTTCGTTTTCTTGTTGTTTATGGATAGAAAGATAGATTGAAACAGATTTTTTTCCAAAAGAGTTTTGATGCTATGTAAACATAAATAAAAAAAAGAATGTGATAATTTGCTAATATATGCTCAATTGAAACTCAGCTTCACTGATTTTTGTAAATATCTACTTATTCTGAATTTGATGCAGCAACATGTTTCTAACAAGTTGGGACAGGAGCAACTAAAGTCTGAGAAAGATGTGGAATGCTCCAAAAACACCTGTTTGGAACGTTCCACAGGTAAACAGGCTGATTGGTAACAGGTGATAGTATCATGATTGGGTATGAAAGGGGCATCCTGGAAAAGCTCAGTCAATCACAAGCAAGGATGGAGAGAGGTTCACCACTTTGTGAACACATGAATGGATAAAGGAGATTACTACATGGGCTCAGGAGCACAGTTTGTTTGCAAATGACTGCATTCTGTTTTTATTTACTTTTACAGCATCCCAACTTTTTTGGAATCGGGGTTGTACATTCAGGGTAAAGTGGGAGGACTCAGGCCACTGTGATGTACAATATAAGGATTCAGTCAGCTGGTCAGCAGCCTTGCTAGTTGTTCTGACCATATCGTCAGCATACATTTGGCAGGCAACCTGAAGACATCCCTCTGGTAGGTCGTTGACATACCGTACATGCTGAATAGTAATGGACCTGGAACCGACCACTGGGGCATCCCCATGCTATTGGCACAGAGTTTGGACTTTTCCCCACCGATCATTGCACACTGTACTCTTCCCCTGAGGTACGAGTCAAACCATTGTGAGGCATGATCAGAATATTGGAATTTGGAAAATGTGGACATGAGCACATTGTGCTGCCCTGTAGCATGACCATTATGCAGAATTTTCAACTGGTTAACAATTTGCTGTCTCGGTAGAATGTTTGGGCCTGAATCCAGTATCAGTATCTTGGAGACAACTGGGAAAATGGCAACAGGTCTGTAATTACATGTCAAGTCTGGCTCACCAGATTTAAAGACTGGAGGTCTCAGGGAAAGCTATTGTTTTAATTGAGAAGTTCTCAAGGTATGTTACTGGTTCAAGTCCTTGGGTGGATGGATGTCTTTGGCCTTTGAGTTGCTGAACAGGCTCATCATCTTGTTGTGTCTTTAATAGCAGAAAGGAACGTTTTTTGATGGTAAAATACTCCGCAAGGGTTATGAAGCATTTGTATTTCACTGTCTTAAACTTCAATAGAATAATTCAAACTATTTTTCTGGAAATACTTCCATGCTTCTTTGACGCAGTCCCTCATTCATCCAAATTATGACAGAAGAGAATGAGACAGCACCGATGACATGAAGCCATCACACGGATGTCAATGTTTCCATATTTGTGTGGCTTTGATACTGGCTTCAGAAACTAGCTGCTCTGGATCTGTTGCAGTTTACAATGACATCTGACCACATCCCACACTGAATAATGTATGCATGTATGAAAACAGCTCCAGTTAAATAAATAGGTCATGAGCACCATTAACAAATAATTAATAAATGACAAGTGTTTGTGAAGAGATATCACATATGTGAGATAAGAGCTTACCTAGTATGTCGAGGTGCTGCAGTGATGGGCAGCTGGCGGCCAGCTCCTCTATGTCTGAGTCGCAGATGGTGCGGTTGGCGGTGAGGAAGAGTTTGCGCAAACGGGGCAGGCTGCGGGCGAGGTTCTGGAAACACCCGGTGCTGCTCTGCAGCGTGGGACACCAGCCCAGGTCCAGCTCCTCCAGCATCCTGAACAACCACAGACCATGCAGGAGAGCACTGTGGTGACTCAGTCCACAAATTCAGACAGTCACTGAGAACAGATGCACTCTGCTTTGGCTCTCCACAACTACAAGACTGAATAGCTTCTGTTCAGAATGTACTAATGGAGCTTAATGATTATATGAGCTGCCTTTTAAAAAGTCTATTGTGATAGTAACTTCACAAACACAAGGTACTGACTGAAGGTATTGGAAGCCTTTACTTCGACAAAGCAAAAAATATGGGAAAAAATGAATTCAATTTAGTTTATTCTCCTCAGTGAGGACAAGCAGAAGAAGCACTTTCACAGCACTGAAGCCGCGGTATTCCTACCTGCAGCCAGAGACGAGCTCGGCCAGGCCGCGGTCAGTCAGGTTTCTGCAGCGCCACAAGTCCAGTGAGCAGAGTGTGCGACAGCGAGCCGCCAGCATGCTGGCCACAACGTCATAGTCCTCAATCTGCCGGAGAGACAGGCGGCAGTTAACATCTATTTACGCTCTCTCCACTGTGTTCTGCAGCGGCTTCCTCAAATGCTGCAACTGATTTAGAGGATATGATTTGTAAATTGTTACTGTATGTCTGTGTGACTATCAGAAGCCACACTGTCAAGANCTTCAGGATGTCACACAGGAAGGAGAAAATGACACTGCGAGCAGGACCGAAGTTACGAGTGAGTGTGTAGCCATCTCCCTGCAACTGTCGTGTATTTTGAGCAAACTTTTGAAATGTAGCAATAATAAAAAGCTGATTAGCTCCAGCGGCTGGTTTGAGGGGAATATCTGCACTTCCTCAAGAGAGAACAAAGCACTAACAGAGAACATCTTCACCCGAAAATAAATGAAATAGTCTTTCAGAACTGATTTGTGTTTTCAAGGCTGTTATTGTTTTTTGATGTCACATAATGTTGCCCATATTTCATCCTTTCATCCAAAGATAAAAGCGAAGAAATGCAATTTAACGGCCACACAGCCAGTGCAGGCACCTTATCCAGAGATGAGACAGCATGCAGAGCATTTCTCTGAGTTAGCAGTGGACGGATATTAAAACTTTTGGCAGAAAGCTGCTGCCATTTTGCATTTCCATTGCCAAGTGTTGCATAGCTTCGTTAGCAATGATGACACTCGTGCCTTAAGACACAGCAAAGAGGAAACTGCTCTGAAGTTCTGAATTTCATTCTACCTTTTCTCACTTGTTACATCATAATTTCTATAAGATATCCACCAACTGGATGGAAACAAATGAGGAGCTGGGCCTGCCTCTGTGTAACAGTAACAAAGTCCACACACCACCACTCTTATGTGTAAATGTTAAAGTGAGTATAAAGTGTGTTGTTTGCTTCTAATTTAAGTTTTTGTACAGATTTAAAAAACAAGATATAACATCTTACTAAAGGAACTTTAGAGGTGCTTGTAGGCAGAATTTGTTACCCCTGAACAGAGTCAGGCTAGCCTTTTTAAGCTAACCAGCTGCTAGCTTTGAAAGACATGAGAGAAATGTGCTTGTTAAGAAATTCAAGATTCTATCAGCTTCATATTTCTGTATAAAGTAAGAAATCCAACATGTCAGGGTATTTGTGTCCTGGTTTGTGAACTTTGTATTACAGTAAGTGTGTATAGTTGACTAATGTTTAAAACTGTGTTGTGAGGCGAGGCTGAAGACAAATTTCTAGCCAAGGATGGACAATAAAGTCTTCACTTAAATGGTGTTCAGGTTATCAACACTGGTCTCATCTATTCTATTATTAGCAGCTCAGTTACTGCAACAGAACTGCTTTCAACAAGGACATACTGAATGTTTAACAGACTGTGCTTCATTTAGACTTCTTGCTGTGTTTGTGTTTGTGTGTGTGTGTGTGAGTGTGTGTGTGTGTGTACATTCTCACCCTCACACAGCTCCCCAGGTTGAGGTGTCTCAGCTCTATGCAGAAAGTCAGGATGGTCAGAATTGCTGTTTGCTGCAGAAACAACAAGAAGGAAGACAAAGACAAAAAGATGCAGAGAAGTCATTTTATTATCTTTATTATATATATATATATTTTTTAAATCCCTACTATTCCACTTTGCTATACAGGTAATATCCAAGAGCCTACAGCCTGCAAACAGGACATCACAAAAAATTGGGAAACACAGAAAAGGCAGAAAAACGGAAACTTAAATAACTGCTAAACTAAACCCATGACGTCCTACCTGCGTGTAAATCTAAAAGGTATACATTAAAATAACAATGTATGTTTAAGTAACACTAACACGTCCAGTCATGTCATCCAAAGTTCCTCCTAAGTGATTTCCTGTCTGCTGCCTGGCACACTCAGGTAACATTTATTGTATTTAAGAGAATTTAATATGGCACAACAGATAGCTTTTCCGTCTGCTCGCAGAGCCGAGCACAGGGAGGACAGACACTTCTCCAGTGGCACTGCAGCTTGGATAGAGATATGGGAATTCAACACTGCAACTGCCAACACATGTACCTCAGTGGCAGGAGAAAGTGTGAGACATGAAAGTGAAAGCCTTTTGTGTGAGTGTGTGATTGGTGTGTGTGTGTGTGCGTGTGTGTGTGTGTGTGTGTGCGTGTGTGTGTGTGTGTGTGTGTGTGCATGTGTGCGTGTGTGCGTGCACGCATGTGTGCTCGAGTCCGTCTCTGGCATCTTTATAAACGCCTCTCTCCGGCAAGCTAGCCATTTAATTAGAGCAGTGACAGGGTAATGACAGCTGAGATGTCAGGGCCTCAAACAGACACACAGCTCGCTCTGTCTGCCTGGGTATAAACAACATGCAGCACGCTGCCTGGCTCCACCGCAGAAACTCTACACTGTCTTCAGCCCACAACGCCACTCTGAAACATGACAAACACTGAGGAGCAACACCAAAACACAAGGTAGTGGTTTTATACAGCAAGCAGGCCTGAACCCGAAGCAGTACGGGTCTGTTGGGGCCCCTGGGCCTGGGTTGACTCAGTTCAACTTAAAAGACACAGAATGAGTTGCACCCAACTCAAAACATGCACATACCATCAAATAAGCAGCTTAGGGCAGGGCTTCTGGAAGTTTTATCAAATTGAAGTTAAATCTTTAGTATATATTTATTTTCTTATTGATGAATCTATGTAGCATACACACAACAAACAGCAGCCAGTGGCTAAAGCTAGCATGCCCAACCTGGGGGTGGCGACCACCCAAGGGGTCCAAAAGGGGTCAGTCTGAAGAGTGTCGAGATGGAAGAAGAAAGAACAAACGCTGCAACTCATCATTTTGTTTATTTTTTATCATTTATCTTTGATTAGATCTGTGCTTTTCCTGCAAAGTGTTGGAGAGTATAATCTCTTCAGGACTCTAAAAACAAAATCAAATGGGACGATATGAAAGAGGAGCATCACTCTTTGGTTGGACTGCTCACCACTCATAGACCAACTTTAAGCAACCTGTGAAGAGGGGTTGCGGGTAGGCCTGACGTGGCTGTAAAAGGGCAACAAGCAAAAAAGGTAAGTGGAAACCACTAGGCTAAAGCCTGAAGTGGTCTGATGAGACTAGACTTCCTGTATTTTACTCTAGACCGACTGTAGTTTCTTGGTAGAGTGAAATCATCAATCAGCCAAAGTACATTTGTTTTGATGCTGTTTTCATCCAAACAGTTCCAGATAAAGATGCAATCACATCCTCTACCAACACTAGACAACCTTGCTCTGCAGAACGTCTGCAAGCAAGAGACTGATTACCACTGCAGTAAAACAAAATTGATAGTAGAAACTGCCCTGAGTTCTGAGGACTACAAATGAAGTAGCAGGGACTGAGGACTGACCATAAAATGGCTTTGTTTTTGCTGCAAAGCTAAGATGCTCATGTTATTGTCACATACACATTACTGTCCACACATGTCTGTCATTTCACTATTGGTCATGTGAATATTCACCAAAGCCTTTTTCTGCCTGGTAATTGGCTTACAGCCAGATGTGATTTATCGTCTGTATGCTAGTTAGCCTAGCATCTGAGCTTTAGTACTGACTTGCAATGACTTGGTTGCTTGTGCTCTTGATCAGCTTACATCATAGCTGTGACAGAAGATGGACAGTACATAGGAAAAACTGAATTACAGCAGGAATGAGACTAGACTGCAAATAAAACACAGCTATTGTGCCCAAATTTTATATTACCATGTAAACTGAGTTAAATTCAAGACTTGTTTTAACTGCCAGCTGCACTGAAATAAAACGAACTGGGCAGATTTATCGCTTTAGTTGATACAAAGGAAGCAAACCACAACAAGCATTTGATGGAAGTGTGCAGGTGGAAATGTCATTTTGATCGCGGTTTCCCAGGTGACCGTGCCTACCTCTATCTTGGTCCTGTAGAGCACCAGCCTGCGGAGGCGTGTCAGCTTTGAGATGTGCGCGAAGGCCTGCGGATGGAGGCGGTCGCAGGACGACAGGTTGAGCTCCTGCAGGCCCGGACAAGTCTGAGAGATGACCTCCAGACACGCCTCATTCAGGAAGTGGCAGCACGACAGCTCAAGGCACACCAGGCTGAGACCACAGGCCTTCATGAAGCTGAGAGGAGGAATGGATGGAGAGGGAAGGACATGAGTGGAAGAAGAGATGAGTGAACTCATTCTGCATCAGCTACCTTCTCGTCCACCTGTCCCTGTTTTACACTGTAAGGTTACAGGATCCATTTTCTTTGTGTCATTAATTACAAAAAGTTTCCCTCCCTCAAAGCAAATCCTTGTGCTTGTGAGTATTTGCAAATTTCCCAAGGTCATTTCCCTGCTTTCTGGCACTTGTGGCCCGCTGACAGTCTGACCTGCTGAAGCCGGTCAGGGTGAGCGCCCCGCGGTTGCCGGTCCAGGACAGGTTGAGCCTCTGGAGGAGGGTGCAGCGGCTCTGCAGGTGTCCTAGGGAGGCGTCATTCAGCCGGCCCCAGTAGGGCTGCAGACTCAGCTGGGTGTACTGCAGCGGGTCGCAGCAGTGCTGGTGCAGCAGCTTACAGCTCTGAGCCAGACGGCAGAGGTCTGGCAGGGTCAGGTGGCTCAGTATCAGCTGGATGAGCTGTGGATGGAAGATGGGGAGAGGGGTTAGGAGAGGAGAAAGGAAGGGATAAGATCAAGGGGAGAGGGGGAAAGGCAGCAAAAAGAAAGAGAATATAGCAGAAAGCAAAGCATAATAGAGAACATTAGTGTAGTAGAAGCTAGCAGACAACAGAGAATAACAGAGTAGAGTAGAGAATGTTAATTGTGTCCCCTCTGTCAGGCAGATCTAAATAGTGGTTATCTGGGACACAAGGCACTGATAGCAGGATCAGTGGCGAGGTGAGCCGACTTGTTTTTCACTGTGTTCGTGTGCCTCTCAAGGAGAAAGAATGACTGTGTTTGTGTTTGTGTGTGTGTGTGTGTGTGTGTTGCAGTGAATTAACAATACACGGTGTTCAGGCGGGTATCAGCTGACAGATAATAGCTATATTGTGTTTCTGAAGCAAACACATGGCGGTTGTGAAGACTGCTGTTAATGGCAGCGGTTTGGAGAGGAGATAAGAGAATGAATATCAAGAGCACTGCCGGTGTTTTGAAGCTCACCTCAGACAACATGATACGTCTGCATGGCATGAAAATGACTGCGTCCATGGGTGCATCAGAGATCAAGTGTCAGAATGGGTCCAAGCCACAATGTTCAGGTGTCTGTGTGGAGTATTCGAAATACCCAGGGGCACATAGAATGATTCTAGGGCGAGTTGCTAATGACCATAGAGTTTACTGTAAGTTACGATCATCAGCAGCAGTCAATTCATACAAATCACTTGAGAATCTAAATAATATATTATTGTTAGGGCGTAAGGAGACAAATTCAGTGTTTTTCAATAGTGTCCAACTAGTGGGGAAGAAAGCAGTCGCTGGAAATGTTTTAATGTCCAGCCATCCAGCCAGCAGCAGAGCTTATGGAAAACTGCAAATTGAGTCAAAAGAAATGTTTCAGTGTTTCTATGTCAGGCTGCAGTGCATTAGCGCCGATGATTCGCATTATCGAGTAGCTGACTGATGACAAAATATGTGAGAATAATTTTTAAACTCCCAGGTTCCTCCTTCTTAAATGTGAGGATTGGCTGCTTTTCTCTGTATTAAATCATTGTTAACTCGATATGTTTGGATTTTGGACTGCTAGTCAGACAAAACAAACTTTTTCACTACTAAACTACATAGATTAGAAGATGGCAAGAATAATCAACAGATTCACTGAAAATTGAAAATAATTGTTAGCTTTGAGCCTGCTGTATGAGCTGTACGAAAAGACTTGCTTTCTAGTGAACCAGCTCAGCAGTTTTTAAGTGAACTGCTGTAATAAAGGATGCGTCATCAAAGGAGATCTTTGCGCAACGTACAATGGAAGCGAACAGCAATGTTGGGCAAGTTCACATTTCACAAGAGGGAGCTCAAAGTTCAATGACGTTTTGTTTTTTTTAAATGAGATGCATTTATCTCCTCCTACAATGTAGTCTTGTACACATCTGTCTGCTTGTCAGTGGTGGAATGTAACTATGTGCGTTTACTCAAGTACCATGCTGAAGAACACATTCATTGAGTATTTCCATTTTATGTCATTTTACTTATTTGCTATTGTACGTTTTACTCCACTACATTTGTCGGACAGCTTTAGTTACTAGTTTTCTTTTCAGATTACAATTTTTCATACCCTTCCTGTCTGGTGAAAACCACGTATCTCCAACTTTTCTAATAAACTGAAGGATTAAGTGTTACTTATGGGTAGAGAAAATTCTCCTACTTCTGAAGCTAAGTAAAACATTTTAAAACCCTCTTGGATTAGCTGTAAAATGCATTGTCACAGGGCTGTAAACAGGCATGTCAAATTCGTTGCCAGTGTGGTTGACATTCAGACTTTTTTCATAAACTCTTAAAATATTCATAGCTGAGCGTCGTTAACACACTGTGTTCATTACTTGCACACTGACTGGTTCAGTTCACTCAAACACACTAGCACTTTCAATGAGCACACCCTTTAAGTTTTGTTTATATCCAGAAAACAAGATGGACCGACTATTAACAATAAGAAGATGCAGAAGACTATTGGGTGCAAAACAAATGACCTTTTCCATCCTCTCTTTCCTACCTGTAGAATATTACACTGCCACTGATGTTGTCAAGGTTTGCATTTCAGGTCAAGAACAAAAAACTTTTCAAACCAATTTATTTTTGGTTGAAATGCTCCAAATAGTTCAAAATTAGGTCCGCGAACTGGGACAGAACCCATTCCACGTTGGTGGAGTTTCTGACCTCTAGCAGCACTAGCACAGGTCTACAATTGGAGGTCATGAGTGAATGAATGGATGGATTGAATTTTGTTGTCCCATTATGTATCCGATAGTCACACAGGCCTGAGTGATTTAGTGTGCACATCGTTAAAGGTCTATAATCACCTCATATGGCAGTTTGTCAAAGTAGCCATTGCCTGTCCTCTGATGCTTGCTGTCTCCTCCGGGTCTGAACGGACCTCCCACATCAGACAGCTCCTCCTCGCTGTCACTCAGATCATTAATGTCGATGACAGGCATCTTATAGAGAGCCAGCATGGGCCTCTCTTTTACCCCGCGCAGGATGACAGCGTCTAGCTCAGTGTAGTAGTCCAGCAGAGAGCTGTTGACCTCCAGACGCAGCAGGTTAGTGGGGAAGTTGATATGTTTGATGGTAGGGGAAAACTGGCGTGCCTGGGGTGTCAGCACCTTGGTGGGTGACCCTGACCACAGCACCTCCCACCTGGGCAGAAGAAATGGGTATGCAACAGTTGTACTGTAATGTGACAACAAGCAGGAACCTTTGATCACACTTTTTATCCTGAAAGTAAGCCCATAACACATGTAGGCTCCAGTCTACCTGAAGTATTGTTCACACACACTGCATTGCCTTGGAAAAACATTGGTGCTCTCAAAAATCTGGCTAAAAATCCATTCTATATTAGTCACTGATTGAACCTGTTATCCTCTGTGGAAAACAAACTTGTGGCATAATTGCACAAATTAGAAATTGGGACAAATTGGGATTTTACTCAGGGTGTCATTTCAGAGGTGTGCAGGACTGAGCTGTGCAAGAAAACACACTTCAAGGCACATTACAGAGAGCAGCTCTGCCAGAGGAACAAAAGTTGTCCCTGCTTACTGCTTAACTTCAGCTTTAGTTCACAGCTAATATACTCGTTTGACCCTCAGTTCCACAAAAGTAACTTCCTTCTGAGCTCACTCCTGGTACTTTTTCCACAGCACCTTACAGGGTCATCAGAATGATGCTCTCCTTCCAGATATTAATAGCTTTTCTTCTGCTGTGGCTTTCCTGTGTTTGGACCAAAAATAAAATAAAACTTTTTACCATCTCAATTGAGCCAGTGAGGCTGTTACGTATCACTAGATCATTAGATAAAGACGATCATTCACCTTATATTGCATGAGGATAGCTCACTCCGCCTACCTTTCATTTTCCGTTAGCCAGGAGTGCTACGTTCTGTTTCCGATGACACCCAGCCTCCCTTCTAAAAATGCCAGTTGACTTGCCAAATACAACTTCAACGTTGATTTCCAAAAAGTTGGGATGCAGTGTAAAACAGGAATAAATCAGAATGTGATAACTCATAAATGTAAAGTTCCAGTGTGATGGATTTAGTAGCATCTAAAGGTGAAGTTGCAGATTGCAGAGGAGGACCTGCTCCCTCTATGGATACAGTATAAAGAGCTCATTCTAAGGTAACAAAAACACGATGATTCTTTGTTCAGGTGGTTCTACACTAACAAAAACATACTTAGAAATTAAGGATTTCAATGGTTAACTGGTTAACTACCAAGAATATTTACCAATAATTATTGACCAGGTATGCACATCAGTCGAGAGTGATGATTGTTAGAGCAGTGTAAGGACGAACCAAGATGGCTTTGGTGAGAGTTAATTTGTTTCTGTCAGATTGAATGAAGTGTGTTATATGACGATAAGATTAACATTTCTGTAAATGAAGTCTGGTGACTTTGGCAAGAGTGACATAGCGGCCAGCTGTGGTTAACCAAAAAGGATCCTATTCTTTAAAAATCTTTAAGAATCTGTAGAGCTCCTTCCCACAATGTTGTCAGACATGTAGAACAACAATCTGAGCCTCTCAGTGGCAAAAACAACCACTTTTAGTGGCCGTATACTGGCAGTGCACAAATGCATGGAGGGATTACATCGCAGCCCATTTCACAGCTGCAGTGCTCTCAATCAATACTGGACCAATTTCAAAAACTGTTGCCCCAATAAGTCACATAAAAACATGGGACAATAAGGTCCATAAACACAGATAATATTTGAAGGTAATTTCTCCCATTTGGCCAGGACATTCAGTGCAAAATTAACTGGTTTGTTACAAGTTACAGGCTATCAGGCTATCAAAAGTAAAAATTAACTGAAATTTACATCCCTATTATGAATGTTGTATTCCATTACAGCCATATGCTGCCAATAGATCCCCCTAAATCCTTCAGTCTGGATCTTTAATATCTGATCTCATCACCTTCATTGATTTTTGTAAATATCTGTTTATTCTGAATTTGATGCAGCAACATGTTTCAAACAAGTTGGGAGCAACTAAAGTCTGGGAAAGTAGTGGAATGCTCCAGAAACACCTGTCTGGATCATTCCACAGGTAAACAGGTTCATTGGTTCATTCACAGGTGACAGCATCATGATTGGGTATGAAAGGAGCATCCTGGAAAGTCTCAGTCGTTCACAAGCAAGGATGGAGAGAGGTTCACCACTTTGTGAACACATGATTGGATAAAGGAGATTACTACATGGGCTCAGGAACACTTCAGAAAACTGTTGTTGGTAAACACAATTTGTTTGCAATTGATTGTGGTCTTTTTTTAGTTACGTTTTACAGAGCAGCCCAAACTGTTCAGAAGTGAGGTTGTACCACTATTTACAGTTTTCTAAAAGAAAACTATCATATCACATATTATTATCATTAAACAGGCTTACATTTGCACCTTTTGGTTTCATTGTTAGTACTGCTGCAACAATTAATCGATTAATCAATTAATTGTCAACTATTAAATTAATTGTCAACTATTTCAATAATCAATTAATCCATTTGAGTAATGTTTTAAGAAAAAAAAAAAGAGTTTTTTTGAAGTTTTTTGCAGCATCCCAAATGTGGATTTTTTCGGGTTTCTTTACTCCTTGATGACAGTATATTGAAGTGAATGTCTTTGGGTTGTTAACAAAAGTAGACTGGTGCCATCTTGGGATTTGGGAAACACTGATGGACATTTTTCACCACCTTCTGACATTTTATAGACGAAACAACTAATCAGTTAATTGAGAAAATAATCAACAGTTTAATCGATGATGAAAATAATCATTTGTTGCAGCGCTAATAGTTAAATATCAGAAATTTGACTGCTGTTCTCCTAGGACACGGTGAGAGTTGAAAAATTTCTTGGAATTTCTTAAAAGTTTAAGTATTGATAAACATTAAGTATACAGCACAAACAAAATAAATAATAAAGGATAAATAAAACAAATGCCTGGCATCAATTTGTAAGTAATAAACACAGTAATCCAGATAAAGCCTGTAATGTCTCTGGATTCATTCCAAAAACTGTCTTCAACTTCAACTCCGTGTGTACCTGCTGGTCTTGCATGGTTTTCTTAGTAGTATTAATTAGCTAAACATTCAAACAGAGCAGTGACAGTGACTAATGATGGTTTTTGAAGACAGATGGTTGTCTTTACCTGACATCAGTGGGTGGGTTTTGGGAGAAGGGGTTGTGAGAGCAGGCCAGAATCTGAACAATGGCTCCAGGGTAATAAGTCTCAAGCACCTCCACTGCCGTAGGGTAGACAGGCTCCTCAAAGCCCAGCTCGATATAATCCTGGCTGTAGAAGCCTTTAGGGGTGCGGCGGAAAGGTGGCGGAGCACTGGCACATTGTTCCCACCACGTCCCATAAGCTCTGAATAAAGCTGTCTGAGTGAAGTCCCCTGAGCTGGGATAGACGTTGGGTACCCCAGCCAGGTTCCACATGGTGTAGGACATGCTGTTCTCACTGCCATAATGGGAGCTGAAGTCCAGAACCTCCTTGGCATACTGCTCCACCTCCACGCTGACTGGCAACACTGCCCGCTGGCCGGACTCCACAGCCCGCCGACTGGTCAGAGCCTCGCCTCGAGTCCCACTCCTGGAGCGTCGCCGTAGACAGATATAGTAAAACATGCTCAAGAGGGTTAACATGGGGGCAGTGGGGAAAAACGGAGGCTAGAGGGAGGAAGAGCCTCCACCTACTGGAAGCAGACTGCCTCAGGGCTGGGGGTACACAAAGCGCAGGCTAGAGGCCCGGCTGCATGCATGACCTGTAGGTTAGGCAGAGACAAACACGTACACCAATGAGAACACAGCAGGTCTGAGGCACCACAGAGTACACCTCTGATATAAACTAGAAAATTCTGAATGCTTATACTCATTTATGTCACAGAATGGGTTTCAAGGGAGGAATGAGTGCCATCTAGATTTTCAGCTGAATGAAAGTGAAAGCATTCCAAAATACAGAAGCACATCTACATCTAAAAAGCACATAAATTGACAGATCCCTGCCTATTTTCAACACTTACAGTAAAACATCCAGAGGAGAAAAACTAATAGAGAGTGAAGGCAAAGCTTAATGATGTAGCTTTTAAAGTTCAGTGACAGGAACATGATGTCCTGCCAAAGATGGACTACTGTCATACTCAGCAAACAGTGAGCATTAATGTGATACATGGTGACACTGCCTATCTACAGATGTCACAGCTACCTCGTCATCAAAAGGTACACAGCGAGTACCACTGCTTGCCAATGATGAAAAATATACACATATCTACAACGACCAGCCCTCAGGGTAACAACATGCAGGCAGCCAGTTAAGCTTAGCAGATCACAAGAGAACTGGTCAAAACTGGACAAGTCAAAATGCATGTAAACACACCAAACCAACAAAAAGCTCTAGCCTGGGTACTCCTTCAAGGTACTAGTACAATGACTGGCATCCTGCAGGTTTTCTGCACCTCCAGTTACTTTATACCTGGTGTCAGAGACACTCAAAGCAAGAGTGGCTTAATAAATGAGCAGGACACTCAGGACCAATAGAAACAGAAACCTGCAGGACCACAGGAACCTCAAGTCTGGGAACTGACAGCCCTGCTGTACAGCTTTTAAGCGTTCATGACTTCAGAGAAATTTTTTAAACTTTAAATGGCTTCAAAGTAAATAGCTACACGACTGTCGGCTGAAGGAACAACTTGTGACCTAAATGTGAACAGAGTAACAGTCTTATTAGTAATTTCAAAACAGGGCTGGAACCACTGGTATTGATCCCAAATTGATTGACAGGTCTTCGGAATACTGGGCCAACAGTAAAGGATAAGTTTAATCTTTCATGTTATTAGTATTAACATGAACACTTTAATATGAACTTACATAAAACATAAGCTCTATTCGGGCTAGTCTGTAACGAGTTCGCTTTATCAATGCTCTTGAGAAACAGCAATAACGTTACTGTTGAGCTAAGCATTAGCGAAGTCTGGCGTGTAAAAAACACATTTTCTCTGGCTTTCTCCGTGTGTCGAGGACACTAAACACGTTAGCTAGGTTAACTGGGTTAAAATGTCCAAAAACACTGGCTAGCTTATAAAACATTTCCAATTTAACATCAATGTTAAGCTAGCTACCATGAGGAGACCGTTGTTTTGTCAGGACCGTAGTTCATTAAAACGCTACAGTGAATATGACTGAGGTAGCTAACATTAGCCGGAAAAAGTGAGCTGCCTCTCCCAGCTTATGTTGTTGGTGTTGATGTTAAATAACTGGTGTTAGTTAGCCGACGTTAGCTAGCTACCCTACAGACAAGCTGAGCTGTCAAAACATAACTGTTAGCTTCAGCTGCTAGTTTGCAAAATCGAGCATTCAAACAGGACGGAATATAATTTAAATTTACGGTAAACGTAGATCGATATATCCATTCATGAGGAGCAATCCTCTTCTTCCCTTTATGTTATTTCAACCACCAAACAACATTCCTGCCTTTTACCTTATGATGCCTCCCATGACAGTCGGACATTGCACTATTCATTGACTGCACATTATAACCAAACATATCTTCTGGAAACTAATGCAGGGTATTCCGAAGCCATGTATAGTAGTGCGTTTATGAGACGTTATATTAAAAAAAAAAAAGTTAATTCCGGCAAAGGTCATATCATCAGTCGAGGATATAAACGATATACTCTGCATAACTGTTACTTTATCCTCTACATTGCACTGCCGCCGTAGTAAACGGCTGAATGACGCCGAATTTTCAAAAGATTACAAAAGAAGAGAAAATACAGCATGTCTACTTTGCCAGAGTCGTTAAAATGACTGAGTACGTGGATATCAAGACGTGTGTAAATCGAGCGAGTTACGTTGGAACATTAAATGCCCCACGAGTTCCGGACATCAAATTATCAACATCCGGTCAGCCTTAAATTAGGCAATGCATTGTGGGGACAGCGGTTAACTGATTTTGACAGCGTTACAATGGCGTCCTGATGTATGTATGTATGTATGTATGTATAGATAGATAGATAGATAGATAGATAGATAGATAGATAGATAGATAGATAGATAGATAGATAGATAGATAGATAGATAGATACTATTACAATACTACTAAATACTACTCACAACTTCCACTCAAATGAATTCAGACAACCTGGGTATAAGCAGTATATTCATAAAGTATTTTGCTCAATTTGTGAAAATACATTGCGTTATTGCTAAGAGTATTCTAAAGCAGAGTATTGAAAGCCTTTTTCTACAGTGCTGACTGTACTGACTGAAAATGATGCATAGAGCAGCTTCAGCTTGCAGGGGACTAAATCAATATTCTTTCGTTACATAGATGCTGAATCTTACAAATATCAAATATATCAAATATCCCTAAAAATTTTGTTCATGTTTACCATGCTACAGTTTCAGCAGAAATTAAGCCTTATTATTTGTTTTAGCTGGGCTATGTTCTCCAATAAAATATTGGTGACTTCCTAATGGTCAGTTTTTCCATCAAATCTAAAATCAAACATGCACTGGAGTCATTGTTTTACCCTTACCAAAATTTCTAAAGACATGCCACTGTTAATAGTTAATATAAATGTCTTGTGTTTTTGGCAATATTTGACATTCACTGTAAGATGTGTCTGCTCCATTCTTGATTCTGATTCACCCATTTTAGAAGTGCTCATTTCTTCAAATACACATCAACAGACGTACAAATCCAAGCCTATACTGTATGTGCAGTATAATACATACAAAATATGCCACACAGAACTTAATGTCTTAATACAGTTTTATTAATTCACAACAAATGAAACTAATTCCAACAATGCAGCACTGAAATGATTCACAGAGGTAATTATATTATGTGTCGTCTTCAGACAGGAAGCAGCAGCAGATGGTAGCCAACTGAAGAAACAGTTTCGTTTTTTGACCTCTGAAAAACCAAAGGAGGACAGTCAGTCACCTGAACTCATCACAGCAAAAGTAGCAGTTAACCACAGTGTGAATGAACCTTAAGGCTCAGCCACAAGTCAACATGAATAATGGCCGCTACCGATCAGCTGCCCCTTGATGATCAGCTCATCCTGCACTGCAGAGATGACAGGAGTTGATCAGTGGGAGAAGGTGGTGGAGCTGGAACAACAGCAGAGTCTGGATGAGGCTCAGAGGTGAACTGCCAATGGTTCTATGACATCCAGTCTTTGACAGAGAGATGTCTCTGTGTCCGTGGCATAGTAGCGGCAAGAGATGTTAAGATGAAGATATGCTTGTCCTAATAAGGAAGAATAAAAATGTTCCAAGAATTGATCTTTGAGGTACACCATATGTTATCTCTGCTGATAGAAGAAACAATCAACTCAAACAAACAACAAATTCAAAGTACGGTGAAGCCAAGGGCTGCTCCAGACATACCCATCCATTGTTTTAATATATTGATTAGCCATCATGATCAACAGTGTCAAAGGCTGCATGGTACAGGTCCAGCAGCAGCACACCATGGCCAACTGGATGAGAATTTCATATGTGACACATTATGTCAACGAGAGCTTCCAAACTGATTGGTTTAAAGACAGTGCTCTTCATGTTCTTCTTACTGAGTTAAAAGGTTAGTCGACAACAGTACAGCCAATATTAGTTTTTTCTTACTGAACAACATAATAGTTCATAATATAAAGAAACATATGTCATTACAATCTATTCAACTTTTCTTTTGACAGTAAATGATAAGCATGTAACTACATGATTATTTGATTTGTAGAGTTGATTGTGTGTGTGGTGGGTGCGACATCTCTCTCCCTCATGAAACAAATGCACCTCCACAAATCTACACCAGTGCATCTCCTAAACATTTCGTCGTCCATCAATCTTGAGAGCAGACACTAAGACAACAGAGCTTTATTTATTTTATCTGTACGTTAATCCGGTGGCTGAGGAGTATACTTGTGACAGGAAGTGAACAAGTGATGGCAGCGTGGTCTATTGAAAACTATAGGAGAGATTTAAGGATTCGTAAAAGTAATAACCAAGGTTTAAATTGTGTAATGTGTTTTATTGGGTTACTGGTAAAGTCACAGGTGATCTAGTTCAAATCTAATGGTTTAAGATTTGAACTAGAATCAACTATGACTTTATCAGCAACTTATTAAAAGTTGAGCTTCACTGTCATAGGTGTGGTATCCTCCACAGAATAGATTTTAATGAACATGCATTCTTTATGGATAGACACATTCTGTTTTCTTTGTTACAGCCAGAACTCTTATTCTGACAGTGACTGATCAGTTTCCAGGCTAGCGAGGGCAAAGTCGACATGGAGGGCAAACCCCAATCAGAATCAGCAAACCACAGGATGAGAGAGCTGAAGACAACAGCAAAAGTCTACATTACTACAATCTCCATTACAGCCCTCCATTTGCTTACATGCACAATGTCTATTCAGGTAACAGATTTACTTATCTATAACACTATAAGTGGGTGGTCTGCCCTAAGGAGGCCTTATTTGAGGAAAGGACCAAAGCTTACATACAGTGTGCTGGTGGCTCACTGTGCTTTATAAAACGGATCACGGGGAATAGTTTGGTTCCCAACCATTATCATAATAACCGAGAAACACTTTGCGGCTGCTATATTGATTCTTGCTTTAGTGGAACAGATTAATTTCTATGGGGCATTTTAATAAAATAGGATGGCAGAGACATAGAAAAGGTTACATAACCAAAGTCTAAGTATATGTGTGTTTTTAGAGTTAGGAAGCATACTTGGGTGTATGTTTGCCACTAACATGTAATATACAATTAACATTTAATTCACTTCAGTTTACAGATATAACTAATGTCAAATCTAGACAATTAAAAAAATGGCTTACTTTTTTTCTGACCAAGTCAAAAAAAAAAAGCCCCCCCCCATTGATGCTCCAATAGCATCATTATCTGCCACAATTCAATTTATTAGCAAAGTATTGGAGAGCATTTCTTACCTGCCAAATAAGTCATTAAATATTTTAGCCAGTTTTCTCAGTCCTCTGCTTGCTTTTGTGATGGCACTTCATTCTTTAACAACTTAAAATGTACATACAGTGTAGTTAAATCAATAAATAATGCTTATGTAATGTGAACGTGCATGCTGCACTGTCATTTCTAGTGGTGCTTAACTTTTATGGATGTAAACATTAACATATTCACAGAAATTAAGAAAAGTGCATTTGTTTTGGAGCCAGCAATCCAAGTGAAAGGTTTCCATGTGCAAAAAGCCTCTTCTCTGAAGAGGAGAAGCCTCTGCCCTCTGCTGTGACTCCATCACACCCGAACCTCTCCACCAGCAGCAGACATGGTATGATACAAGTGTATAAACTCCAGCTGTCTATCAAGCATAGTTTAGAGTTAAGTTTAGTTTGTGAGTTTTCATACAAAAATGCATCCAGTGTTCATGAAGGCACTCTGTCAGTGCAGGTCTTGGAGCTTATTCTTGGTGATAAGAACATAATCATCATCTCCCATAGAAAAAAAAAAGAAACAGTGTGTTGTCCTGAGAAGAGATGGTGATGTCTTCACTGTTTGGGAAACACTCCAATGCCCATAAATACAAAGAGCCAAAGTCACAGCTGTGTCCTGCAAAGGTTAAAACAATTTGTAGTGAGCAATCAGAGGTTTGAAAAGTATTTGTTTCCTGGGCTCATACTGTATTACAAAGGTAACACCCTTTGCCATGTGCATGTTCCACAAAGCACACAGAGCTTGGCTTTCATAAATCTTAAAGTCAGCCAGCTCGTTGGACCCATAAAGTCGTATTACTGTGGATTATTTGCTGGATTTGGAGACACCACTGGAGACTGGTGTTTCTTTCAAACTTATATGTGAAGCAGGGGCATTAGAGCACCTCGCTGTGTTCCTGAGATTAATTAGAAGGAGTGCACAGAAGAGCAGTAACATTGTAATGGTTATTGAAAACAAGCTGGTGGAAACATATACTTCTGGAGGGTAAGAAGTCCATAAATACCTCCAAAAGTGTCCTTGTTTGACCTCCCTCATAAAACCATAAGACTAAGCATGGGGCAGGTGCTGCAGGGTGTGTTTTACACAGCAGCCTCATGGAAGGTCTGAGGAGCAGAGAGGCTGAGTGGACTGGTTACAGTGGGACAGAGAGGCTGAGTGGACTGGTTATAGTGGGACAGTTGAACCAAGAGCAGACTGTTGAGGACTTCACGGAGCACAAGACTCAGAGAGTTCAGACAGGTGTGTGTGTGTGTGTGTGTGTGTGTGTGTGTGTATGTGTGACCAGAGATTTATCACAATGCGGGGACAAAAATCTGTTTACACAGTCACATTGTGGGGACTCACCTGCAGCAATGCAATGCAATGTCCCCACAAGTGATAAAAACACAACGTGTGTGTGTGTGTGTGTGTGTGTGTGTGTGTGTGTGTGTGTGTGTACACATGGTGTGTAAAAAGCTCTCTTTGCTTTAATATATTTGCTGCTGCTGCTACTGCAGAGTCTTGTTTCAACATGTCTGTGTTGTCTGCTTTGCTATGTTTTATTTTGCTGTTAATGTGGTAGTTATTTTGTTTCTGTAGCCTAAAATTATGTTTTGTCCTATTTTCTGGTTAATTATAGTGAGACTGAGACTGCTCAATCTATAGAAATAGATCTATAGTATAGTATAGTATAAATCTATAGTCTATAGAAACAGAATTTATTTTCAGTTTGGAAATCAGGGCTCGGTAGAGTGACGTAGTTCCATTAGTGCTCTTGGATTCAAACTTAATTCAATTGTAGTGCTTCATGTTACTCAAGTGTAATATTCTAGTACTCTTTCCATCTCTGCATGTTTCCAGAGCTAACTGCAGTAACACATGAAGAAATGTGAATGCAACAACATTAGAATTCAAAATTATTCCCCTCAAGACAAGGCTATTATATCCTTACTGTAGACAGTTTCTACTTCCACTGCAAAACAAAATGTTTCTATTTATGAAACTTTTTTTGAGTTTCTGATTGTTCAGCGGGGGGGGGGGGGGGATTATATGTCAATATTATATATTAATATTGATATAAATTGACACTATTAAATTAATTTGATGGTTTGAAGGCACAATGGCATTGCCAATAAATATTAGGCTAGTAAATACGTTTGCCTGATTTAACATGACTTCCGATATAAACCATGCCCACCCCCAGTCTTCTGTATGAGTACAGAGACACATCGTTTTGTTTGTTCAGCAGATATAGAGACAGATAATGACGTCTCTGTGCACCTCAAATACAAATAGCATATTACTTAGCTTTGAATGGACATGTATGCCATAGTGCATTTTCTAGTCTGGTAGAGATACTGTAGCATCACTGCTGGTCTCCAACCACGCCAGAAATAAGAAGCCCTTCTTTTTTCTGACTACTGAATTCAAAATAAAACGAGAACAAGATTTAATTGGGTTTCTTTTCCGTCCTCGAGTCAGTAACAAATACATGAACTCTGACAGTGTGTGTAGACTTCTGAAGAGTTTAATATTGAAGAAGTGTGGATGTTTACTCTAATATTGCTTGTGTGACACAGCTTAAATTAATCACTCTTAGAATATAAAATTATTCTGTACTTTGACTTGAGTATTCAGTTCTCAGCCCCTGTAGTGTCTTTCTTTCTTTCTTTCTTTCTTTCTTTCTTTCTTTCTTTCTTTCTTTCTTTCTTTCTTTCTTTCTTCACAACTTCTGGTGAAAGCTTTCCCAAAAACATGCAAACAGACACATGCACACAATCACAAATTCACAGATTCTTACACACACACACACACACACACACACACACACACACACACACACACACACACACACTCACACACCACCCTCTCGGGCTGATAATTAAGAGTCTAATGGACCTTGTGTACGCCGGTGGTCATATTTTGGCTGGCATTTGCATAGATGAATGACTTGTCCAGTCAGTCTGTCTCTGCAGTGCACTGAGGCTCTATTGTCAAAACCAAAAGAGCCAAGGGTCTCCACAGACACGTGGACAACCAATCACGGGCCCAGCTCTCATTACCAGGCATCCATTGTGGATGACAAGAGGAGATAATTACCTTTGACTACAAGAGCTCTTGCTCTCTTTTTCCCAATAGCAACAGTGCTTAGCCTATCATCGAGCCCGTGCACCACTTCAGAGATAAATATAGAGCAAGTGTGACTAAATCGGTCTCTTTTTTTGATTGGTCTGTGACTTGCAAGGTGCTTTGATTGTAATACTTCATAGTTCCTGAATATGTTGAATAATCAGCTACACTTTGACAACAGTGCATTAAATCAACTGCTCGGACTTGTTTCTCCAAGACAGGATTAACTCTCACAGAACAGCATGTTTCTTGGCAATCCCTGCACCAGTTTTTCATCACTTTGTCTTGATTGATCTCCATCTGAAACAGACCCATGCAGCTAAGGCTGTAACACAGAGACACATCACAGAAAAGAATGCACCACCCCACTGTCTCATACACGCACACAGACACACACAAACAAAGACACACGGAGTATATAAACAGCGCCCGGCCAGATTTAGAGTTAACAAGATAGGATGATGTGAATAGAGGGCTAGTAGGCATGCTCGGTGATTGACAGGCTGGGCCGCTGTCAGCTCCTCCAGGCAGGCATCAGCGAGCAAGAGTCCTGCTACTGTCAGGGCTCTGTTCTGGTCCACTGTGCCACACATACATATGCACATGGTCGAACACACACACACAAATGCATATGGACACACACAAAAGCACATGCACAGATACATGCGTACGCACACATACACACACACACACACACACACACACACACTTTCTTTTTCTTTCTGTATCACTCACACACACACACACACCCATGCGCTCACACACTTTCTGTCCCTCTGCTATGTCCCAGCTGTCAGAAGCCAGTTAAATAACGAGTCTTCTGCTCTCCTTCCTTTTTTGCATAGAGGCTGAGGAGCTGGTTGTTGCTTGTATAGAATAGTACATGTGTGTGCTTCTCTCCCAGCTGCAGCATGGCCAGCCCACATGGGAAAAAGTCTCATGAGGCTCTGAGAATATCCAGGCACGCCTGCCCATCTTGGTTTAGATTGAGGCAGTGATAGGCAGCCTTGCACTGTAGCTAACCTCCTATGTTAATACACTTCCCAGGAACAAAAAAGTATGTAGCAGTGCATCATGTGTATTGTCCTAGTTTATGCACTGTGGGACCTTGCCTACAGCAAGGAGTTGTAGAAGCTTGTGATTTGTAAATGGATCTTCATAAGTTATACTGCAGCATAATTTAGCTGAGACAGATCTGCGGTCAGTGCCATTATAAACATGACTTCCAGGTGGCACAACATTTATTATGCACACACATTTAAATATGAGACTCCAACATGTTTTATGCATTTAGGCATGTGCACAACCTGCATGGGCAGTTAAAGTGTGAAGTACCTGGAGCTCAGAGGGTTGCACATTGACAGCAGAGAGTGGAGTTGGCAGAGCACTTATTCTCAGGTGAAGATTTATTTTGCTGTTAATCAGTTGGTAGAGATGACAGCTGAGAGCAAATTCAAAACTGTTAGAGTGAATAAGCAAAGTATGGAAATGATAATATATGCTTCACTTTTGTTGTAATGGTTTATTGCATGTCAAAGTCAATAAGAAAAATGTATCACATTTGAATATTCTAACAAGATTAAGAGTCTACAGCATGCAGGTTTACAGCTCTGTGAGGCTGTACTTTGGCACAGCGGTGCTTTGAACTAAATGCTAACATGCTAACATTTGTTGATTAGCACTTAACACAGAATACAGCTGAGGCTGATGGGACATTAGAATTGCAGCAATTTTGCTACAAACCAAAGGGAGAATGAATGCGTGATTGAGAGTCTGCCTGATATTTCACTCGAAGCCACAAATGTGAACCTGGTGGTGGCACTAAGGGAAAAGTCAGAGGATTGGACAATGTGGATATCTGAACCAAATTACAGGCAATCCATCCAAAAGTGTCTGAGACTAAAATAAGTGATCAAAATGGAAACCTGTCTTCCAGCATTAACGCTTTATTTCTATCCTTCCTATTTAGCCATTATGAAAAGTATATAAACAACAATAATGACTGGACATTAAATGACCAAACTGATAAAAGGTTTTATGTTTTTATATTTGAAATGACTGTGAATGATTTGCAGATGTGTATAAACAATTAACAAGTTAACTGTAAGGAATTGCTCGTGTGTCAAATGACATGTATTATATAACATGATGACTGCTCCAGCGTGTTAGACTGTGCTATCAATCATTCATTATGTTTTAAGACAGGTATGGATGCTTCATGTTACTTTACCAACTTTTTCATACAGCGCACATGATTAATTTAGCATTGCAGATCACATCTCTCCATCTTCACTCAGGTCTGATGTCCCACCACAATCTTTGACATCTGACTCTGTTTCCAAATGCTGATAATGCCTATTAACGGGACGTTTTGAATATATCCGCCTGATTGCAAAACTTCTCAGGCTTTTTAGTCTTAATGACAGAATCTGCAAATATAATTACTGCTGCAAGAAAACCCAGCCAGAGATAGCGGAGAGAAGCTGTCATCAGCTATTGTTTTCCAGTCCGTGTCCTCCAACTGAACTTCACCGACCGACAGTTTAATTGGTTTCAGGGAATCGGGTGTGAAGAGGAGTCATGACCTTGATCTTTCTCCCTGATAAGTGATTTTTTTTTTTTTTTTTTACCAACTATACATGCAAATATGCTGAGTGCGTGTGTATGTGTGTTAGAGAGTTGAGAGGGAGGTAAACAGATACAGATTGTCTCATTTTATTGTGTGTTTAGTGGCTGATTAGAGGCCTAATTAAATACAGTGTTAGTGAGTTCAGAGGCAAACAGAGGAGACACTGACCCTGTGACTTCTAATGCACCCCGGGGATCATCTGAACAAAGAGAGTCGATGCACACAGGCTGATAGAGTACATGCATTCAGAGACTTTGAACAAACAAGCATCATCAGACCTTTATCACCAGAACCTGTCCTTAATTCACTCTTCACCTTGCATAATAAATATTAATAGGAAGGCAGGAGGGAAATTAAGTAAAACTAAACATTAACTCATGATGATTTTGGCTTCAGTTCAGGCCTGGAGGGCAAAAATCACAACACCACAAACACTGAGTATATAAGCGCGAGTAAAAAATATCACAATCTTGCCATATGGCCAAGACTACCTGTGCAAGCTCCAGTCCAAAAGTGAGAGGGCATCCAGCCATGTATTCCTTCCAAAACTCTGCAGAAATGTGCATCAAAGCATTCAGTGTTGTTCAAAGTCTACCCAAACCAAAAAAAAAAAAAAAAAACTCCCAAATATTAATGTATAATAAACAATACAAATGAATCCAGAAATAAATAGCAACTGTTTTGCAGTTCATCACAAATTTTTCCTCTTCACAAGGGCACTAGAATGCACACAGGAGGCTACACATGACAATGCACCTATTCCATACATGCTTTTATCTAACTTGGTAAACTGCAGCAAGCCTTGACCGCACGGCAGCTTATAGTGTACACCTCATACCCCCTACACACACACACACACACACACACACACACACACAGAAGAGAGAAGAAGAAGAAAGGGAAGTACACACAAAAAAGCCAAAGAAGTAACAATGTTGTGATGTTACTAACATAGAGGTGAAAACGGCACTGCAGCTCGTGTGTGTTTATAGGGTAAGCTGAGGGTAGGTGGTAATGATGGGACCCTCATATCTCCTCTCTCTATCACTTCAGAGTGACGCTGTATGAACGAGTTCATGTGAGAATGTTGAGGGTTATTGTACGAGAAGTTAATGTTTGGGCTACAATAGTCCTCCTTACTCTGTGCTGTATTTGAAACAGCACTTATTTCAGACTTAAAGAGTGGAAGTCTCATCTGGAGTAAATAAAGGTTGTAATTTTACAAGTGCTGCCTGGAAACTGCAAAGTGGATGATCACATAAATCATGTTGCATTTACTGTATTACTGGTTGATGGTCAGCTCAGAGCTTTCTTTCAGTGAATGAACATGTCAAAGGAATACTCCACACATTCAGTATTGCACTAGCTGGGAGACTTGCAAGAGGCACATATAAAATAAAGTCAAAATTGACTTTTAGTGTCCAGCATGAGGCAGGCTTTATAAACGCTGGATCCCATGATATCCCATGTTGCAACTCAGTAGCATCTTTTGTTTGGCTTCCCTTGCCTGAGGACATCATCAGGGTCTTTCTGTCAGGCTTTAAAGCAGCTTCAAGAACAGAACAAATGAAACCACCATGATGAATAACCTGAATTTCACATGTAAAGCTGGTGGAATGCCCCTTCGATCAAATGATGTAATAATATGATGAAATGTGAGATGTTATGAAATGTAACAACGAAAACAGCAATTAAATGCATTGTTTGCCTGTTAGAGCACTGTTGCTGCAGACCACTGCGTAATTACAGCAGATGCAGCTGGAGTGGCGCTTCAGCCCAGAAGCTTGTATGACCACAGATGGGGACGAGCAGAGAGCTGTTGGTTAAAAACCCAACAATGAGAATGTCTGAATCATGAGAAAAGGAGCTGCTGACCTGAACTTACTTCAGTCCAAGGCATCTTTTTCAGGTCCACAGGTGCTTGTCCCATATAAAGACACTCAACAGTATTGACTCCTCAAACCTAAGGCACAATGTTCATCTTTTAATATCTCTGTAATGCTACTAACCCTTGGAGAGTTGACACACCACAGACACATAGTTGTTTCTTCTAATACAGTATAAAAAAACTGAAATTAAAAACTTAACCAATTAGTGTTGTATGGAGGATGATATGAAAATCACACCCGAGGGTGCCTTTGCAGATTTAAAGGGAGATACAGGATACAGCACACCAATACGTGTCTGAATATACTAACAATATGGCAAATGACAACTATGTCGACAGTAATGAGGGTTAATTAGGAATATGTGGATGAAACTTTGAGAGAAAAAAAGTATGGATTGTTGGATTATAAGGGAGTGCAACGAAACAAGAACAAAGTACAGCAGCACAGTCTGCATATGATATGAACTTATGTCAAACATAGAAAATATATACAGCTGAAGTAAAAGCATTTTTGCAATTACTGCCATAAGATGTGAAAACAACATATTTAACACGCCTACAGATGGACATACATCAAGTAGGTATGAAAAATTTAGTGCTACAAAAAAGTACATTTTATTGACATGTTCATTGCACAGAAGCAGATAACTCATCTACAGACTGTGACTTAGAGGGGAGGTGACTCAGGAACAGCACACAGTTCACAGAAGCCGCGAGAGTGCAGAGCGTTTCTGTGTGTTGTCAGCGTCATTATCAGTAATCTAAGCCAGGGGAGGAAATTGTTTAAAATGAGCCAAAGTATCCATGCAATGGGTAAACCTTTCATTTCCATTTAGCTCATGTTCCTCCTCAGGTCTGTGGAGACTATTTCACATGCAGAAACCCTCCACTGCTGCTCCCCCCAAACCCCACCTTTTTATTCCCCAACCCTCTCATCCCCTCTCCACCCCATTTGCGCCAACAATACCCCTCTCACTGCACCGCCCCACTCTCAACAGGCTTCTGTGGAATTTATTCAAATATTTTGACATTTCGCCTCCCCTCACTTCCCGAGCAGAAATGATTTGTGACAGCTGGAGATGGGCTCGGTCGAAGGAGCTTCCTCCAACACCCTGCCTTCTTTTCCCCCCGTCCTTCTGTGTAGAAAGGCCGATTTTTCTCTTTCGACTCCCATCTTTTTTTTCCTCCTCCTTTATTCACCGCTGCTCCTCCTGTCAGCTGGTGAAGGCCTTGAAAGCTTCTCTCCATTTTTTTTTCATGTGACTCCACAGTGTGATAGACAAACTGGGTGATATTCCTCTATTTGTTGACATTTTGTGTTTGCTGTCTTTTGTGCCTTTTGCTCAGTGCCCACCTACTGTTTGATCCTCTACTGACACCATGTATGGCAGCACGGAGGGTAATCCTCCTACACTTTCATCTGAATCCTCTGAGGCTGCAGTGCAACAAAATGATTCCTTTTATTGTTTTTGGAAGAGGGGAATATTGTTTAGATGGTTACTAGTGTGCTGCAGAAGATGTACATACATACAGTACATGAAATCTGAACTGCCAACAGTTTCCAGGTGTCTTATTTTCCTGCATGTATTCCAATAGGTGATAAACTGATAGAGCGTCAAAATGAGGAAGCGGTGTAGCAGCAGCGATGCTGCCTGTGACAGCACTGTGCGGACTACAGCACGGTGCACTGACAACAAAGACTCCATATGAATAATGCTGCTCATTAGTTGGGGGACAGGGCCTTTCTCTGTTGCCGCCTGTCCCTGGTCACTTTGCACCACTGCGATAGACAAACACACACTCAACAGCAAGGTTGTCATCCATCACTGCACTGAGAGAAAGGTATGAGCTGCCCAAGACAGATGCGTCTTTCTGTTTTTTATTTCATCCACAATGATTAGACATTTCCTCTCGTGGAGCATCACAGCATCCACACAGAGAGAATAAAGTGATGCCAGCTCTCTCATACTGTACATGGTGCCATCTGAAAAGAGCTATTGAAGAAAGATCTGAAAATCCAGTGGAGACATGAGCTGCTGGAAATCCTTTATCAGCTCCAGGATCAGCACACAAAACGGTAATGAACATCCTGACCCACCAGACACAAAAGCACTCATCAGAACAATTTGGCATCCAAACAGGATGCTTGTTGTTCTTTTTTTTTTTTTTTTTGGTTGAGCCTCAGTCAGATGCTGGACTCAGTTTGTCTGTTAGGCTATCTTTATTCTATTGAAAGAATAGTTCAGCATTTTGGGAAATACGCTTATTTGCTTTATTGCCAAGAGTTAGATGAGGAGATTTATACCACTCTCATGCTTGTATAGTCAATATGAAGCTACTGCCAGCAGCCGCTTAGCTTAGCTTAGCATAAATAGTGGAAAAGAGCTGGCCTACCTCTGTCCAAAGGTAACAAAAACATCCCAGCAGCAAGTGGAGTACTGGAGCAGCTTGTAAAATAGTCATGAAATTTAATCTATTTGATTTGTGTACATTTTCCGTGACGCTTAGCACAACTTTCAAACTAATAAGAACAAATGTAGTACAAAGAATGAAAGAGTCAGCAAAGGGAGGTGGCCAGGGTGAACCACAGGATGTTCACACAGGAGACTGAGGTTTGATGACTCTGCTCTAAGGAAGAACTTATTTTAACCCTAAACAATGTCTTTTCCTCAACCAAGTAGTTTAGGTGCCTAAACCTAACTAAAGTGCGCCTGTCACCTGAAATATGTCTTAGCAAGCTTTATTTTGAAAGTCTGTTGTATATGTTGTATATTCATTATTGCTTAGTTGACCACGGAATGAGAACAATGATGGACATGGTGCAGGCACAGAAGATACTTCCAACTGAAATACATCAGTTTGAACGTCATGATGAATGTCAAGAAAAATAAGGAAAGTTCATGTCCATGTACACGAATCCTATAGATTAGATTTAGTGACTGTTTCACTAACTGCTGTGAGGCTGTGTTGCACGAGTACCTCACTAGTTAACATGCTATATCTCTTTTTTTAAATCTGTACAAAAACATAATGTAAAACAACACGTTCCTGCAGATGACAAGAACAGTGAGACAACAAACAGAGACCCCAAGAAGGTATTGCACCTGGCCAAGAACTAGTCTGGCACATAACCCTGAAAAACGACAGTGTGTCTTTTTCACACTTTGGCTTTTGTAAGGATCAAACAAAGACAGACAACAGCACTCGTTCATGAGCTTTAGAGGTTTTTAACTGTTGGACAGAGCCAGGTTTTTACCAGGTTTTGTGAAGCTAAGCTAACCAGTTGCTGGTGGACATGCAAGTGATATTAATCTAACTCTCTGCAAACAAAACGAATAAGCCAATTTCCCAAAATGTCAAACTATTCCTTTGACTTGGACATTTTAAACACTGTATCGGGACACGTAAAGGTATATAACCTAACTTTCTAAGCAACAACTCACACTATCAGGCAAATCCATCTCAAGAACATGCAAAGCACCTCTCTAACAGAATTTAATTAGTCCGGGGCTAATCCTTTATGCAAATGAAAATCCTGAAAACTAAATAATTTGATTTTAAAAGAATACAGGAACATTATGAGACCTGAAGAAAATCCAACTGTAGCTCTATAAAAGGAGAGAATCAGTCATCTGCCAAGGACAGCCAGAGCTAATAAGTGTGTAACATGATAGAAAAGAAAATTAGTTCATAGCTGTCATCTTCTTGATGAAGAGGCAATCAAAATCAAAGTGAATCATTCCGTGAGGAGGATTGTGTTTTGGAATTCAAACGGGCAATGCTTCAATATGACAAATCAGCCGGTGTGGTGCATGTTGATTGATTCCATCCATGAAAACCTAATAGATTTAGCCCTCTGTGAATTTGGCTCTCATTAACCTCACAGCGTTTTCATATGAGAATGTATTGGAGCCATTTTATCCACCACTCAAAGGCAATTCACTGGGTGATAAATCCTTTGGCTTATCTGGCTGCAGGTGACAGCACAGCAGAGCACTGAGGCTGACTGGGGCACAAACACAGAAACACACACAAAATGCACGCACGCGCGCGCACACACACACACACACACACACACACACGCACTCCACATAAACACACACATTCTGCAGAGACACACATGCACATTTTCTTGAAGGGGTCGCCATGGTGACCCACGAACGGAAAAACCTTGTGATCCAACCGGAACCGAAGACATGCTCCTCGACCTGAGCGACCAGCCGCAACAGAAAAATCTTCCTCTCAGCTCCCAGAAAAAGAAGAGGAAGAAGAAGGAGGAGGGGGGAAAAAAACAGAATTCAATTACACAGTCGAAACCCACTCCTTGCCCTCCGGGAGTGATATCAGCACCATTTAAAAGTCTGATTACTCACAAAACCAATAACATTTTGACTCCTTGGTAATGGACCAGTAGATTAGAAAATTTAGATTACATTTAACTGCCTGTAGATTCTCATTAAAACGCCACCAACTAGTTAGAAACAATAGGTAATTAAGAGTGTAATGAAGCGCAGTAGCGTTAGTGCACGTCGGCTGTATGCTGCTCTTGTGGGACCCAGCCTTACTTTGCTCTTATCCTGCAGCAAAGCCACACCAGCGTCTCATTTGGGCAATACGACATATTTAATTAGATTAATGAATTTCGGTGGCATCTCTGCGGGGTTGGTTGTGCTCCTTGCAGTGACAGTATAACAACAGATTATATATTAGGGGAGGCCTGCAAGCTGCAGGCAGGCCGGTGCAGGCTGGTCCCTCGACAGGCGCGACGTGTGACAGTTTGGGTGGAACCTGTCTCAGGTTTACTCCTGTTTAATTGTCAAATGCAAATAATCATAAGCAAATGTGCTACATGAGTAGACACAAACTCGTATCCAAAACTCCAGGTTTGATTTAGCAAAGTGAAGCCTGTTGAATTAAACATGATTGATTGGAACACAGGGAGAACACAAACAGAGGCAAGAAAGCCCAGAGTGATAAATGGGTTAGTGCCCGTGTTTGGCTTTAAGCTAGTCTCTGTAGCTCCGGCCAGCCACAAGTAAATGCTTCTACACAAAATAAAGACTAAAGGAAATGAAACGGGGCATGGGTCTTTGAGGGTGACACAAACTTGTTGGAAATAGTTGGAGACTTCAGCCTCCTGCAGCCGTTTTCTCAGTCTTTAAATGTGGATGAATTCTGACATGCAGATCAGATAACATGAGGATTCTGCATGCAACATGAATGATTTCACCTTTATGAGTTAAACATGATATCATGATGTGTTTGACACTGAAACAGACTAACTAATAGTTTCAACTGAAATATATCTGCTTCAATAATGAAGATTACGAAGAGCTTTCCACAGTGTAACAAGGACATGTGCCCTTAGAGTTTAACTGCACTCGCCTCTCCTCCACTCTGACACTTCTGCTTTCCACAGCAGTATTTCACTGTCACATGGCTGTTGTTTTGAGTCTTCCCTCACTCTGTCCTTTTCTGTGCTGAAGACAGACAGTATTTCTCTCCTGGTTTTAAAATGTGAAGCACAGAGAGCTCATTTCATAAAATTCCAGGTGGCCAGGTTTTTACATTCAGCCTGAAGCTGGAAGTTAACTTTAACTTTTGCATGGTTCTCACTTTATTTTGAGTTGTAGCGTGAGCTTTCGTCTCAGTAATCTAAAATGCATATGTTTTAGATTAAGATGTAAATTAAGATTTAATTGGAAGACGTGTTTTAGCTTCAGGATTAGCTTGAGGTTACTTTTAAGTTAGACTTTAAGTTTAGGGTTGAAACGTTAGATGTGGTTAGGTTTAGATTTAGCTGTAGCTTTGTTTTAAGCGAAGCTATAGGTATTCACATCTCTAATTTAATATGAAATTTACATTACACATTAGGTTTGATTGTAGCTGTGGTTTCAGCTTTGTCTCAACAGTAGTTCTCTGAGAACAGAGCTTTATTTGGCTACAACTGCACTGAACGCTTTTTTCAAAAAAAGACTACAACTTTGAATTGCAAAAGAGAAGAAAACACAGACAGGCATGTATGAACAGTCTCCCTAGACTGAGCAAAAACATCAGACCTTGAACGAGAATCTGTAACCTCTTTAACTTGACATTTAACCGCATTCAATTTGCAGCTTATGATCGGTCCTACTTAAAGCTGAAGTCATTAGCAGCAAACAACACTGTCGACATACTTCCACGCTGTCAATACTGAACACTGTTACTTCCGCCTCTCTGTAGTTCCAGTGCTGGTGCCTTTGAAAACATGACGTTGAGACGTTTTCTTTTGTAGTATCACACTGCCCTCTATAGGGCCGGATCCTAACTGCGCTGCATTAATCCTCAAACACAGAGAGGTGTATTTCAATGACATACCCACTCAAGCTGTTTTCACAGCACTCCACTGATATACCTTTCAACACACACAGACTTGCATCTTGCTGTGAAGCTTTTTTTTTTTTGCCACATTTTCCTCTGTTTCTGGGCTTTATTCAGTGTCAACTAAATGGCTTGCTTGATTCTAACTTTTGCACTGATTTTAGTGACAGGCACAGATGTTGCACTGTCTATGTGCACGTACACAGACTGTATGTGAATCACAAGGGGAATATGTCTTGAAATCACACTCACACATATACACACCTCCAACCTGGCAGAGTGTTTGTGCTTGTAAACACTTGGATAATTAAGCCAGATTCAAACACACCGTCTCTCCAAAAGGAGTCATGGAGGAGGAGGAGGAGGAGGAGAACGACAACGACGACGAAGAGAGAGAAGGAGAGCAGATGGCCCAGTGCAGATAGACTCAGAGACTGGGAGCGAGGAGTGTTCTCTGAAGGACGAGGTCTCGTATTGTTGTGGCTGCGAGGGCCGCTCTGTCACACAGCGTACCAGGGGTCCCCAAAGAGCCAGGGTCTTATGGTGTCAATGTCCCCCCAGTCCTCATCCCCAGCCCTGGCCTATTGTCATTCCTGTTTTTTAATTTCTCAAATGCAATCAAGTGTGACACAAACTGTTTACCTAGCGTGTCTGCCACAACCAGGAAGAGAAAAGAAGGGAAGAAAAAACAGACACACAAGCCAGGATCTCGGCACAAAATAATCCTCTATAATACCAGAGAGTTTAAAGAAGCTTTGCCAATACCTCCCCGAACCCCCCCTCCACCTCTCTTTGCTCTTATGAAAAAAGGAGGGGGAGATAAAGAGAAAAAAGGGGGGAATACACATCAGAAGAAAGCTGTTAAATTCACCCCTCCGTCTCGTTTGGGATTGCTAATTATTGTTTTTAGAGTACAACAATTGGGGTATTAGGGCATAAGCGGCTGGAGATAACATCCAGAGGAAGGCGAGGGGAGGGAAAGGAGAGAAAAGGGAAGAGGAGCATGTGGGAGAAAGATAATGGGTTGACAGAAGGGGAGCTATGATAGGGTCTGGTCTGCGGCGGTGTCTCTGACTCCCTGCTATAACACACCACAGTGTCAGGAGACTCACTGACTCACTCTGTCTCCAAGGATCTTGAAAAGCAAAAAGAAACTTGACAAGGAAAAGTTTGGATGTTTATGGATCGACATCAATCAGAGAACAGACGTTATCACATCCCTGACAAAGTATTTTAACTTCTCCTCACTCTTTACAGGCTAAAATAGAAACATGAGACACACAACTACAAGACCTCACAGGTACAAATGCACACACAGTAAGACTGTTAATATAACAAAGGGACTGAGGTTAGGAAGTGAAAAAAGTTCAAGCTGCCTTGTTGTTTGCTGTTGTTGCTATACTACTATATTAACACTGATTATATGACTACTTGTATGTGACAGAGATCGCTCATAGTGATGAACCTACAGAGAATTATCACTGACTAACACTGTGCAGCTGCGTCATGCACGTCTTGATTTATGTGCTAAGTGAGTTTCTGTTGAACTTTTTTTTTTTTTTCATTTATTTTCAGCGCAGACGCATTTTGGACCAAATGAAGACCTCTTGTTATTATAAAAGTATGTCAGAGGATTTTGGTTTCCATGAAAACTGATGTTTGTCAGGCCAGGACAAACAAAGCAACATTTCAGTCCTCTGGACCATCAAATTTAAGAAGTTGTTACACATTCACTGATAAAGTCCTGACAAGCAGTTTTCTGCTCTCTCAAGCTGGAAGCTGATTTGTGTGTTGTCACCATCATAGTGAAATTTATGCTGTAGTTGTTTTTGGAGATGCGACCAAGTGGCTGCATGTGCACACAGAACAAAAGTGGTCAAATGATTGATCCCTACAGAACTCTGTATTTGACCTTAGAACTGGAAGATACACAATTATTATACACAACATCTTGTGGGTCTGTGACACAGATACAACGCCACCTGCAAATTTATCATCATGAGGTCAGGAACCACATAAGCATCCTTCTGGGGGCTGCTGGCATTGGTAGACAATTTACAGATTAGACAATATCTCATCTAACATAATTAATTTTGTTCCAGTCAAGAAAATACTCACAGGAAGAACAAATCAGTAGTATGAGTACTAAAAGGCAGGTGATGGTTTGAAAGAAGAAAGCGTCCTGGAAACAAACACACACACACACACTCACACACACACACATTGGCTTTTATCCTGTAAATGAGCGGGCCAGCCAAAGTCATCTGGAAGCTTTCACATGCCAATGAATAAATAAAGCTGTAATTAGTAAAGAAAACAGCGCCACCTGTTGGTGTCCCACCCCTGTGAACTCAGACTATTATAGGGTGCTGTGGGAAACACCTGAGCGTTGAAAGGCTGTGTGTTAAAGGGTTGGCACACATGTATGATGTGTGTGTGTGCATGTATGCGTGTGTGTGAGAAAGGAAGTGTTTTTTCATGTGGGCCACCCGTGTAACCATGTGTGTTGAATGGCTTCCATTTGTAGAGAGGCTTACAGAGCATATGTGTTGGTATTGTGAGCGTGCGTGTGTGTTTGTGTGCTCCTCCATGTACGTGTGTGTACGTGGAGGGATCCAACTGCATGTCCTGGGGCCCACCTGGCAGCACTCTGCAGATTCTGGAGCCTGAGCAGCTGGCCTGGGGGCTGGTGAGGGTGTTCGGTGGGGGGAGGTTTGAGAGGGCTGTGGGGGGTCTTCCATTGCCCCTGTCCCACCAGACCCAGACAGTAGGAGGCAGATGGACAGGCCATAGCCACTGCCAGAGGGCCAGAGGGGCCACAGGGCCAAGGGAGAGGGCCAGCCAAGACCAACTGAGCTCACACAAAGAAGGAAAATACACACACACACACACACACACACACACACACACACACACACACACACACACACACAAACACACACACACACACACACACACAAAAAAAAAAACACAATAACAAATGAAATACATGAGAAGCACAAAACTCCATAAATCTACCCATAGATACTAATTATATCATTCTTTTCCTTGTTTTGGGAGTGCAAAATGATACATGATACACACAAAGAGATATTTGTGTTAAATTGCAAACACTGACAGCAGACAAGAAGAACTGCACAGTTGTGCTGTTTAAGATCTGTGGTGTACAGTGTGTGCACAGTGAATTATAATGTAACTTCCACTTTTAGTTGCTCCACTAACTTATGGAAAGAACAGTTACATTTTATTACAAGCTGGCTCTTATTTTGATAGGTTTGATCATCATTTAGATTGGTTATGATGAGATATGAATCCAAAAAAAGGTCACCAAACGGAATTCATAGAGAAAATGAAAGATAAAAGTGTGACCCAAACTGTCTTTTGTAAACAGCCACCACAGTTTACAGACTCATTTGCTGAAGGTGACACTGAAGACTGAAGTTTGTGCAAGGTAGAATCTATGGACCCGACCATGGCTCTGAAATATCAGCAGCCTAACTGTGCTGTGCTTTGATAAATCCATGGAGCTGTCCAGGATGAGCTCCTGGGCCAGATCATAATAATCCAGCAGGGAAATGGCTGCAGATTTCTCTACTGATCTTTCTTCTCCACTGCCCATCATTCTCAAGAGGGAGCGTCTTCCCAGTCTCAGCGACGTCTCCACAGATGGCATCACTCCTGGGAATATGTTTTATTGTCACAGAGAAGTCATCTGCTCTCCTGTAATCAGCATAGACCCAGCCGAAGCCTCCCTCACCCAGCGGCCCCTGCTGGTCACATTTAGCTTCAAACTCTCTGCTGCTGTCCACTGTGAGGGATGTGGTGGTGGCGTCCCTCTTCATGGGTGTTTCAGCCAGGATGAGGATAAGGTGGCGTCCTCACATCTCTGGTCCAGTTCTGAGAACCTGTCTCTTTCTTGTCTGTCCTCATTGTCTGTGACTGTCCTCCTTGACACATTTAACCTGGGTTCAGGCTCAGTGGTCCTCTGCTCTTCCTGGTGGAGTCTTTGTCTTGGGAGGCTTTCTGTTTTTTGGACCCTGTGCTTTCTGAGCCAGACTCAGAGACCCTGTTCTTCTTTTGTGAAGTATTTCTGTCGGCACTGGTCTTTCTCTTTCCACTCCTGACAGAAACATCACTGGACTCTGAGCAGCTCTTACTTTCTATAAAGGAGAAAAATTTAGTGAACCATCAACCTGCATGTAGTGAATTCAAGTTACTAATGTATTGTGTCAAGTCACAGCACAGAGCCAGACCACTGATACTTTATCAATATCAAATGGAGTTATGCTATAATGTACACTGTATGGCCAAAAGTTTTTGGACACCCCAGCTCAATTACTTTCATATTATTTGCTGCGTGTGTGTGAGACAATCTTGTGTTTACTACATGACAGTAATAAGTAGGTTTTGAGAATGTGCTGTGTCCACACTGTACAGTGACAAAGAGCAGACAGCATGCCTAAAAAAAACTCGATTTATTGAATATTCCAACTATTTCTGATGAGTTCATGGAGAAGCTGGAGGCAGACCTTAAAAAGGAGGAAAGAGGCAAAATTATTGATGACAAGAAATCTGTTAAAATGGCAGGACCAGATGGGCTCCAAATAGACCTGTGTAAAAAAGGTAAAACAAAATTACTGAAACCATAATGGTAGTCCACCTAAATCAGTGACAGGAGCACAAATCAGACTGTCAAAACCAGGAAGAACCAACAGTGACCAATAAGTCTATTAAATTCTGAATTCAAAATCCTGTACAAACATTTTACTAAGAATGGTCCCAAGAACCGCAACCCAGTGTAGTGAATAGGGACAAAAAATAATTTATGTTGGGATCTGAAGGATTCCATAATATTAGGAAGGTTCTCAACATCATTCAAAGTTTGGAGGACACCTTAGATAAGGACAACCTATCCTTAAATGCTGAAAAGGGTTTTGGTGGTGTAGTGTCATTTTCCTTTCAATATGTTGGAACAATTTGGATGTGGGAATACATTCCTAAAATGAATTCAGTCACCATCTTTAAATCTTACAGCAGAAATATATCAAAATCAACTGCAGTCAAAAGAGGATGCCTTCAGGGACGTCCCTTATCCCCACTATCATTTACTCTTTTATCTGTATGATCACATATGGAAATCACTGGAATAACAACTGGACAAGCTGAACATAAGTTCTCTTTATATACAGATGATGTTATTGTGTTTATCTCGCACCAAAGTGGAAGCATCCCTGCTTTGCTAGAGTTAATAAAAGTGTTTGGTGACATCTCAGGATATGCGATCAATAACACCAAGTCCAGTTTCTACAGAGCAAATCTTAACAGAAGAGACCTCCGTGCTCACAGATCAGTTTACATATGTTGGAATACAAATTGTGTCAAATTTAACTGTGAAGCTTTGATGAGGGAAATAATGGAATTTACTAATAGATGGATTTCCCTGACTCGCTAGAACACTGTGTTTTTTTCAGAACATTCCACTGTCCCTACCACACTTACTGTATAGTGAAGGAGGTGGTCAGTACTGCTAAGGTCAACCTCTACTCCTGTATTTATGGTCAGATACACCACAAAATTTGATGAAACAAACTACTTATCGAGTTGTTAAAAATATGATCAAGGTGCAGTTTGAAGTGAAAAGGTTTACTGAAGAAAGCTTATAATCACAGGACAGTTTCATATGGGAAACCAGCACTTCACAGCAGGAAGAGCAGATGCTTTATTAAGAACATGGTGTTAAGCTTATGCTTCTGCAAAATTTACTGGACTCAATGCATACCGGTAGACAGAATGAGGGTACATAAAAGGAAATTTTATAAAACAAATCTCTTAAACTAAAGGTGAACTCTTGATGAGCTGAACAGGAAAACAAAACTGTGGGGGCAGAGGCAGAGTGGGACACTGGATGTGGCTGGTCGGCACTGAAAGAAAGAAAACACTAAAGGAAGTCTAAAAGCCAAAAAACACTCGACACAGAAAGGATCAGGACAAACGGACAACCAGAGGTGAAGAGAGCCAGACTTATATACTGCTGGTCTGATGAGCCTGATTCACAGCACAGCGCAGGTGATTAGGCAAGAGACAGCAGAGAGTGGAGGAGACCACGCCCAGCCTTAGACAGACAAGGGAGCAGACAAATAACATTAAGGGAAAAGAGAACAGGAGGGACATACAGGTGAGCAGATCCTAACACATGGGTATCAAAAAGATTCAAAAAAAGAACATGGAAACCTCACAGCACAGTCAATCTGAGTTCAGTTTTGAAATGCTTTTACCTTCAACACGCTATTAGGATATTTACGTATGTTCAAAAGATGGCTTCAACTCTGAGGTGTGTATTTGTGACTTTGAAAGAGACCCTCATACAGCGTCATAAGAAGGTGCTGTGTGCCAAAAATAGCAAACACGCAACTCTTCATCAGAGCATTACACATATCTATTTTTTACTGATATTAGCTTATATATTTGACCATGCTAACAATGTGACTTTCCACTACTTTTGTTCAGACTAAAATATCTTTACAGCTTTTAGATGGATTGCTATAAAATTTTGTACATTCATGGTTCCCACAGGATGAATCCTGATTACTGCTGCTCTTTCCTGCAGGGTCCCCATGAGGTTGACATTTCTAGTTGTGAGGTAAATACCTCAACACCAACTGGATGCATTGCTACAGAATTAGGTACTGCCATTTATGTCCCCCACAGGATAAATCTTGCAGCATCCAGTGTTGTGCCTGAGTGTGTTCATTGAACAATAGTTCATGAACTCATTCATATTTTGGGCGAACATGAACTGAATGTACTGTATTACTGCCTGATGAACGTTACTGTGAACTCGTTCATTCTGGTGTCTGTGAACGGCACACTCTCTCAGTTTAACGTTGTTCAATAGGGTGCCAAATTTCTACAGAGCCTTCCAGACAAAAACCCAGCTAAAACATACTGTTAACAGGCCTTAATATGTAGCGGAAAAAACACCAAATCTGGCAACACCAGCAACCAGTGTCGCACTGCCGCATGCATCATCAAAACAAAAAGCAGCATGGAGGTGACAAAGCAGCAAGGAGGCGTCATGGTCATTTACTACTGTCCTGTTTTTCTTTTAATAATTCCTAATTTAAAAAGACCATTCAAGCAGCAAGTTTTTCCTCATGTTTTTGAGAATATACTGTAGGGGTGAAAGCTGCAGCTGCCACTAGTGTGGACTGAATGGACAGCAACAAAGCGTTAAAGGAACAATGGGGAAATGCTGTCCCCTCAATGCTAATGTAAACCATGGTTGGATAAGGATTCAAAATTGGATATGAAGATGAAATCTGATGCATAGTTACAGTTAAAACTGATCAAATAATCGCTGTCTGTGGCTCTATCTGGGCTGGGTCAATAATTTTGAAAAATAACAGCTCGCAGCAGCATGTGGAAAAAAAGAACTTTGAACTAGTTCATGTTTGGAACGTGAACTTAGTTCAAAAGTTTGAATTATGAACTCTGAACTGAACTAGTTCATTTTAAAACTTGTGAACTGAACTTTAAACTAGTCCATGTAGAAAGTGAACTTTCCCAACACTGGCAGCATCAGAATTGAAATTTGTCCAATACCTCATTACCAAATCAACCTTGGCTGTAGTTTGTGTTTAGTGCTGATGAGTAAATGTTAGCGTGTTAAGACTCTAAACTAAGGTGGTCAGCATGGTAAACAGTGTATTTGCTTAACAGCAGTTTGTTAGCGTTATCACTGTAACCTTGTCAGTATGATGACGTTAGCAGTTAGCTCAAAACATTGCTGCACATAAGCTTTAGCATTAGCATGGATGAATGTCACCACTACATGACAACAGAGAAAGCAGGTGTGTTATATAAATAAGTCAGAACAAAAAAGAAAAAAATTGCTTTCAAGACTGAACTACAGTACATGTATGTATAATGACATGCTCATAAACGTACTGGAGCTCCACCAATCACCAAGTCTCCTTTAAAACCTTCTGCAGCTGATTTTAAATGTGCCAAAGAAGAAAGATGTTTCTTGAAAACGATGCTCAAAACAAAACCATATGCAGGACTGCTTTGAACACAGTGTTGCGAGGAGGATATGTTAAGAGTGTGTAGCACAGGATTGACACAGAGTTTATTGTGTATATGTAGTATAGGTTGTGGTGGTGGTGGTGGTGGTAGCCACCGGCTCCAGTAGTCCGGAGAGCCACAGATGCTCCACTGTTTGTGTGTTGACTCTCTGTAATTTGTTTGCTCTAATTTGTTTTGCTGTGCCAGGGGAGTTCCGATTTTAATTTTGCTCTGTGTGTGTTTACCCCTCTTTGTGGATCGCTGATCTGTTAAGCAGAGAGAGGGAGAGACAGTCAGTGTGGAGGGTGGGCTGTTCAGAGAGCCAAATTAAAAAAGGAGCAATGCAGATTGTTTTAAGCTCTGGCAGCCCCTTCAGGCCCAAAGGCCTTGCTCACAGCCTGCACCTGCTCCATCCCCTGGGAGGCTGGTTCCTGATCCGTGGCCCTCGCTTCTCCTCCCCGGGCCCCTAGCCCAGCCGCCTCCTCCTCCTCTCCTCTCTTCCCTTCTCTCCTCTTGTCTCATTCCTACTCCTATTTTTCAGACTTTTTCTCCTCCCTATCGACTTCCCTCCTTTTCCTTCCCTTCCGCAGCCTCCATCCTCCTCCTCTTAAACTTTAACTCTTCATCTCTCCCCTCCAAAAACTCCTGATGCTCCTTTCCTCTTTGCTCCTCCCCAGTGTCTTCTCTCTATCCCTTCACTCCTCAGTCCTGGCCTCTTCACCCCTTCTCTCCTCTCCAACACCTGCTCCTCTCCTCCTCTTTATCCCTCCTTCTCCTCTTGCTTCTGGTTACTTCCACCTTTTGTTTTGCCTCTTTGCCCTGGCCCAATTTCCCCCTATCCCCCATTTTTTTTCTCATCCCCCATGTAACTTTTCCTCTTCCAGTTCCTGCTCCTCTCTCATTTCCTCTCTCCTCCTGTCTCGCCTCCAGCCTCCAAGTCTTAATCAGCCCCCCTACTCACCCGAATGATTGTGACTTGTTAGGCTTTGAAAACACACAGCCACATACATAAAATACAGTTAGAGGTATGACAATATAACACAATCTGGGGGCTATTATGATTACTAAACTACAGTGCAGAACTCAATAGAGCAGCGTAATGACATCAACACCCTTTTATTAACATGAGACACATGCCAAGGTTGCAAATTAAACTCATAACCATGACCTGTTTAAAATTATCACAGCTATTCTTTATTGAAATCCTCCAGTCGCTCCAGTTTATGACTACACATCCATTGGTAGTTTGATCAGTCAGTCAGCTCTACATACAGTACAGTACACGTTGTCACACATACAGTATTTACATTACCCCAGCAGTAATGCTATGACATGATTCCAATAACAAGACATTTAGTTTTAATATGGCTTGATTAAAGCAGTCCAACTGTAGAAGATGCCCAGCCTGGGTGAGGCGACTGAAAAGCACCTTACCCAGGTGGGGGCGGGTCAGGATGCGAACCACAGGACGACATGATGGAAGAAGATGGTTTCTAAAGTCCCAGTATCTGAATCAAACTCTGTCCTTTTGTCACTAACTCACCTAAAGCCCAGTATCTGTCCAGGCTTCTCATTTAAATGGTCAATTCACCGAAATTGCAAAAAACACATCTTGTCTATTACCCCAAGCACTGGTGTGTAGCCATGCACATAGTTTTGGCTTTGGCGTCCAGATTAGTTTAGTTTTATTTGGAGTTGGCAACCTGATAAATACAAGTCCAATACTTACTCTGCTTTTTGGTCAGACGGAAATGTCTGTCTCCAAAGCCACTGAATGATAGTAGCGGAGCTATGTTCACCAGCTAGTCCCTAACTTTGTCTGTTGGTATTTGGTGCTGAGCAGACAGTGTACAGTGGCTTTTTAGAGCTTTCTTGATTAAAACAGCTGTGTGCTGAGTTTAAGAATGATGCTGATGAGAGCGCCGAGAGTGAACCAAAACAATAAAGCTATGGGCCATGAAACCAAAACACGGAAGAAGGCGCTACAGCACTCCCTAGAGTTGAGGAAAGCTGCAGAATCAAGTGACAATTCCCTGTGGGTTCACATTACACACTGTCATTTGATCTTTTGTCAATATAAAAATACTGGTTATAGCAGCTTTAAATGAATAGTTTGGACTATTTGAAGTGGGGCTGTTTGAGGTACTTGTCAATAGTCAGTGTATTACCTGCAGTGGATGGCAGCTGGTACGCCATGCCGACTGCTGCTTAGCTCCCTACCCTGGTGCTCCAGCTGCTTCTCCAAACTGGGGCTGTGCCAACCGCCATCTACTGTAGGCAATACACTGACTATAGATAAGCACCTCAAACAGCCCCATTTCAAAAGACCTGAATTATCCCTCTAGTGCTGCAATGTACCTACAGATTCTAGAGCAACATGTGCTGCAATCTAGACAACATTTTATTCCAGACGGTACTAAAATATAATCTGCATGTGTTTCAACGGTGTGGCTTCATACTAAACGAGTTCAGGTACTGGACTGACCTAGCTGCAGTCCAGACCTGACTCCAAATGAACAAACAAAATTCCATCCCCCTTGATTGTATGGAGGCATCTTACAGACACATATACCTGAAAACCTGGAGACATTAAACCAAAACTACTGGCATGGCTCAGTACCACTAGATGTAAGTGAGAACATGATTTTTGTTGTAAATAGGGTGAACTGACTCTTTAACAAGTCCTATTTGCTCTATACGCACCACAATCTTTTTACAGCAGTCACACTGCCATGACGATCACTTCCACCGTGCTTCATGTGACAGACAAAACACCTGCCGGGATATTTTGGTCCATTTTATACCCAAGGTTTTGAAACTAGCGATGGTTAGTTCTGTTGATTTGGTAATTCTGACTGTCTCTGCGAAGGCGTCGTCATCAACTGCTTCATGACATTCACACCCAGTAATATTCACATACACACAGCCGACATTAGCAGCACAGTCCCCTCACAGCACAATCATGACCAGAACACTCAGCGTCCTGTACTACTGATATACATGTTTATGTTTCCCATTCATTTGGCCTAGACTATTCTGTACCTCTACACCACACTGTTCCCACTGAAATAAGGTGAAAATAATTTTCCACTAGTGCAAAATAACTTCTCTCTTTGAGAGCAATAAAAAAACAAAGATTAAGAAAAAAATATATATATATTTAACACTTAAGATCATATAGAAAGAATAATCCAGTGGCACTGATAAGAAATTATATCACAACAAAAAAGGTTTCAGACTATTTCCACCCACTGCAGTCTGACAGAACTAAGGCTGATTTGTTGCAGTATGCACGAATGCATGCATACACACCTACACACACACTGACAGGTTACCTATGAATGGGAACCACAATATTAAAGTTCAGGACTGAAGGAGGAGTCATTTGCTATGTTAAACGGACTGCAGGTCATCAGGGTGGACTGACCTTGATGTAAGGAGGCATCAACTGGCTGCTGACTCCATCTAGTGGTCTAATATACAAATTACAGCTGTTTACTTATACCAAAATCAATGACTCGAAGCTCCCACTTCACCAAAAACAAAGTGCAAGCAAATCATGTCTAAATGGAGAGAAACAAGGATGCTAACGGGTAAATGAAACAGGCACAAATCTGCTCGTCTCTCCTTCTGATTTAGGACTACAAGTACATCTAGGGTTGTGGTCTGATGGAGACATGGAGTACATCACACTTCGATACGGACTCTTCCCACATACAGTAGCATACAGGAAATGACACGAGGATCAATCTGCCACGGTCTGGCACTCAGTGTCATCTGTGTTTCCTCTCCAGCACATGGATGGTTAACAGCTGAGACACAGCAGCTGTTCCTTTTAGCCACATGATCAATCTCCACCTGTTCGAATGGGCTTGTGCGTTAAGACACATGGCAGAGTGGTGATTAGTTGCATCGTTTCATAGCAAGTGAAGTGCCACCTGTCTTGTCTACAACACTCCTCTGTAATCTCCACACTTTCCATGAGATGAGATGTTTCCTCTGTGTTAACCTTTCATAACACCAGCCTCTGTATCTCGGGACGAGACAAATAAGGCAAAGAGAAGCTGCCATGGGGACAGTTCTGACGTTACAGGAGAGGAGAAACCATACAGTAGCATGTATATGATGCGGTTCAGTTTGTATGCTCTGCATATTAATACCCAGTCTGTCCATCAGGAGGGGATAGCTGTTGTCTGGCAACCTGTCCACACCACCAGATCTATCAAGCTAACCGAGACAACTTTTCCCGCCTCCTCAATCTGTCAGCCAATCACGGCCATTCTCGGGTCAAACCTCCAGGTCAGGCATTAACTCCTCCTTAAGCTGAATGTCATTGTCGGATCCTGTGCCCACGTCTGAGTCAAAGAGCGAGTGGTCGGAGTCGGGGGAGTGTGTGTGCGTGTGTCCGGCTGAGTGGCTGCTGCCGTCACTGTCGTCCAGAGTGTCAGTCCTGGAGAAGAGGCCAAAGTCCAGCAAGCCTGTAGGGGAGCCGCCGCCGCTGCTCTCACTGTCTCCGTCATAATAAAGATCCTCCACCTCCACAAACCACTCGGGCCAAAACCTCCTCCGCATCCGCTCGCAGAACATGGCCAGGTTGATCAGCTCTCCTGTAGGGACAGCAGACACAGCAGGTTCACATGCACAAGCTTTTACAGGTACAGTGAAAAGCAGCAGGAGGCATCACTGGTGCTTACCGACATGCTGAGTCTGATACACATGAAGACAACACATCTGGGATACTTTGTGAGACATATTTTGTGTTATCCCTTCATTATGAGCCCTTTCATCCTTAATTATGAATCAAAACAACAACATCTTCATTTGTGACACTACAAGCTCTCATTTCGCTCTCTGAAAAGATAAGAGACTCGAGTGTTTCCTACTCTGTGCAAGATGAGAAAGCAGCAATCAAAGCCTGTCAGCAACACTGCACTGCAGAAGAATATCGCTGCCATCTAGTGGCAGAAATAGATAAATACACCTATAACAACCCAGCAGGCAAACTGTAAATGAAAACGTAGATGATGCTTATATACTGCAGACACAGGGGAATAACAAACCAAAACAACAGTATCTACAGTAAATATGCAATGATCAATTCATGTATTAATTCATTGAGTTTATTATTAGAATATTCAGTTTCATGTCTGAGTACTTCACAGCTGCACTGACCTTTGATGAGCTGCTCTGGTCGTGTCCCAGGCAGAGTCCACATCGCCTGGGCTAGATGCCCAAACACCGTAGCATCTAATGTTGACATCTTAGAGCCCATAAAGTACTTCTTATCTCCTACAGGACAGAGAATAAAGAGAAATTTGAAGTTTTGATGCAGAGAAATTTCCACCATTTTTCAAATATTGCCTGAAAATAATGAAACAAATATGGAAATAAACATGCTAACATGTAAAATAAACCTCTTTATTAGAAGCCAAAAAATTACCTGAATACTCCAATTCAGTGGTTCCCAACTCTTTTTGCTAGACGCACCACCATCTCATTCAACACCACTACAAATGTATACTGTTATTATAATCTGTGGGTTGAGGTGAAGTTTTTCATACACTTTAATGTCCTACCATTAACACTTAAAGTGTCAGAAGCTGCACCTTTCTACTATTTATCCATGACGTTAAGCTAATTATCTCAATCGTTCTTCCATGTATCCATTACTACTAACGGGTACTTCAGCTGTTTAACCATTAATTTTAGCTGATGAGTTGAGATGTTCAAATCATGACTTCTAATTTTCCAAATAATATGAGCAGCTACACAATCTGTCCATGTAGCCCTGCCAGCTGCAGAAGCAGCCTGCTTGGGGATCACTTTCCTATTGTTTTACATAATAACACGTTACCTCCAACACTGAAATCTATCATAGAACATTTTATTTTTGTTAATGCAATAGAGTGCAAGCAAACATTGCGTTGTAATTTATGCTAAATCAATGATCACCCTTTAGATAATACACTTCAAAATAGGCTCATTTCATCTTGAAGCTGGAACAGCTGCAGATTTTAGAATCACACACTCGCATGCACTTGAGTCTGGAACAGCAAAACATTCAAAGGGAAGCTGTGTGTTGTCAGAGTGCACGGATGCTTTCACTCTGGGAATAACTTTCCATTTTACAACAAGTCTTCGTCTGTTGAAATGGCCCAAACAGATCAATGTAAATAACTCTGATATTATATCACTGCGGCTTACATCCACAACTTCACATTTTCATTCATCTTTAGTATGATGAAAGGAAATGAAACACATTTACAACTTCCATGAACAATATGCTAAGTATCTATTGTAAATTCTGCTTTTCATCCCAGGTCACAGTATATTATTGTGCATATGTGCTGTGAAATAATTCTTCAAGATCCATAAGTCATTAACACTAATGCTTCATTACACCACATTAGCCTGCCAGCGTATCCAACTATTTTTACGTTGGTCGTTAGGCCTGGCAATGCCAAAACAAATCATCTTGATGCAAATGTACAGACACACTTCAACATCATTCACATTAACATGAATATTTCCTGTATCTGGCTGAACACCTGAACATTGATCTCCTTCTGATTTTATAGAAAAACAACAGCAACTTTTCGGTAAAGGATGTCAGATTTCTCCATCAAACTGAGTTTATGAATACACGTGAGACCGTTCAGTGCTTTTAGAAACAAACACAGAACTCTCCCTCTCATGACAAAGGACTTGTGGTAACAGATGCATGTTATTCTATTATTCTAAACAAGAAATCTGGAAACTCTGTCATCACATTATATAACAGAGTTTGGGTAATCCCTCATAGGTTCCTGCTCATAACTTTGATGAGGAAAGTGGTAACGCAAAGGTTTGGAGAAGAGGCATTAAGAATGCTTATCCCCACACACACACACACACACACACACACACACACACACACACACACACACACAGTCCTCTTCCTACCCAGCAGCGTGGCCAGTGTCCTCATGTCCTTCTCCATCAGAGCGTAGACCTCCTCTTTGGAGAAGCGTCCGATGCCGTGGCCGTACATCTCCCTGCGCACCATGCTGCCGTTCAGGTGGCTCAGCAGCCACTTCAGGGTGTCGCTCAGAGGGCCGCTCATCGCCAGAAGCTTCTGAGTTTCCTCCAGGTTGTCCACCCACTGGCAGTAGGCTATCGTCCTGAGAGAACACACACAGCAGACAACGTCGAGTGGCTGCTACTGGTCCACTATAAAGAGTCACAATAAAATTCAATGTCTTTGCAATTCAGGCTTTTAGACTCCAGAACCAGGGATCTTTTTGGTTTTAACTTCAATAATATGCAACTGCTCCATGAAATCACATTCAAAAAGTCTGTGGCCAGTTCACTTCTCATGGCAGTACTTTTCATATTCAATGTTGACTTCAGCACAGATCTATAAAGGTTTTGGATGTCTGACAGTAGACGTCGTCTGTTCTCTGCCATTTAGTCCTCACAAACCAAATTATATACAGTATTTCTACAAAAAGCTCTAATCCAAGGCTATTTTTAGCAACACATGACCAACCAAAAGCTAATCCTGACACCAGCACAGCAAGTCCAGTTGTGAAGTAACTGAGCCCGTCATGAATGGACTGTGCAGGATGCACAGCGGTGTCAACAATAATGTTTTAATCAGAGACTCAGCCCCTGTGTCCTGTTACCAACAATGCTTTGTGTCTATTGACAAACAACCTCATCCTAATCAATAAAAGTGAACTGCCGCATCCGTCCCACTGCCCATTTATCAGCTGCACTGCTCTCAGCTCGCTGCCAGGAGATAGTATCATATATTCGTCCCTTCGAACTGTCAGGACACTGTTGCGTCCCTGAGGAAACGCTGGGAGTCTATCGCTGCCTCACAGGTTCGAGGAGAAAGGTGACCGTGCACACGAGCAAGAAATTCCATTACAGATTTGGATTAAAAGCTCTTGAACAAAGCGCTCACTTAATGCTGCATTGCACGGATTCAGATTCCCTCTTGCTTGTGTTAAAAGAGAGGAAAGCTGAGCAGCTACATCCTGATGTCAGCCAGAGATTTATCTCACAGCAGCAGACAGAGAGATGTGGTTTGTCTATGTGTGCAAACAAGCCTGACTCAAAGCCTCAAAATCCCTCTCTGACTTCTATTGTTCTACATGTCCGCTTTTGCGACCATGAAAGATTTGCTCGAAGAAACCAATAAGAGGCAGCTGTTTGAGCAGCGTGATCTCATTAAACAACAGTAACTGTCTCTGATGTTTGGTATGTTCACTGTCGACTCTGCTCTGTTGATGTTGTTCCAGAATGCTTGTGCGTGTAGACACTAACAAGATTAAGCTGCTATATCCTTACACACTTGCACTTCCACCTTGTTGGAAACACAGACTGAGCTTCTCCCTCAGCTCGTCTGAAAGCCTGGAAGCCTCATGCCATCGTTCTGCTGGTGGTGGCCAACCCAAAGCAGCCTCTGTCTCCAGCCTGTAGTCTTCTGGATCACTCTAACAGACTGGTCGCTCAATATCAATTGAATTAAAGCATCTGGTCTATATTACTTCAGGGAGTGATGACTGTACACTGGCCACACCCCACTTCCTATTATATTATCTGACCCGTCAAGATGCTGTCCTTTGTTTCAGATTTGGAAAAAACAGTTTGGATCCTTCATACATAAATAAATATAAATCACACATAACGTATTAAAACATCAAATTAAGATTTAGCCGGTCAGTGTGAGGCAGACATGGGACATTTTTTGTCTCTTCTAGCTCTGTTTTGCTGTCCTCTAATGGTGCAGACACAGAGTCCAGCAAGGACGCACCGTCCAACTCAAAGGATGAGGTTTTTTTTTTTTTTTTTGGCTCGTCTATTTTCAATATGGCGCCTGAGTAACAAACTCTCATATTACACCTAACAGTAAACGTGCAGCAAAATCTGTTTCTGAATAGCTTTTATATGAGAAATAGACGATGCAATAACAGAATCTTGATTCCTATTTTATCAGCACTGCCTAGTCTGACAGCTCTGGTGTGTTGAGGAGTCGTTATGTAAATTTAGATACGCCGACTGGTCTTGCTGTGCAGTTTCCATCATGCACTGGATCTCCTGCGCTCCACAGAAAATGAATAGGATGTGTCGATTTGATACAGTGTGTCTGTGCCATAACTCCTAAAAAGAAAAAGAAATCTGTCTCTTTGGTTGCTAAGTGCTTCTCCGTGTTCACGGATTGGCTGCTAATGCTGTCTGTCTGCTGTTCGGTGCCGGGCAGGTAGCACACAGTGGATTCATCTCACTGCCTGCTGCTGCTAGAAGCAAGTCTGACGACTAGACGAGGTTAAAAACTTACACGGGACTGAATGCAACTGCAGCTGGGTCATAATTCTGTGGATTTATCAAGCAATCATGTTGCAGTCATTTGATCCATTGTTAACATAAAGTGCAGCTTTAAGAGAATTCTTGAAAACACGATACATCTTTTGAAAGGCCAGTTTGTCGATCATCCCCAAAAAGCTAATAATGGATGCGACTGGTTTGATAGCAGTGGTGGATAAAGCATAAAGCACAGTTGCCACGGTTGCTATTTCCTCAGCTTCCCGTCATATCATTTTTATCACAGCATAAGTCAGAAGGGCTGGTGGGAAACCATGCGTGTATGACCTCACCATCAGTTGCTGCTGCTACCCTGCAGCTCTGAGGACCTGAACAGAGCAACAATCCACCACGCTGCCCTTCCCTGACATAAATAATTCAATCAATAGGTCTATATGTGGTCTAAACATGGCACAGGGCGGGTGGAGGAGCAGAGGAAGGAGAGCAAGAAAGGAGGGAGGGAGGGTGTAGGTCACATGAATGACCTCTAAAGCTTTGGAGAAATGTTATAAAATCTGACATCTATATTCTACCAAGTGACAACATTCCTAAACACATTAACCTGTGAGGTTAGACACGTCACATCCACCTTCACACAGTGGATGAAAGCATTAAATGGTCTGAATGTGAGGACTAAGAGGTTAGTTCAAAATTATTAAATAGAGGAGAATAGGCCACATCTCACTGGGTCAGACAGTGTAAGATCCGTGTATGTGTCTGTGTGTGTGTGAGGGGGGTGGATGGTGGAAGATGGATAGAGCTTTTAGGTAATGGAAAACACTCCAAGCCTCTCTGGGCGTGGGAGGAGTGGTAAACCATTTCCTAGCAGCAGCGTGGTTCTCACCCAGAGGTACTGGAGTGACTCACCACGGCGAAGGATGGCTGACAACACAATGTTTACGGCGAGGACGGAGTCAGCCTGGCCTGGAAGGCTGCATAAGTACTGCTTCAATAAGAATATGAAGAAATGAAGATCTACGACTCAACGTGTCTTTTTTTATCTGTTAACATCAATGTGACATTGTTGTTTTTCCATTAGATCTGCGTGGGTGGTTCCTAATACGGCTTCACACAGCTTGTGTGTTAAAACATGTATTTAAATATGAATATGTAAAATAGAAATGTACATATTCAAGTCAGTATATGCAGAATTTTATCCCTAGAGCACAACTGTTAGGTCAAATTACGGAAAAATGGACGTATTCAGCCTTTAAAATCAGCTTCCAGTTGCTTAATGATTGGAATTTTCCGCTGAAATCACTGGAGTCCAAAGACACGGCCGTAACTTACCAGTAGAGGTGTTCCTCGACCATTTTGGTGACAGCTCGGGACACGGCTCTCTCCTGCGGGGTGAGGTTCTTGTTGAGGTTGGCGCCCAGCTTCTCCTCCAGGAAGTCAACGATGAACTCGGACCCTGACGCCTGCTCGTGGTTGTACTCCATCCACGGCATCTTACCCTGCGGCGACAGCTTCCCATCAAAGTAGTTCTGCAGAGGCAAACAGCTCCGTGTGACAACATTTTCTGGACCATGATGAGCACGTAATTACAGACAACACAAAGCTTCTCTGACAGGAAGAAGACAGTGAAGGCTGTTAAAGTAGCTGGCGGTCTCATCAGAAACACCAGAGTGAAGAGCACTTCACCGTCCTGTCCTGTAGCTCCGTCCGTGGGGTGTCACCTGGTAGGGGAGATCCAACATGCGCAGGTACGTCTCTATTTTGAGGCAGAAGGGTGAGAGGCTGGGCACGCCATTCTTTGGCCTTGAGAACTGATGGAGGATGATGGCGTCTTTAGAGTCCAGCTCCTGCTCCTTCCTGCACAGATGAAGACGACACAATCCTCAGTAAATAGACAGCGACTAAATGATAGAACGTCTCACTCTGTAGATGTTGTGTTTCCTGCTTTTCAGGCATCATTTTTGGGAGGTTTGGGAATATCTTTAACCTTGATTGTCACTCGTGTGGCTGAGAGCGGCCAGTGTTACTTCCTGTTCTCTGGGTCAGCGAGGGATGTGAGATAAATACCAAAGAGGACCCAGCTTCCCAGGCTCTAACAAACCCTCCTGGGATAAAAAAGGTCACACCTGCAGTCTATTATAGCCTGGTGAGTCCCTGTGGTTTTTCAACCACCCACCAACATACACGCTTTTATTTTCAGCAGCGGCAGTGGCGTCACTTCATTAACTTTCAAACAATAGCTATGAGCAGACCTACATTCTGTTGTCCTGGTTGAACTCCACAAGGAAAAAAAAACTGTTCACCAAAATGACCCCTGAAAGCAAAGCTATAATATGAACAGCAAGTGCTTTTATGGTTGACGATCCTTTGAAATGAGTCAAGCTTCTGATACTGAAGTTCTGTATCACTGAGTGGCTTTAAGAGCGTCTCTTAGAATAGAAGTTATTGACTAAATGAGTCATCACACTGGTCAGGTTTAATCAAACACAGGTCATACTGTGCGCCTGCCGTCCTGACACAAACTGGAAACTGTTCTGTGTCTTTGTCTCCGTCTGTCTTCCCTGGACTGCTGCGGATGTGAGGTCCTGTTGTCTCTGGAACAATTGTGCCAAAATGCACATGGATTGTATTATTTATGCTAAACCTATAGGTCCCTGTTCCTCACCACATGCAGCACACAGGAAGTTGTAAAAGGAGACTTCAGCATGGTTTTGCAGGCAGTCAGACAAACCCCGTCCGCTCTGTTCAGCATCTCCTTTATCACGAGCTCTTCAAGTCTGAATAATTGAATATAGCTTAACAGGGGGTGGCGGTATACGCTCTGCTTCTTATTTCACATGATTTCATGAATAATATAATCATTGCCAGTTTATTAGGTACAGCGAGCTAAAAATGTTGCAGGCTAATACAACAGGCCTGAAATAAACCTGCTCAGCTCAGTTTCTCTTTAAAAGATTTTAAATGTATTGCTAACATTTCGTCCACCCTCATTTATTTATGCATAACCTTTGACATTTAAAACAGGAAACACTTCCTTATGGTGTAATAAGAGTTCGTCTTGGTCTTTTTTCCCTTATTTTGTCATCTTCATCCAGTGTTCACAGCCAGTCTGTGGCAGAGGGAAGGGTCACCACCTCAATACTTTATATTCAGCTTTAATATGACCAGACAAAATATATATGTATGATAGCTTTACACATACATCAGTGGGATCTGTAAGTCATGGAGGAAGTGAAGTAGGCTGTTTGTTTGTTTGTTTACAGTAGTGGCCATTTTTCTCATGACTGTCAGTTGATATGTAATTTATATGGGTGATGCTAGGTTAAGTGACAGAATCCAGGGAGGATTTACTGCAGGACTGTGATGTCACACTGCATTAGTTTTAGGTGGCACGGTGGATCAGTGGTAACACTGTTTGCCTCACAGCTAGAAGTTCCTGGGTTCGATTCCCACCTCGGGCGCTGGGGGCGTGTCTTCCACCATGCCTTCAGTGCCTGCTGCTCAAGGAAGAGGGGCCTTTCTGTGTGGAGTTTCCCTGTGTTCACCTGGGGTATCCTCCATAAAAACCCCCACTAAAAACATGAAAGAAGATCACCACCTGACCAAAGGTGACAAGAAGGAACTGGGTCCCTGGGCGCCGCTGTTGGCTGGCAGCCCACTGCTCCTGGTCTGCTGCGGAGGAAGGACTACCAGGATGGGTCAAATGCGGAGGAATTAATTTCACAGAAGCATGGCGTGTGCATGTAATGCATGTAGTTGTGTGGAGTGATTAATAAAGTATGTCTCTTCTAAGCCAGGTATATCTAATAAACTGGCACGTGTGTGTAAAGGCAGCATGGACACTATGTAAGGCACACTCTGAACCCTCTCATTGTGTCTCTGTCCACATCATGTGGTGCTGAAACGGTTCCAAGTCTGTACAGTCTGCACAAACGAACATCTTTGTCCACTGCAGCACTGAGCCTGCTCTGTCCTGTGTGTCCCGTCCTTCTTAAAGGTCTCCATCAATGGAAAGGTGCTGCTGAACTCTCACTTTACAAGTTCTGCAAGCATGAAGGAGCTCTCATAGATGGGACACGGAGAACAGAGACTGAGTGCAGAGGCAGAGCTGCTGCCTGTGTCGACGAACACATCACATGGCATGAGCAGATGATGCCGGCAGGCTGCGGCTCGAGCCTCAGCAGCCTGCACGTGATAGGGCAGCTGAGTTTCTGCACGAAATGCAAGGTTGCACAGATTAGAGCGCGCGCGCGCGGGGGGGTAGTGAAAGCAGACACTACCAGGCCACTGTTACAGGATGTACTTACTCCCCGGCGCTGGCCTGGCCCAAAATAATCCCCCTCTGACAGACACGCACTCCCCGCTCTGCACATTGTCCCGAGTTAATAACGCTCGCATCGCGGGGCCTGATCACATCCTTCCTGATTGTCATCCTACATGACAAGGTGCAGCTGAAAATGTAGGGGTGTTCTTCGGGTATTTGTGCGCAGCAGCTGAGCATCTCACTGCAGAGTTCATTAAAGGTCGCTCTGACTCCGCAGCGCCCGAGGAGCGCTTCGTTTAGACACGCTCAGGTGCCGATGGAGCGGCACACGAGCGGACGCGTGACTCGTTTTTTATTTATTTGATTTTTTTCTGCCTCCATCTAGCGTCGTGTCCTTGGGAGGAGGAAAACAAGGACTGAAACCTCAGCAACCACCGCGAGATCTGCACAGCAATCACATCCTATGGCAGGACTCGCATGTTCATTCATGGTTTGATCACGGCTCATTCCAATGACAGCCGTCAGTCAGTGTCCGCGGGCCGCAGCCCTGACGGATTAACGAAAAAGAAAGTGGTGATGAGAAACTGATCAGCCATGCTGCGTTTCCTACCTGATGGCGAGCAGTTCATGCAGTAGGTAGGCTGCAGCAGCCAGCAGGGCCCCCCCGGTGATGTACAGGGTCTTCTTCCACCAGGAGTCCGAGCCCAGAACCGACATGATGCCTCCGTAGTCCTGCAAAGGGAAGGCGATGATATAGCCATACAAAGACTGCTGCTGCTCGGAGCCGCACAGTCCGAGGGGCAGGCTGTGATTCCGCCCGAGTTCAACCACGCACGGCCGGGAAGAGGCGAAGCCAGCAGCCCAGTACATCCTCCCTCCCTCGGTTACAGCCACCCCGCGTCCTCCCTGCTGTAGTCCCCGTTAGGCTTCATCTAACCGCCCGGCGGGTTGTCTACGGCATGGCGGCGGTGTGGCTGATTCTCCTCCACAAAACCATCAGAGTAAACATCTCCACTCCCCCTGCCCAGGACGAGGCTCAGCAGCGCCCAGCTCGCTTTCCTTTGCAGGTTTTAGGTAATGCTGTCAAGCTGCTAGTCAGAGATACAACAGCTCGACTTCCGGTCACACAGTTTAAAAATAAATGTCGCTGTTGGGGTCGAGTTGTAATGTTACTTTGATGACTTGCACATTGTTCTGTGAGGGACTCCACTAATGATACTGACATTTCACACTGCTTCTGTCCCACTTTCTGCAACTGATAAAAACTTTTCAAGTCTGCAGGATAAGTGAAGCTGAGGCCCTGTCTGCCTCTTTCAACAGCTGCATTCACTTCTACAGCAACTTTAATTGGACTGCAACAAACTATTATTTAACTGAGCAGTTAATCTGCTGGTTATTTTCCAGATAAATCATTGTGTCTGTGTCCTTTCACAAATGTCACATTTTCCCACAGCAATAAGTGGCACATTCAAATTGCTTGTTTTGTCTCCCAAACCCAAAGATCATTTAATATTTGGCTTTTCCAAACAGCCTTCATGTTTTTGGCCATATGTATTAAACAGTTTGTATTGACTTATTATACTGTTCCATATTCCTGCAGCTCCCTCACAGGGCTTTGGTTCAGTATTCTTGGTCTCGATAAATATGCTATTAAAACTAAGAATGAAAGCTCATTCTTGACCATTTGACAGCAATGGAAGAAAGAGGATGAGACGCGATGCAAGTTCTCACAAAGAGCTAACAGCTAATGGACTTTGTATTAAGATTCTTTTTCTTGTGATTCGACAAATATTGTAAGATTATTATTTTATAAAATTACATTTACATCAGATGGATTATTAGTAATAGCCAACTGATAAACATAAAAAGGTGGTTTGAAAAAAAAAAAAAACCGTGCAACATCATCCTGCTTTTATTTTCTAGGTGTGCTCGGGTGAATATCCGGTGTTACGTGCCAAACTGTGATAGCTTGACGCAGCTGGCCTATTGTCTGCTCCAGTGGAGGAGTCACCCCGCCCTGACGAGCCTCCCGCATCCCAGAGAGAGCACTGGCTCCCCGCGATGGACGCGGCGCTTATTGGCCAACAACACAACACGACGATAAGACACAAAGTGTGCATGACAGAGGGCAGCTTCAGCTACCAGAGGCTTCTTCCTCACCTCCATGATGTCTGCTAAAGTTTGTTTGTACTATTTACAGGTAAACACCTTCAAAAAGGAAAAAAAGCACTTGTAAAATGGTTATAATCGTATTGAAATATACTTTATATGCTCAGTTACAAACTACGCAGACAAGAAAACTTCTGATCGAGTTGATCCCTGTGTTAGCGCTCCTTCTGAGCTGGTCCCAGATCACCTGTTGTGGGTCTGGACTGAGTCTGACTGAGGATGGAGAGTACTCACTCTGGAGCAACTGCGGAAGTGGAGGAAGACGTTCATGGTGACGGCTGAATCCACCGGGCGCTTGTTGTGTCTGTTTGTCGAGCATGCCGAGAGGAGGACGTGGACAACTTAGAGGAAAGCAGATTTGGCCGAGGATCCTCCAGCTTACATCACCATCGGTGCCACCTTGATGCCACTGAAATCCCGTCTCCCGCCGGCCAGCAGGTGACAATCTGTCCAGGTCGACGAGGGCTGGCGTGTGTGAGCAGGACAGGATGACCCGATGGCCTGTGTGCACACTGCAACACGGTGATCCGCTCCGAGTTCCTGACTGCAGCCATGGCTACTGCAAATTGGGTGCGCGCTCCCGCGACATTAGGGAGCGCGCATGACAGCAGGAGCGTTTATTATTGTAGACAGCTGATCTAGTGTGTGGGAATGATAGTCCACTGCAGGCTTTATGCTGGCAAATGTGAAATACGTGGCAGTTCTCAGGGTCGTCCCATGGCCCTTATTTATATTCAATGCATTGATTTTCATTATCATCCTGTACAATCTGATAACTTTTACCAACTGAAATAACAAAAGTGACATGCCTTGGTTTGCTGGGACCCCTGAAGAACCCCTTAAGTCCTCAGAGTCTGTTCATGCTTTAGAGAAACACATCATCTTTGCAACCACTAACAGCCTGGTTATTAGTCTCTTTAAGAACATCATGCAAGCATGGCTTCTCCTCTGCCACAGGCTTGATTTGAATTATATAATACTTCCACATGAGGCCCATTGTAATCCCAGAGGACATGACTGTCCCATCCGCGTGTGTGGACACGTCATGTAAAAAATGCTCTCCAGTGTGCAGCCACATCCAGCATGACATCATATTTATTGTGAGCAGCCAGATCCAAAGAAATCACACGTTTCTCTCTTAGACATTCACTCTCCAGAAACGCAGCTGTTGAAGTGGCTGTTTTTTAATAAGGCAAATCACAAAATACTGAAGCTACAATGATTCAGGACAGCACATGCTGAAGATAACAGAGTGACATAACTCTGCTACTGCACGATGAGAGCAACTACAGTTGCTTTCTCCAGCTCATCAAACACTAAACATTTCTCAAACCGTGTCTAACAACAGCAGCGTGCAGCCGTTCTCTGAGTGCAAAACAGCAGCTACTGTGCGCCTCTAATCTCAAGGCTGCTTGTCCTTTTCCTTTGATGAACTCAGTCTTCCACCGGGAAGGTAGGACCCCACACATTTCAGCTGATGGTTTTCTGTTTTCTGACCAGTTGTTCGGCTCAGCTGTGTGCATCTGCAGGGGGGGAGCTGCTCTCCTCAGCCTGGTCTGCCGGGGGGTCATTCCTCACTTTGACAGCGTGGAGGGCGTAGTTGATGGCCGTGCTGTTAGCCCAACTCCACGCTCCAGATACTGGGTTGTACAGCATTCCTTGGACAGACTGCACAGAGAAACCATCTGAGAGCGGAAGAAAGGGATATGAGGGGGTTAGAGGCCGAACAAAAAGACAAAAAGACAAACGTCTCTGTTTTTTATATCCATGTAAAAATATTTTCCCCTTTGGGCACTGTAAGGACATGAGACAGCTCATTTTAGAGCAAACCAGTTCCTGAGTGAGGTGATGACATGAATCCTTTTTATTCTTATTGTGCTGATTATTAACGTTTAATAACGGCCTTTCATCCCGTGTGCTGCTTTCCTCATATGGAAATCAGAGGGACTTACTGGACTCCAGGAGGCGCTCCAGCTCTTCGGGGCTGATGAACTTCTGCCAGTCGTGCGTCCCCCTGGGAACGATGTGCAGCAGCTGCTCGGCTGCGATGATGGCCAACACGTACGACAGGCTGGTTTTATTCAAAGTGGTGATGAAGAGTGAGCCACCCGGCTGCACTCACAGAGAAGGGACAGTTTCAGGTTATGAAGTATTAAAGATTTACAGTTTTTACTGCTAATGTTACTTCAAAATACGTGACAGCACATCCCTGCAGGTACTATGTACACAAGCAAGGTGCTGCCAGGGTCATCAAGATATTTATAGAATGGATTTAGAGCTTTTAGTGCACAAGATCAGAAGGGAACAGTGCCAAACCTGCAGGTTCAACCTCGGTCAAGATTAACAAATTTAAGGGCAGAGGAGGCAGAAGGAGAGTGGACGGGGGAGAGAGTGAGAGGATGGGAAATAAAAGCACGAGAGTTCAGTTCCTCTTTAAAATGAATCCAAACAATACAAGAACTCATGCTAAAACATCCCTGCTTAGCTGCCCTGAAGCAAGACACATTTAAAAGGGTTTTCTTTGTAAGAGAGCAGAAGTGAGAGGTTTGGGCCACAGAGAGAGAGAAAGTCCAGTCGAGCCTGATCCAAACACAGAGACAGGAAGTGAGGATCTGTTTCTCCCTCTCAGCTCCTCTGCACCGCTGACCGAGGAGATCATCTGGTCTCAGCACTGATGCACAGCTTTCATTAAAGCTTCTCAAGTTTCAGTGCGACTCACACACATAAAAACACATGCTAACCTATTCCCAGAGACACACAACAGATGCAAACACAACACAATCACCATATGCACATTAGCATACACTCAGACGAGCACACAGACGCAAACGCTACTGATGCAGAAATATTTGACATGAGTTAACAGCTGGAGGAAAACATACGCACACAAACACACACACTGTCCCGGGACACACCTTCAGCATGAGGCTGCAGGAGCAGGCGAATGTTTCCAGGTTGGCCAGATGTTCCACCACCTCCGATGCAACAATGGCATCAAAGTGGCCCGACCCCTGCTCCTCCTCCTCCTCCTCTGCTGAGAGCTCCTCCAGGGTGCAGGCCCGGTAGCAGACCCGGTCACGAAGGTCCGGGTCAGAGGACGAATGCAGCTGGGCTGTGCCTATGCTGTCTTCTACTGGATCTATGCCCAACACACTGGCTCCCAGACGGCCCAGGGGCTTGTGAAGGACAGGTAGGAAGGAGGGGATAGAGACAAGTCAGTGGACATACTGTGTGTCAGGTTTTATAAAATGCCTTCTGCAGCAGCACTTAGAAACTTTATTCCATATTGTGGAAAATTGTCTTTGGTTTCACTAAAGTGTTGAAGACAATACAGGACAACAACCTATCAAACAACAAGATTATTTTTAAAGACGTAGATGCAGGAAAAATCATGTCAAAGCAATGAAGAATCCACAGATTCAGTCAGTGCTGGGGGGAAAAAACTAACAGCATTTTAAAGCTGGCGAGGAGTGTGAAAGGTGGCTGGATGTGAGCTACACCGCCCTCCTGTGGACAACAGCTAAACACACAGGCACGTGTGATGAGCTGCACTCGCCCACGGGCTGATGTCGACCCTCCCACAGCTGATGAATTCTGATGGAAAGGGTTGCGGTGACGAGACACCCAGAGACACAGCCGCAGTTGCAATCTTAACAGACACTTTTTGTGCTTTTTGTGTGTGTGTGAATGTGACAGCCCGTGTGACTGAGCCACATAAATACGGGACCTGAATTTGTCCGCTCAAATCACACAGCACAGCTGGTATGTCCTCAGTTCAAATGAAGGCAGAGACAGAGGCCCTGTCCTGGCTGCCCAGCTATCAGCACTAACAAACAGACAAACAACTGCAAACGACCGACTGTCCGATCCACCAAGCTGAGACCAGTCAAATCACACGAGAACCAGAATTTGTCTGACGTTTAAATGTTTTTTTTTGCCCACTTTGGTATGTGAAAGGACCGGCACTATAATGCACTGAAAGCACAAAGCAACAGACTCCTCTCTGGACAGACAAGTTGCGACGTGATGTGAAAGGTAGCAATTGAAAATATTGGGAATGCACAGCAGGAAAGATATTTTTCACTGCATGTCCTTGTTCACATGAGGTCTGCATTTTCTCAGTCACACACACACACACACAGACACACATGCACTGACCTCTGTGAGCAGGCCTCCTCCACAGCCGACATCCAGTATTTTCAGTCCTGCCAGTGGTTTCCCAGGATGACGCGTGGTGTGCACACTCAGCAGATGGTCCCTGCACAGGTAAACGAGCAGTGGGTTAAACCCTCCTCTCACTCTCCAGCACACATCCGTCATGTTACAGACAGACTCACTTGAAATGAAAAGGGAGGATTCTTAAACATACACAGCCTGTGTAATGCTGCTTAGCATAGGGGGGAGTTATGGGAGGTTGGAGACCAGAAGAACCTTTACATTTTGCTTAAACCATCCTCTGCCAGCCACAGCCACCCCCATTTCACAGTGAGCCACGACATCAGCCGGCTAACAACACAAACATCCTCTGGCTACAGATCCATCCCTGTACGCCTTCCTCCTTACCTTCCTCACACACTGTCTACAGACCGTTTGCCTTGGGCGTTGAACATGCAGAACAAGAACAAGATCTGAGAATGCATCATCCTCATTAAAGCTCTGCTGGGTTCAAGAGCACTCGTGCAAACAGCGAAGGAAAGAAGAGTAGGTGTTGGCTGACATCCACTAAGTAGCTTCCAACCGCACCAAAAGACAGAAAGACGCAGACAAAGGCTGTCCTCACTTCTACATTCTCTTTCACTTGAAATCATTTTCGGCTAAAGATTAAAAAAAAAAACTCATTTCTGATGGTGAACTAAATGCATTACAGTGTTTTATGATGACTGATTGTATTGATGGCGAGTTTTCAACGTGCAAAACTATTATGGAAAAAAAAGGCAAAAGTGACTCAAAGTGACACTTTAATACAAAGTGCAAAACGCTAAAAGCTTATTATTCAGCACCCAGACCACTGAATCAAGCAACATGTGCATGCATTTTCCATTTTTTTGGCATTTTGCATTTCAGATGTGATGAAAAAAAAGGTGTGCATTGTTAGCCATATGACAGCTGTCATCTATGAAGTGTCTCCTGCAGTAGCCAACTGTGGTTTAAGATGATACATGCTCCATCATTACACTATTACTGTACTCTGCTGTGCTTTAGAGGAGTAAACCTACAAGTGATTGAACTATTGAAAGCTTGGTATGTTGACTAAAAACACAACACAGATCTGAAGCTGAGTGACAAAAACTTATATATATTTATATATTAGAATCACTGTGGTGTAGTCAGACTTTATTATCGATACTTACAATATTTCAGGAAGCTCAATTTGAAGTCTGTTTAAGTCAGGATTGTATCATAATAAGACTGCTGGAGCTTTAAAGGTACAGTCTCATTTCGACACACCCTGAGGGGCAGACCCCGATCAGGCAAATCAGCCACACTCAGACGTACGCTGGCACTGGATCTGTCATGCTGTCACCATGACACACATCATCACCACCACCACCACCAACAGGACCACAGCGGGGGAAGGGAGGAGCAGCAACGGGCTATTGGGTGGATGGGTAATGTCATGATTATCTTGTGGGGCCCCTACAGCAGATCTTATCAATCAAAACAGCAGTAGCGCCCAAAACAGGCACGGGTGTAGCGTCTGGGCGGCTGAAAGCCTATTGGCTGGAAATGTGCTGCTGTGTGGGGGAATCCTGTCACTTTCACTGTGTGTTACTTCCCTCGTGTGCTCTCTGCGTCCAAACACTACGAGGCTGGATCTCCTCCAGGTTGTGTTTTGACACAGCGGCTTGATGCCTCTGCCAATCAGCGGCCGCGCTGACACTGCGGCTACACCTGGACATTTCAAAACTATAATGAATGTTGAAGTGCACATTGTGTCCAAACACACACCTTATAAAAGGCACCCTCAGGTCATTCATGGCATGCAGAGCTGCAAATTGTCCCTGCTCGTCCCACCACTTGCTGGCCAGTGACTGGAACCTCCTCACCTCGTCCGGGTCCACTGTGGTTTGGGAGGCTGAGCGAACACTGCGTGGCAGAACAGACAGGAGAACATCAACAGTGTGTGCACAGCAGCTCATCCAGGGCAGAGGACAGCATGGACAAGTGTCTGCGTCTAATATGATTCTACAATATCTGATGTTCCGAGCTGAGAACATTAGTCTGCTGAGAGAATATTTGCCGGTTTTAGCTCCTTAAATGTGAGGATAATCTTCATTTTACATAACAACATTAAATTAGATTAGATTCGACTTTTTTGTCATCGTCAGAGTGCAGCACAGAGACAACGAAATGCAGTTTAGCATCTAACCAGAAGTGCAAATAGTCATAATGTCCAAAATATAAATTCTTAGCAGCTCTATCGCCAGTCTGTCTCAGGCCCTGCACACAGACAGACGTGTGCTATAAGCTCCGTTTATCTGATTGCACTTGACCTTTATTTCATTTGGCAGCAAATTGTTGGTGACATTTAGCGTCATTCCTAACGACCTGTCCGGATCCAGGTCTCAGTGAGTCCTGGCTGCAGTACCTGGTGAGGCGCTGGCTCCTCACGCAGACGATCCTCGGTGACCGCGCCGCCGTCCAGCTGAAGCCGCAGACAGCGGCGGCTCTGCGGCCGCACGGCACCAACATGAGGCGGCCCAGCTTGTTCCAGTACATTCTGCTGTCATAACACGGCTCAGCTGCTCGCCACGGCGGTTCTGTTTACCGCTCCACGGAACCTAACCTCTGTACGCCCGTCGGTGCTTAGATCTTTTCTGCTCGGGTAGAAACTACACACACTTTGGTTCCTACCGCTCTGACGCTTCACGGCGCTCATAAGGACAGCGATTAAAAGGCTAAATAGAGGAGAAATGTCGTACAGAGCGATTTAATAGTGTTAGAAATGACCATTTTAATGTTAGGGCTCTGCCATGGACAATAATTTGCATGAATGTCTAAATGCCTCTCTAGCTCCAGGTTTTATGTAACACATTTCATTGGCCTCGTGATGAAAACCCTCTCCAAGGTTCATCCTTTGCCTTCATGTCACCTTAATCAGGTTTGTGACAACGGCCTCTACACACCATATCTTCTAATGAGACTCATTTCCTGACTGTCTGAGCAGCTCAGGCCAAATCTGTAGTGCACATTTCACAGCAAACCCTTCAGCTGCATTGATGTGGATGGGATGACATTTTCAGGCATGAAGCTCTTCTGACCCTCAAGTGTTTTGCTCTTAACTTTGCAGCCCAGAGGACATTTGGACCCTCAGGAACCCACAGGGAGTTGTGAAGCTTTTCTGTTCTGTGTGATTCTGTGATATAACATTACAAACCCTCACCATGTCTGAAGGAACGCCGTTTGCTGCTGAGTGCTGCATTAAGAAACGAGACAGTGAGGCAGGACAAGGAACAAACAGTTTATTGGACATCTTACAATAATGTTTGAGGGAGAAAAAACGGTGATCCTGTTACGCTTTAAAATGATGCAACGTCAGTTTTTAGTGTCCACAGTCTTATTACGTTTTGCATAATGATACACGTGAAAACTCCTACCATTCAAAAAGTCTTGTTCTTCAGTCACGTTAAAAATAACATATTTACAAAGATGAAAGAAATGTATGAGGGCGGTTCACCTACAACACTGCCTCTATAATGAGACAAGCCTGTTCAACTCATGGAATTTAAAATGGTAAAGTGCACAGATCGGGAGGTTAACTGTGCTCCTCAGCGTCTGCTACGACGGGAGGGGGATGTTGACCTGAAAGAGAGGCGTGGACATACCATTAATACTGCACCAATCACACTTGCCCATGCAGACTTCACAATACAAACATGCACAAGACCCCCCCCACCCACCAGAATCCAAAAAGCTGTACAGCATCTCCATAAAGTTTGTGTTCAGCAGACTCTAGAGAAGCTAATCTACCCTGCAGTGCACAGTGTAAGGCAAGACATCTCTATTTGGCCTTATTATTACAGGCCTTATTTCAGTTTCCACATTTTAACAAGGTGCAATAAAACAGAGGCTCTACTGAGGCCACAGGAGGGAATATTGAGACTTGTGACAGTACATGTTCATAACAGTCACTCAATAACTTTCATAAGCTTCCTTTTAAAAGTTAGTGAAAATAGACTGATAACAAGGACTCCAGAGAATTGACAATGAGACATAAATTGAAAACATACAGTAGGAAAAAAGAGAAAAAAAACAAATACTACCTTGATCGCGACTTAGACTTGTGTTTGCGGCTTGCCTTCTTACCAGACTTGTGAGATTTTTCCGTCGACCGTGAGCGACTACGTTTGTATTTTTTGGATTTCTTTTCCTTGCTAACTTCAGGGGTAGGGGATCTACTAGAGTCAGAGTCTGAGCGCCTCTTGCTAGCTCTGGCGGAGCCCTTCTTGCTGGATCTGCTATCCTGCCGGGAGTGCTTGTCACTCTGAGAGTCTGTGCACGAGTCACTGTCTTTCCTTTTCTTCGATTTACCATTCTCCTCTGTCCCCACAAAGCTTCCTTTTTCTTTTTCCTTCTCCTTTTCTTTCTCTTTGGTCTTTGGCTTTTCCTTTTTCCTGTCTGACTCTTTCTCCCTGTCCTTATCCTTCTTTTTCTTGTCTTTCTCGTGGCTATGACTCCTTTCCCTCCTCCTCTCTCTGTCTTTGCTGGAGGCCTTCTGTTTGTGTTTGCTGCTACGACTGTGACTGCTGTCTCTGCCATCCCGGCTCCTTTTCCTCTCCTTCCCTCTGTCTTTCTCCTTTTCTCTGTCTCTGTCTCTGCTGCGACTGCGGCTGTCTCTGGCCCTGGCTCTGCCCCTGTCTCTCTCTCTGGATCTGGATCTACTCCTGCGGCTCCTGCGCTCCCTGGAATCACTGCGCTCTTTCTTGTGGCGGCCTGATCTCTCAGCGCTGCTCCTCCTTCTGTCCCTGCCCTTCTCACTACGATCACCGCGGTGCCTGTGGGAGCTGTGGCTGCGGCTGCGCCAACGAGCCTTGTGAGAGGAGGAGCGGCTACGCCTCCTCTTCCTTCGTGGGGAGGAAGATCGAGAGGAACTGCGGGAAGATGCAGAGGACGAAGAAGAGGACGAGGAGGAACGACGGCTGCTGTGGCTGGAGGTGGAGCGGGAGCTGCTGCTGTGACCGTTGGCTGGGGAATCACTGCCACCGCGCCCTGATCGCTCCTTCCCTCTGCCTACGCGCTTGCTCTCACTATCCTCCTTCTCACTACGGGACCTACGCCTCTCTACCAAGGGCTCCGCCTCCCTCTCTTTTACTTCCTGTTTGTGTGGGTTCTCTGGCTGGCCCTCATCATACTCCCCCTTTTCTCTGCTCAATCTCTCCTTCACCATCTCTTCTGCAGAAATAAACAACAAACATGCATGTTAAAGTAAACAAGGAAACGTCAGGTTCTGTACAAACCAAGAACACACACACAGCTTTCCATGCCAACAATGGCTGTGAACTTGAGTGATGAGGCTGAGATCAAGTCAGCACAAGTTCATGTACAAGTTCATGCATAGAGAAAAAGTAAATGACATACAGAAGTAGTAAAAAAATATGCAAAAAGGTGGACAAAAAAAAAGGTCTACCATCATGTTTATTTTGGTTCACTGATGTAGCAAAACTGTCAAAAGTCATGCCTTACCGCGTGCAAGCAGAGCCTCTTGTGCTTGTTTTTCTTGCAGTTGCAGCATCTCCCGCTCTTTCCGGCGGAAGGCGTCCTGCTTCTCCCGAATGCGGTGCCGCAACTCCTCCTCATCTGTGTCGGAGGATTCAGACCCTCGCACACTGCGGTCGTCGTCATCCTCGCTCTCATCTGAACCATAGTCACCAAGCCCACCTGCCACAATAGAGGGTTGCTGAGTGTTGGAAATGATGAAGATCCATTCTCACAATCAGGTTTCACTCATGAAAGCCCTCAATCCCAACCCAATTTCCCAGTGAAAGGCACTTAAACGTGCATAGCTGAATATCTCACACTGATAAACCCCATAAAAAGAAATACATATAGCCCTTTAAGAAAAACTAACAGAAATACTTTGCATTAAAGAGCATGCTTCCGTCATTAAAGTGCAAAACTAAACCCAAGTCAGTCACTGAGATTCCACGTCTATTAGTAAATTAGGTTGTATATTTGGCTGGTGCCAGATTTTCACAGGTTCCTACTAACACCCCTCCATAAATTCAAAATATGAAATATTTTCCTTCCCTCCCCCCGGTGACAGAAAAAGGGATACTCACTGAGACCAGTCAGAGAAGCCAGTGCACTTGACTGTGCCAGCTGTTTTGCAGGAGCTTTGATTCACATCAACAACAGGAACAACATGTTAAAACACATACTGCCATTTTCTCAAAGGCAAGAGAGTCGCTAGAGAAGGGGATCACAGATAAAGCACTATTCACAAGAGCTGGCGTGGGCAACAAGAGAAAAAAATAACAAAAACAAAAAAAGAAGAAAAAAATGGAGAAAAGAGAGAGGATTAACAAACAAAATTCTGTACACAATGTAAGTCAAACAGTCGGACAGGAGGGAAGAACCAATCTGTACTAATGCACAGTCACTTCAATGGAGGAAGTCACTTGTATCTACAGGTGGATGCTGGTCAGAGTCAGTGCTGAGACTTCATTCAGTCCTATCATTGTCTCTCAGTAGGACCTCCTACTGAATGTACCAGAAGACCAGGATCAAATACTGTTTGTGAAACAGAACATTGCTCTGCTTTCTCTCCTTCTGATGCATTAGCAGAGAATGGTTGAAAATGCATATCAGATACACTCCCATGTTTGCCCCTCAATCATCCTAGTTTACAGGGCAGAATTTAGTTTCATTTGAAGACATTATTATGCATACAATGAATTGTCTTCAGATTTAAACATAATGTCTTGGTGACAAGCACAGATGATGCATAAACTGGAAAAGGCAAGAGCAGACCTCGAGTGGCTTTCCGGTGAGCCTCTTTGGCCACGTGTTGGATCTCTTCATTAGTGACCTCAAGAAGGATCTCTGTCAGAAGTGTTTTCGTGATGATCATCTAAAGACAAAAATTCAATTCAATTATTTTCAATAAGTCCTCGTCAAAAATAGATCAACTACAATCATGTACATGCAGAAGAAATGATCTGAATGTTCAAACTGACCAGCTGGAATTCTTTTTCCTCCTCAGTCATTTCAGGTTCACTGTCCTCTGCAAGAGGCGATGGGCTAAGGCCAGAAAACTCTTTCTTCATGGAGGTCTTTTCTTCATCATCATTGTCGTCATTCCCCTCATCGTCACTGTCCTGATGCAGACAGAAGCAAGGACTCGTATTCAATTAACAAAGCAGCAAAGCGTGCATCCTTTGTGACGCCAATGTTAGCTGCAGTCCCAAAACATGTGCCAAAGAAAACAGTTTATGACCTTGGATGTCCTTTCACCACGAACAACACACAACTGTAACCTGTTTTTCAAAAGGAATCCATTTTGCTATCAAGGCCAGAAAGGGGTTGCTTACAAATTTGCTCTTGCGGGGCACACGTGGCCCATCACCTTCTTCGTCTGCCTCGTGCTCTTTGCCGTCGTCTTTTGCCATTTTTGCACGCTCCTTCTCCATTCGCTCTCGCTCCAGCTTCTTCTGCTTCTCTCTGTCCATCTTTTCAAGGCCCTCTCGGATCCATGCAGGTAGTGTGCGCCTTTTCACAGCGTCTGAAGGTGAAATCCAAGGTCAAAATGAATTATCCACATACTACCATGCTATTAAAATGCAGAAACCCCTTTTGAGTCTTTACACTCTTGCTGACAGCTTGTAAAATGCCTTCTATTGAACTTTAACCATTCTGAACTGTTCAATTCTAAATTCAACTGTTAATCTGTCCAAATGGTACGTAATAGTTAACAGTAACTACTGATACAGAATAGTGCTTATAATACTACTTTACGTCTACCCTGCCATGCCTAGCTGCAAGTCAAGTTTCCTACTTTGACATAAAATTAGGAGCATTATTTTATGTCACCCTCTTTGTGGGCTAGTGCACAAACTGCAATACATTCAACACACTCACCTAGCGGTGCCGGGGCCTCCTGCTTGACAGGGAGCTGGATAGGGGATCTGGGCCGGTCTCTGAACCCAGGTGGTCTGGTATCCCGTCTGTTCTGTGGAGGACCCTGCCAGTATGGGGAGTGAAAGCCTGCGGGTGCGGGTGCAAAGGACGAGGCAGCTCCATGCTGTGGAGAGACAGCACAAACGAAAAATTAAAGGTGGTTCCAAGAACAGAAGGTCCTCTCTTAACTGCCACCAAGTGGCATGCACTCTGCACGGGGTTGTTGTCTTTCCCCAGATTAAGTTAGCTGACACTCATCCATCACTAGGTTAGAAAGCCTGATTGGTTTTAAAAAAGAAGAAAAAAAAATCAGCTGATAAAATAATACCAAACCATGCTGGATCCTCAACAAGCCAACACTTTCCTCTGCACCGCATCAAGAAAGATACACCTAGATGCTGGGACCCGGCACAGTTTCTACGGATTGCTCCTTCTTGAGTTACTTGGTTGCACACTAAAACCCAAACGCTTCAACAGTTTCTACGGTAGCATCTGCATACCTGATAATCAAACTGGTTCATGGCCATGGGGGCCATGGCGTAGCTGTCGGGCTGTGCCCCATACCCATGGCTGTTCTGGGGGTAAACCCCGTGGTGGGCTTCAGAGTTGAACTCCACGCTGTCCTGGCTGTTGCTGTCCTCGCTGGGTTTCACCACATCCATCGGTCCTGAACCTGGAGGGATCCAGGCCTGCTCAGGGGGTGGAGGAGGAGGGGGCTGGCCATGTATTCCCCATTCTGTTAATGACAACATAACTAATAAGCAAAAGCCAAAGCACAGAATGAACTAAAGGACAAAAGGAGTTCTAGTTTATATTTCTCACCATCCGCTCAAGAATACTGAATGTAAAGATTATTCCTGTACCATTTCCAGTCACAAAAAAATCAAAAAGAGGAGACTGGAGCAGAAACAACGAATCAATAAAGACATAAAGAAACTTCACGTAGTCCAAGGGGTTAAACTTCTACCTGGCTGCCACATTCTGCCAAACGCTGGGTCACCCTGGAAGGCGCCGTGGTTGCTCTGTCCGACAGGTTCTAGGCCTGGGATGTCCTGGCCATTGGGCTGAATGCTCTGCTGCTCTGCACCTGTTGACTCTTTCTGGGCTATCCATGCCTGTGCCAGGGCAGCCCAGTCCACTTGACCTTCACAAAGCCAGAAAAGACACCCATTTATTTGAAAACACACCCATACAGAAGCTATTATAAGACTGGTGAAACTCTAATTATCAAACCTGGCTGAACAGTGGGTAGATGTGCAAAGGCACCCTTCAAGAGCAGATCTCTTGGGAGGAAAAAATCATTCCATGCTGCATCGCTCACTAACCTGGATCTTGCTGGTGCTGGAAAGACTGCATCCATTGCTGCTGGCTGAGAGGCCACTGTGGCCAGGGCTGTCCTCCCTGATCCCACATCACTCTTCTCTGGATTCACACCTGAAACACCCAGGCCAGCTGCATTTTAATTTTGATTTACAACCTCAGCATCTCTTTTGCTAAAACGACAAGAGCTGCAGCAGTTTTTGTGCTAAAAGATTACATTTGGGTCTCGCCTGGTGTCCACAAATGGGCTAGCGTTAGCTTCGATGTGCTAACGTTACCACAGGCTGACCGGCTATCTGCTTGTTTGTGACCTCCAGTTGGCTGGGGACCTTTTCCCGTGTTAGTGGCAGAAGCTATGTAATATGGGGTCTTGTATCATTACTGACGCATGATACTGAAATAAACTCGGGGCCAGTGAAATTCAAGCCTCTGAACCAGGCTCTGATCGTGCGTTTGCGAGCTAAGGAAGCTCACCCAAGCTAGCGCGAGCGAACGTTTCAGCTAAGCTAAAAATGAAAGCTAACCGACAGAAACGTTAGCACCATTATCTTCCCGGGTGAACAAACGTACCTTTACATTTCAACTAAATTCCCTACGAGTGGGAACGTGTGAGTAACAGTAATACGTGCTTTCAGTAACATAGCCCCCACCTTTTCCAGTAGATTTTCTCCAGCGCTGTGGTCCCTAATCAAAATGGCTGCACTAGTGAGTCGTTCGGAGGAAGTGTGCACCAAGGATCTGCTGCTGCCTTCAGAGGCTGCCTGGAGTATTAAAATTCAGGCTTTCATTCGGTTATAATTTTGTCACCTTGCCTACATTCTAAAACACGTGAGCACAAGTTTCAAATTCACGGAATAGAAAAATGAGATGTTCCCCATCTAGTCTCTGACTCTGTATTTAGAGGGCAAACTATGCAGACCACCGACGTGTTGATGTCATTTGTGGGACGATTGTCCGACGAGTTGTACTTAAAGGCAGCATTGAGATTGCGAAATATTCAGATGCTGATGGGATTGATGATAAAGCCACAGTGATGCTGGACAAGTGCATTAAAGTCAGTCAGGTGATTTAAATCTAAAAATGATGCGTTCCATAAAAAATTCATAATGTTGATTAAATTCACTTTGTAATGAATTCAAAGGGCATTGTTCTGAGTCGAGGAATTCTTGTGTTTTTTTCTGTAGTCCTTGGTAATAATAATATTTCGTCATATTGAATAGCTGTGCCATTTTGCTGTTTTCTATTGAGCTGGAAGTCAGCCATGGACTCAATAAGATCCATGCACCATGGTCCTGGATAGAGTTGGTGTTCATCAAACAAGACGATTTTAGATCCATCTGGTCATCATCACACATATTCAGACATTCCTATGAGTATTATAAAAAAAATATACTTTACATAAGGTCCCTGGTCAATCACATAACCAAATATGAAATGTGTCATGAAGAGTTCTACAAGGTTGATCCAGCGACTCAGCAATGAGTATCTCTCTGCAGACTCCCGAAACTCTTCAGCCTGAACACACTCTGTTCATTTGAGTCGGGAGGATCAACTGTGTTTCAGTACTCTTGAGTTGTTTGTTGAATTGGAAAATTGTTATGAGAATGTCTTTGTCACTTTGATTGTTAATCCTGCTCTGAGCTCTGCAGACCTGCTGGCACGTCGGCTCCTATACATATCAGGTAAGAGCCACGAGAGTTTTCCTATCTTGTCCAAAATGAAATAGCAGCTTCAGTCTCACACATTGTATCTGTACTTATGCACTGTAACATAAAGTCATGTGATCTCTTGTTTGTTGTTTAGATTGTACTGATGACAGAACTATTGAGGCTTCAGCTGTTACCTAGGTGGAAAAAAAGGCAGTCCTTGAACTTTTTATCAAATACCCATGAAATCAGATTGACATCTAGTGTAAGAATTTTTGCCCAATGGTGCATCGTCCAGCAATAGCATTTCAAAAGTTATTAAATGATGATAAAAGAGGATTCCGTGAATAGACTATTATGTTAAATTTTAATGCCATACATCAGAAAGAGCTTGAGGGTGTGGTTAAAACAGCGAGTGGGTTTATGTACTTTCTGATAGAAGCTAAACGAATCTAATGATGAGATACACACATTACTAAGGCTCTCATTACCAAATATCATAATTATTGAAATCACGTACAATAATGTATCTGTTTGTAGGACTAACTGTCATAAAAACTGAGAGGATTCAAAAGACAAAAAAAAAAATGGCTGTAGTGTTTTGCAGGTTTGGTCTGAAAGACTAAGAACAAGGCTTCCAAATGAATTAACAGCTGAGTTTAGGTTTATGCTTGATGAATAGGCTTGAGTCAAAAATGGCTGCAACTCCAACATCTCAGCTGATGCCTTGATGAATGTGAGTATTAATAGGACTGGGTGGAGGTGCTTCATCAAAGCTAACATACTGTTATGACACAGACAGGATTAGAATGAATGAATAGTGTATCTCTGGAACCACAAGGTCTATGAATAATCTTGGTATCATAATAAAGGTAATACTACTGAGATATCTGCAGAGGTGGGTCAGAGTAAAAAAAAGATGGAACATGGCATAAATGACAAATAAATTTATACACTCGGAGTGAATTTCCCCTCTGGAGTTAGGCAGTTGTAAGCCTAAACCAAACAAAGTAAAACTCATTTAATTTCATTTACATGTCACTATAGGCATTAATTGCAAAGGCCATGAGGTTTGACCGTGTTAATATTATGTTTCCACCATTAGATGGAGACATAGAGCGTGTGTCCGCACGGACGGCTGGGGCGCAGTCCTGCCATAATGCCAAGAAAATGACCAGAGAATGTCTGCACGTGACTCTAAATGACCTTCACTGGTCATTCAATTAGCCATTACTAGTGGTTTTATGCAACCAAACATCTGATTCCAAAAACAGCAAAGGCAAGGCAGAATCTGTACCTGTAAATGTTCAAGAATTGTTGGGCAGTTTATTCTGTGGAAGTGCATTACAGCCAAGCTTTAACTCCAGATAAACCCACGAGAGAGCAGTGGGGCCAAAGTAAAGTGTGGACACCCATTCAGCCACTAAGGATTGTTAATAAGTTGATAAACATTCCATATATTCTATATAATATCAGTTGCGGAAAGTAACTAAATATTTTCTATCTACTACCTGTTTGTTGACCGTTGTAGTTGTTATTTTGCAGGTTCAGATTTCATATGCATGGCATGTGATCAGGTTAATAAATACCATGCTGTTAAGCATTTAACTACCTACAGTATAATGTGGTTAAAACTGGCTATTTTTCGACCAGCAACATTAAAATGCTGCTTACACAACAATGCATCAGCATCAATAATCCAACACTGACAGAAGCCATTCTGCCACCTGATGAGTACTTTTACTTCGATAAGTGCATTTTGTTGCAACTTTTGTACTTTTACTTCAGTAGCATTTTGAATGCATGACATTTACGCAAGAGTACTTCTAAATGGTGGCATTGCAACTTTCAAATAAAAGATCTCAATACTATTGCATATCAACAGCAATATTATAATTACAGTATATTCTGACACAGGGCCTCTAAAGAACAGGCTGGGATGAAGAGTTGAAACACAGCAGAAGCCTGGTTGAGACTAATCATTTCAGTTTAAATATTGAGCACCAGGTCATACAGCGGTAACTGCTACACAGTGAACTTGAAGCCTTCGTGGCCCATGGGGCCGCGCTGAGGCAGTCTTTGCTCTGTTGGTGATCCTGACATTTCTCCGATCATGTGCTGGCATTTCTTAAAGCACAAGTATATCTCCATCAGTAGAGGGCAGCATGCTCTCAGCATGTGTTGGTGTCTTTCCTGTACACATTTAATTGGCAAAGACTAACACACACAGCAAAACACTTTAAAGCCATAAAAGAAATCTAAAATGCAGCTCAAGATAGTGTAGTATTACAGATGGATGAGCATGGCTTCAGTTAGGTGAGTGTGCTGTGCTGAAATCTATTTAACACATGCTCTGTCTTAGGAGAGGGTTCTGTGCAGGTGCTGTTCAGTGCTCTGTGCTTGGTGTAAATAGGCAGTGATGTATATGCACAGTGAGGGGCAAAGCCTGAGGGATGAGTGTGTGGACATCTGTATGAGGAAGATGTGTTGAGTGTGTTAATGCAGGGTATGAGCGCTGCTCAACAAAGGTGAGACTGACAGTGACAATGGCGTGCATGGTGAGAGCAGTAAAATTTAACCTCCACTGCTGGTAGATAGACAGACAGTAACAAGCATTCCAGCATCACAACTGTCTCACACAGGGGGAGGGGTGCCTTTCATTAAGTGAGATTAAATCACATCTAATGCTTCAGTTGCATGTCCCCAAGCCAAAAGCCACCCCCGCTTTAAAAATAGACAAATACATTCCAGAGAAGATTTGCTCTTTTTGTTGGTGGCGGCTTGACAACCTGTTTTAACGTTCCAGCAGCATGACTGGGATGTCACAGCGTGTGGGAAGGACAGGACACGTAAGGCGATGTTTTTGGACGTTGCCCTTTTCCAGATTCCACACCCACCTCCTCTTCACCAGCTCACGACATGTTCTGAAGCAGTGCTGCTTTGCACCCGTCAGGGCCGATCACTGATGGAGATGGCTCGAATGCGGCCCCGTGGAATCCGCAGCGACAGCCGAGAGCAACGGTGGACAACATCTTGCTTCGAGTGAAAACAGGGTGACATCTGAGTCCAAAGCAGAAACAACAAAACCGTCCTCTTCTGCCAGCGCCGTTGCACAAGAGAGGCTGACACGTGAAGAGAAAGACGAGTTTTGCAGAATATTCAGTTCATAAATTAGATTTATTTTCATACAGTATTTAGTTATACTCATTCCAAATGTTTAGCATTTCATAACTGAAATTAAATGATTTTTCTGGAAACAATTCTGTCTTGAGGAAAAACCCTGCACGCCAGAAGCACCATGGTTTTGTATTGTTTCTAGTATGTACAATTACATACACTCAGTACTATTTATGCGTACAGTAAGTTATACTGTACATAAATACTGTATGTCAGACACATCCCTCTTTGCATTTGCCTAAGCATATGTTTTTCTTCTCACCATGCACAGGCTTCTTAAACCTGAAGCACAGGCACTGAAGTTGACCTTGTTTCATAAGAAAATAACAGACCTCTAGATTCTGGTGTGTGTGTGCAACCCTTTCCCTTTGACTGTTTTGGCAAATGTCCGACAAGCAAGAACAATGTTTTCATTTAAAATATTTTCATAGAAAAAGATGAACAGCTCATTTGACATAGACATTTCAAGAAGAGGCAATACATTCATTAGAACATTAACCCATGCACATTACAGCAAAGATGTTTTTTCTAGCCAGGCTTGAAGCCTTTGAGTTTTTTTAGAGCTAGTTTTTACTCAATTTTACTGATAGGATGAGGGAGTTAAAGATAAGTCTGTCACGGCGCTGACCAATAGTTGAACATCTTAATGGGTCTGGTTGTGCGCCTACACAGTGACAGTAGAGCTGAAACACAATGAAGGCAGACAAGGTGCTTTGTTGGTCTGATAAACATCTGAGTACGTTTGTTTGTGCAACAACACTCGAGAACACCACTGATGACCTTGAGAGATTCAATGTTAAAGAAACTGAATGAAGTAAACGTGTGTGTTCTGTTTTCCTGCTGTGACTTGCAGCTGCAAAACTCATCTTTGGCAAATGTAATTCACTGATAGTCTTACATTTATACATTCTGATGTGCTAAAAGAACAATCTATTCAAAGTAGGCTGTAAAACAACAGCTGTGCTACTCCTTAATGGTGCTATGTGTAGCAATTTCAACCAGTATGTCGATGTAAACTACTACTGCTGTGATAGCTTGGCTATTATTATTGTCATAAATAGATAGCGTAAAAAAAAGAGACAATTACTGGTCACTCTTTAACGCCATTAGTGCTGTATTAGTGCTTGGATTTTTCAACCATATTTTCCTATAAACTCTACCACCAATGATATTGCTACTTGTCCTCATGCATCTTCTCTTAACTGAAAAGGACAAACGTGTCTGAATTCATTTTTCTTACCATCTATCATCTGTCATTGCCAGACACAATCATGCACACTTCTTAACAAAAACCTGAGCCAGTGCCACACAATGAACTTTTTTTTTTGTGTAGAATACAGAAAGAGGAAAATCTTTTCCATGACAGTCGTGAGTGTTGTTAATTACACCGACTATAATACTATCTCAAATGTAATGTGGCGATGGTTTACTGATGTGCCAATGATACACATAGCACCTTAAATCTACATTCTCTCGTCTGTCGCTCACTCAGTCACTCACGTGTGTGCCTGTACGCGCACACACAACTGACATCAACTAGTTAGTGCAGCGTAGTTTAGCATGCAATAATTCTGCTCATTTCCTGTTAGTTACCGTAGTGAAACTCCTTCATGCAGTTATCTCAACGCTCTTTTCTCCCGACCTCGTTTTAAAGGGTAGGACTTTCAAAACAGGAAACATGAATGAAAATCTGGGCTATATCAAAGCGAAAAATAATAACTTAAACATCTGATGTCTATCTTTTATACATCTAAGATATCCAGAAATCCCAATTTTGACTGAGAATTTATATGCGAAAGACACAGCGGTCATTCCCCTCTTGTAAGACAAGTGGATGCACAGTGAAGTCTTTCCCTCTTCTTCCCTCCACCTACTTGCAGATTCAGCAAGAGGTGGAGTGCAGGGACGAGCCAAAAACAACACAAAGCAAAAGAGAGATGTAGGGAAAAATACTTTAGCTATTCACATTACAGCATTTCCTCGTAGAAGAGCAGATATGCCTGAGAGTTGAGTACCCTTGACTCTGGTACCGACTGAACGGTGGTATCACTGATGTACACCCACTGGCCCTGGGAGCTGCTGCCCGCGTCCCTCGCACCTGAAACACACACACACACACATACATACACAGTGTTAATATCATAAGCAGCAACCTGGTGTTGTCTCTGTCATTTAAAAAACGAGGAGGCACTCATCCTTTGGTGGTGCTCTTCTGTTATTTACTGAGTCTGACAAAAGTCCAGCATGCGTAAACAATCTTGTTCAGTGTCCAGATGTGTGGACGAACACAACAACAAAGCTAAAATAATGCCAAACTAACAGCAAACATTTGTTTAAGCTGTTCAATGTCACAGGGGGACCAAAAGTTATATTCTGCTCTGACAGTCAATTAAGCTGCAGCCATCACACCTGAAACACGGAGCCGCAAAGATGTAGACAATACAACAGGTAGGTACTGTGGACTACACTCTGCCAGCAGTCGTTCTAACAACATGTGTGATCCTCGTGTCATTACCAACATGTCAAGTCTTACATTAGCTTGTTAACAGGAAGGACAAGTTTTACAACTACCTTTCAGCACTCAATACTGTAAATCTAGACACTCTCCTTGAGAAGGAGACAAAGAGACAGGGAGACAACAACATGGATATATAGAACAGAAAGACCTCTATTCATTCTGTGCTTGGTAGAGGACATTTTCAATTCTATAAGAGTGAGGCCTTTGCTGCAAAATATACGAACAGCGTACAACCACACAGACACAGAATAGATGAAAGGTCTTAAATGGGCTCAAGAGAGCCGAACCCTGACCTGACAGGTTCCTGTGGTGCAGCTCTGTCTTCCTCTGGGGAGCGCGCACTTTTACGTATGCAGTGTAGTGGCCTCCTCGCATTGAACCACTATGTTCCACAATCCCATACAGGCTGTAGAGGACACGCTCACCGGCTGCCAGGTTCTAGCAAAAAATGAGAAAGAAGATTAGCAAAAAGGGAAACGGATATAAAAAAGGAAAGGTAGAGAGGTAAAGGTCTCCAGGAGCAGTACCAACCAAGGACATTCATTACTGAAAGAGTGAAGCAGAAACCTTTGATACTGTAACAGAAAAGCAGTGGTAAAAGTAAGACAGTTTAAAAACCCCTTTATCATTAGTTTGACATAGAAGAAATTAATTCAGTTTCAAGTACACTGAATATATTTCAGCATTGCATTAGTAGTTAAATACCTTGCATGAGGCTGAGCAGAATGGAGCAAGATCTAAGATCAGGGGAAAGTCAACATGGCGGTTCACTTTTCGTAAGTTCATCCCTGCCTTAAAATACAAACAGAGAAGGCCACGCATTAACATTTAGGCCTCCACAACACAAGCCCGACACACAGTTGCTGTTTATGTGAAAGAAAAGGCAGCCTCTGCTCACCTGATGGAAGCGTTTAAGATGCAATGTGATGACAGGTGGCAGGGACGAGATCAGCATTTGCTTCCTAGCGCTGGTGTAAATCTTCTCCACCTTCTTATCTATGCCAACAACAAAAACCATCAACATCAGGCTTAACTGTTCAAACATTCAGTCTGTTTTATTCTAATGAACAAAGTCATGGTCCGAGTGATTAAGACAAACACAGAACATAGCAAATGGTCATGACAAAACCACACAAGCATCTGGAGCCATGGAGAAACTGACAAGTGCAAACAGTGATGTGTGCAAACAGACCCTGCTACTGATGGACTTGTCAAGGATTTAGATGGTAGTTGTGTATCTAAACATGTAACTGCAGATTATGATACTCCACTCTAGCACTGGACACCGGAGCCATGCAGGGCTGTGTGCTCACTCCCCTCCCATTCATGCTGTACACCCATGACTGCCATATGGACGCAGCTCTCTGAATGACACCACCATCATTGGCTAAATTTCAAAGTTTCAAGTTCTTGTTAATTTTTACAGAGGTGCAATAAAAAGCATCCTGACTGGAAACATCCCAAACTGGCATGAGATGTGCATGGCCCAGGACAGGAGGGCTCTGCAGCAGGTGATTAAAGCCACTCAGCACATCATCGGTACCCATCTAACGAGCATCAGTGATATCGGTGAGGTTGCGGCACAGAGCCCAAACGATACTAAAAGACAGCAACCGCCCGTTCACCTTGCTGCTGTCTGGCAAGTGATACAGTAGTACCTGCTGCTGTACCACCAGACTACTGGGCAAATCTTCCCTCCCATAATTAATAGTTTTATTTGCCTGATTTACTATTCATTCATCCATTTATATCATTTTTATTTTGTGAGTAGCATGAAGGTATTACAGCTGGCATTTTGCTGCACAACTCTGTACTGTAAAATGATAAATAAATAAACCTTGGACCTTGCAAATATGAGTGTTTGGAACATGGACAGCATACAGCAAAGAACTGAATGACGCTGCAGGCTTGGATTGAAAAGTTTCTATGGACGTTTTCATATTTTCTACAGCCAAAACTGGTCATTGTTGTACTATTGTAACTGACAAGAATTCAAGCTGCCCAAGGGAACCGCGCGCTGTGAGGGATTCAACTGCAAAAGCTCTAACAGCCAACAGTGAAGCCTACGGGGGATGAGAGTTCAATACTGAGGATGGATTTTTGTCACTGGTTGCTCATCTCCAAAGAGTGTTGTTGTTGCAGATGTTTTGTCTTACCGGCTGAGCTGCTCTTGCGCAGTTGTTTCTGTCTGCGTTCAGTGCAGCTCTCACACAACAGCTTGTTGTTGCCCATCAGCAGTTCCACAGAGGTGAACTGGTGGAGGCAAGACTGGATGGAGCACTCCTTGGAGCTGGGTGTGTAACTGTGCGACAGAGCCTGGAAGGCTCCTTGGTGGTGTTGATGGTGGAGGTTATCTCGCGACAGCGTTTCTCCCTGCTCCTCTGGTGAACAGCGTGTAGAAGAAGAGCAGTCGGCAGAAGTGAGGCCAAGGTTGGCTTTAGACACTGCAGTAACTAGCTGCTCTACGGCGCCACCTTGCCTCATGGAGGAGGGGGAGGAGGTAGAGATGGGCGTAGGAGATGGAGTGAGGGTGGAAGTGGACGATGGGGTGGACATGTGCCCGTGGCTGTGACTGAAGGAGGAGGTGCGTGGTGCCCATTCGCTCTCTGAGGCCTCACTGTCAGCGTCATTACTGCTGTCCTGAGCACCCGAGTCTCTTTCACTGCCATCTGATAGGCTAATGGCAGCAGCCATCTTGCAAATGGAAACACCACGGGCTGATCCACCAGCTACCCCCTCTTCTTCTGGCCGCTCTGCACTGCAGCCTGCTCCCTTCTCCTCCACAGAGCTTGAAGATCTTCTGCTTTGCTGCTTCTGGAGGAAAGAAGAACAGATATATTAGCCCCTTTCAGAGAGTCAGACTCTGCCAGAACTATTTTTTCCACGGCTCAAATATGAATACAAACATTCACGCTGCAAGTCACAAGAGGCCACTGGTTTGTAAGTAAGTTTTGCTTTGTGCTTCTATTGGTCGTAGGGATACAAAGAGGATTTACAGGGCCAGGCTTTGTCTTCTTTCATGACACACAGGAAGAGAAAAAATAGATCCGGACATGAAATGAATAAAATGTCTACATTTGGCCCAGGCTTTGAACATTGCAAAAATACCTGTCCGCTCAGCTTCCTGGTGTTCCTGTTGACAGAGTGCACTGCAGAAAGGACCTGGTCACTGTGAGTCACGTGGGTGTCCTGCTCCCGGCTGCCCTTCCCCAGCCTACCAGGGTTGGTTGGTTTTGATATCTGAGCACAACAAATAAAGCATCATCTGTTCTAAATGGAACCACAGACAGCATGCCATGGCAACGATCAGCTGTTTTCAGCTGAAAACAATAAAACAAGCGAAAACATTTACTGATGCTTACAGTTCTACTGTATGAGAGTGATATTCATCATCGTCCTTTAATATTATTTGCACTGATTTTCTAATGCACAACTGTGGCAGCTCACCCTCTCCTCTATGATGGGTAAAGAGATGTCTATGAATGCCTCCTTCACTGTGGAGATCTGAAAGCAAATGAAAAATGGACTGTATTTATATAGTAACCACTCAAAGCGATTTACAACACATGGCTCATTCACTCACACACACACGCGCAGACACACACACACACACGCGCGCACACACACACACGCGCGCGCGCGCGCGCACGCACGCGCACACACACACACACACACACACACACACACACACACACACACACACACACACACACACACACACACACACACACACACACACCAAAGACACAGCCACTGGGAGTAATTTGGGGCTCAGTATCTTGCTCAATGGTACTTCGATATGTAATCTAGTAATCTCGACCCCAAAGCTTCTGATTAATGGACGACCTCCTGAGCTACTGCCACCTGAGAACCAGTGTCAGCATATACGTTCATAAGCTTCCTATAGAGTCATAATCACAGCCAGTTTGCTAACAATAAAGTAGTATTTTCAACTAGTCTAAGTGGAGATGTGGGAACCGGCTGTTTCTTTGCTTTTTCCTTTCCAGCTCCACACCTGGTGCTCTCTACCGTCAAGGATATTCTTTAGTTTTCATAGTGGCAGTTGCTTTGTTAACAACTCCGAGCTCCCACGTTTCATTGTAAATGCCTGCTGCAAACAGTTTGAGCTGGTCCTTGAATTGCTTTTTTGTTGTTGTTTTTTTTTCTTTTTCTGTTGGCTTCTGTTTCCTCTGACTTTAGTCCATCATTATCGTTTGGTTGTGGGTGTCAAAGTTAAACATGTTGCCTGGATGTAACAGCTGGAAGAGAAATAGCAACTTAATGTTGATAAGAATCACTTCAGGTGAGTGATAAATATCTGCCAGTTTATAACCTGTGGAAAATATCAGTGTTGCTGGAAATTGTGTGGCAATCTGCTGTGCTTTCTGCAGCATTTGTTTAAAGCAGTAGCAAAGTTAAATGAAACATTAAGAAAGGTGGGAAAGGTTTAACAGCATGCGTGTATTCTGAAGCAAGTCTAAATATAAGGATGGCTGAAGGAAGTGTGGACTTGTCGACTCTGCTGTGCTCCGTATGTCTTCCATTGAGGGCAACACACTGAGCCATGCATGACTGGTTCACACTGACTACTCACATCGTTGGCTATAGTTCACCCACATACACTTACATGCTCACACTCCTCACACATTATTGTGTTGGTCAGCTCGCCTACAAAGATGCGGTCAACGAAGTTCATCCTCACACCTTCCTTCCCGTATGCTAGTAGAAAAGAGAGACATAGTTTTCAATTGATTCCATAGGTGCATTTTGTAATGAATAGTCTGTCAATTCACCCTAATAAACCATTCTATAACACTACCATCACAATAATACCTGCAGTCAAAGCTGAGAACTAATAGTATGAACCGAGCTTCTCGGGCTAAGAAGTGCATTTGCAGGATTACGTTTTGACATTAAAATGACAATTGTCAAGATGGTCTGATTCTTAAGTGTTACAGGTGAAACACAGGCCTTTAAATCAGGAAACAGAGTCCTTGCCTAGAGTCCTAGGACAGTTAACAGGTATGTAACTGATTACTGACTGATTTATTGATAATATGAATAACAATTAGCAGTTTACACTGATGTAACACAGACAATACTGTCTTCAATCAAAGCACCCACTGCATGATAAGAAAATGAGCTGTGTTGCCATTAACTGCCACAAGATGGGGCTTTTGATCTTGGCCAGCTATCTACTGCAGTGAACGTACGAACCTTTGACTTGGCGTTTGGTGTCCTCGTCTGCTGTCTTCTCTGTGGGATTGTTGAAAGCCTTCAGAATTCCTGCTTTCACCCTCTGGAAAAAACAAAGAAAACTAACAATGCAGACTTAAAGCTATGCCCTTAGACGTTAAATAAACACACAAATTCCCCTCAGTTTTTTCCTTTCTCTCCATTACATCCATTAGTGACATCAAAATCTAGCCTACAGCTCAGTTTGACAGGTATACCTATTATAAGCATCATTAGTGTAAAATAATTATTGTGCTTGTCTAAAAACGTTAACATGTAAATCTCTTCATTAACTGTGGTGTGTGTGTTTGTGTGTATAAGTTCTTCACGGGGCCCTCTTATTGAAGGTGACACGGTCAGTGAGTGTGTTGGTGAGAGAGCTGTGAAGAGGCACAACCACAGTAAAGCACCAATCAATAGATAATTGGCCACGGTCTATGTCTGCGGTCGAGACCAGTCAGCCCCCATTGTGCCGAGACCCGTGCACTGGACTGGCTATTTAGGTCAAAAAGTCCTGTTAATCCCAGCCTGACCGGCCTGCACCCCACTCAGTCAGGAGTCAGACCAGGCTTAGGCTCTCCTACTAATTAATTACCAGTAACCCCCATCCTCCCTCTCTCCCCGTGTGTACTGTCCCACACAGTATGGGCTGTGAGGGGGGTTGGGGTTGCTGGTACAAGGGTGCAGGGGTGGAAACTAAAATGAAGACAGGGCAAAGAAGGACAGTCCATGCCCTCAGAGTGTAATATCTACCGTCTCAGCTAAATTAGTGATAATTGACTGGGGCCCAATTAGCATATTTAGATCTCTGATACTAATGGCCAATCAACACAAACACTTAGGCCTCTAAAAGGTTGGTGACACAGACTGCAAAAACACCAGTTTCCCACTCTGACCAACACACACCCACACATAAACACACACAGGAAAGTGTGTGTATAATATTGGTATGATATTTATAAGTTACTCAAACGCGCCTATTCAAAATGAATATTCAGGTTAAGAATAAAACTGTTGTGTGTTTGAAGGAGTTACACTAACAAAACTTCAAAAACACATAGTTTTTACAAAAGTTAGCAATAGAATTAATATTTCCACTCATCTAAAAATGTACTCAATTATGTATGCAGGCTAAAATGCCACTGTATGTCTGAATGTGCTGGGCAGGATAAATGAGCTTTTGAGTGAATGAATAGAGGAGGCTGTACCCCTCCTTCTATGCACTGGCTTGATTGGATTGGGAGACAGGCTGATGAGTGAGTGAGTGAGTGTGCGAGTGTGTGTGTGTGTGTGTGTGTGTGTGTAGGAGGGGGGCGAGGGTGACCCTCAAGCACAAAGGGACAGCCCTGGAGCTCATTCAGCAGCTGTGGGTTTCCCAAGATCACACAATGATGCCGGTCGTGCCACTTGCAAGTCCCCTAAGTGGCACAACTGTCAGCGTTCACAAGTTTGAATGGGAGCAGAGGAGCCCAGCCCGAGGCTCCTCTTGGGTCTGGGGCTGACCACTAAACACACCCGCTAACTTCTCCTCCTTGGTTCACACAGCCACTGGTGGGGCCACAGGGGGCAGCTCAGCCCTGCAAAGGCTGCTGTGGATTCTCCTAATTGCTCTGTGAAGGGTGTTATGGGGGGAGGGGGGATTCTCTGTCCTTGCCAAAAACATGGCACCATAAGGTTAAAACACAAAAACTGGCCAGCCAAGCAAAAAGAAGATATTGGTTCTGTGAGAGCACACAGCCACCCACAAACATACAGCAAGATTTCTCACATTATGACTACACTCTAGGATGGATTTTAATGGACAATAAGTTTGCTCTTTAATGAGCTCCAGTATAAAATATACCGTACAAGTGGAGGGTTGATAAGGCAGACGACAAATGGCCATGACAAAAATGACTTTGCTGAGGTTAATATAATGGCTATTATAATGGCACTCAAAAGAAACAGAATTTCAGACATACGTTTGATAGTTCGTGCTGTTAGTCCTATTATCAACCACAAGCAGAATTATATTAACTAATCAGAAAACAGCAGTTTTTCCTGCCATATAGCAGTATTTTTTCATTGATTGCATGCCATCTTGCAATACAGTAATCAAGCAGAGACCTAATTTATTGACATATTTCAACATTGATTTATGCCTTTACGCTTCTCATGCCTTTGCTCTAGTAGGATTCATAATTTTGTGACCGGGTCTTGTCAAAAACCAGCAACATAGAAAAAGTTATGTTTTGACAAATACCCTTGTAGGTGAAGACTAGGGATTGGAGAACAATAGATTTCTGGAAAACTCTCCCACTGTCACTAGTAAACGCTATTATGATGGCAGTTCTCCTCCGATTTTTATATTTCTTTCAGTCATTCCACCATGCATACCAAAAAGCTTTTTAAGAAATTAGACTCTATCATACACCACTTTATCTGGCACTGTAAAGCTGTGCATACAAGCAGGAAACACCTGTGTAAAACCAAAAATGAAGGTGGCTCTGGTCTCCCAAATGTTAGATGTTACAATTGGTCTGCACATTTAAACACTCTGCCTTTCTTGAGAAGTTGGAATTTCACTGAGGGCACAGTGGAGGACATCCTGGCCTGGTTTTCAATACAGCCAGCAGTCTGTCACACAACCTTTCCCCCAGTCCTTCTGAACAGAATAAATCTTGATATGGAGGGAACCTCCAGGTCCAAATATCAAAAAGAAATCTAATCAAATATCTCAAGAGACAGGCCAGACTGTGACCACCACACCTTTAAACCATCCAGTGTGGATTCAGTATTTGCTCGCCATTACAGGTAGTTAAATACAGGTGTATCTGTGTGTGTGTGTGTGTGTGTGTGTGTGTGTGTGTGTGTGTGTGCAGGATATATTTAAGCTCACTTTAGTTTCCTCTACTCGTATGGAGTCCATTAGGTAGTGCAGAAGCTCTTGGCTGTCTTGTTGTTGGTAGCCCTTGAAGCGCGGAGCCCTGGAAAAAAACAAAACAAAAACACTGGTGAAAGTCAAAAGCAACAGAGAGAATCTTATGAAAATAAGGTGAAAGCAGAACTACCATCAACTGACAATACAATCTTTGCCATTGTTTAACAAAGTTATACATTTGTGCAATATATGTGATAACAGGCAAGCAATGTTCAGCGGGAGTGAATCTCTAATGTCGAGAAAAAAAGCTTCACTGTCTGTCCTCAAAAATAAAACCCACACAAATGATCAAGTCAAAAGGAAGAAAATCATTACACAACAAGCAACTAAAATCCATGGAGAAAACTGAAAAAAAGGAGAAAACTAATACCAACCTTTTTCAAGGCCTTTCCTATGTTCTATCTGCAAAATCTTCCCTTTCATTAAATGAGGTGAGATTACTGTCACATATCAACACATTAAAAGGAAGATTTGAAAGGTTGACTATAGCTTTACAACTGAAAAACAGGACGGTTGCAAGTACTGTCATCAATTTAATGTTATTTGATTGATATATTAGATCCTCTCCACACATAGTTTTTTTTCTGTAATATATGTTTATTGTATAATATAAAATCATTCTATAGATTCAAAGGTAAAAAAATCCACCATAAACTATCTACCATATTTGGCCAAACACAGAGGTCATGTGATAATATTAGTGCAGTGCAAGTTGGCATCTCAGTAGGAGTACTTTTTTAACATCTGCTAAAACAAGTGGGAAATCTAATTGTAGCTCATAATATGTTTAACAGCTGTGCTGAGAGAGTAGCTATACTGACATCTAAAACGAGTGATCAGGTTAGGGCAAGAAAAGGTCGCCATATTCAAATACAGCAATAATGCATCTGTCACTTGATCCAAATAAGCTGCCAATATGCATTTATGCTTTCACGCATGCAGAAAGTGAGGTCCCCTGGTATTACTAGTCTCATGTGAATAGGGCTAAAGACACATAATAGTGAGCAACCACAGCTCTGCCGTCCTGGCAGTCAATTTATCAGCTTGACATTTTGCTGAGCATTTAATTGGCATTGGATGTCCATCCTAGCCATTAATGCCAGAGTGGTTAGAGGGAGGCCTCTCCTTGGGTCCGTCCCCTGGCTGTCCACAGTAAAGCAGATGTGAGGACAGATGCCGAGGGCAGATGGGCAGCCAAGGCTAGAGCCACTGCAACCTGTTGGGCCGAGCCAGCCACATAACCACAGGACAGGTTGGTCTGACAGGCACAACACACACGAGAGGCCATATTACTGTTTTTAGAAGGCATCGGTCAAATGCTGAGGGTGTTTGGAGGGTGGGGGTTTGGGGTGATGAGTTAACTTTTTTCCTTTAAAAAGGAATTAAAATACTCCAATACTCTGATGCTGCAAATAGCTGGTACCAATCTAATAATGATTTATCAGTACTTATACAATACTATTCACAGCTGTTTCTTTTTCTTACTATCCTAGTGTTGACAAAATCTGACCACAGCGTTTTGCTGCCAATCACTTATGCCATTCATAAACCTACTAATTGGAGGAATTCACTTAAAATGAATCCTCCCTCTGAGACATGCTGATGTGAGGCCTAAGAATGGATGGCCATGGTTGGGGGAGACATGGCCAACCACCTGCACTCAACACAGGTCTTAACTGGGAGGTCTAGCGGAGCCGAAAGTCACCCCCACCCACCCTCACAGACACAATCTCTGTCTCTTATGCCCTTTTCGTGCAGACACATGGGGAGGATGGGTGAGGATGGTAGAAAGCACATATGTCACTTATTTGCCAGCACTAAAAATGAACAGCATGTGAAGGAATGTCCCCCTCTTGCTCTGTGAACTCATCTGTCGATCTCCCGAGAGAGAAACACAAAGCAAAACAGAGAAGGAAATGAGTGAGACAGTGAGAGGCAGAGGTAGAGCAGTACAGAGGGGAAAAAATGAAAAGCTTGGTGAGGATCAGTGGGAATGAGGAGGTCTGGAAGCTCATCCCAGTGGAGAGAAGCAGAAGGGCCCTGTAGCGCTGCTCTCAATCTGGCCATTGCAAACAGCTGCGGTGCTAACACAATTAATAGCCGGATGAGTTAGTACCAGACACAAGGCCACACAAGCACCCCCTCTCCCCAAACACACAGACGTATGAGCAACACAATGTACCCGCACACAGTTCACAAATTAAATTCATCCAGCATTTACTCACACATTGGCATAAAAATAGAAATATGACTCAATAATTTACATTCATGAAAAAATTGTGCTACTGTATAAACATAGAGGGCTGTTTAAAACACAAGATATACACATATTCCACCAAGCAGCAAACATGTCTGACATTTGTTTGGTGCCATCCATTCTACATTTCTTGCACTGAGTTGGCTGACTGTATCATTTATCTTCACAAACAATTAAAACTCCTACCTCTCCCCCAGGCTGCCAAGTGTATTTGGAATACAGTTTTAACGAGTGAAAATGAAGGTCACATCGCATTACCACTGATTGGAGCCTCATGCAGAAATTCAAAGCCAGAAGATGACAACGGCAGTAAGCTTATAGTTTAATTTCACCCTAGAGAAAATACAGTTGAAGTCATACTTCTGCATGCCAAGTCATGAGATGTTGGTATACTTCAATTAGTGGAGTCATGGTTTCGATTCCAAATTGAAAGTCAAACTGAATCAGTGATCAGTTTAACTAAGCATTACACCTAAAAGACAATGGGCAAGTTTTTAACTTTCCACATTACTTGGTGTGGTTACAGGGTCCATTAGAAAAAGACCTGTTCAGGACTGATACATTCACTGTTTATGGATATGTCAATCTGTGACAACATGCAACTACAGTATATCTATAACTATAGATTGTAGAGTAATGATAGCAGCTTAGCCCTGCTATTTGTTTGTTTTGGGGATGTTCACAGTCCAGTAACTCCAGCCAAACGTCCATTACATTTGCCAAATTCATGGCTTATTCCTCATATCCTCAAATCCTTTTTACATTTTACTATCTTTAAGACCATGCTCTGGGGGAATGCTGTTCTCTTGTATACATTACATTATATTACACAAGTTTTAAAATGGGTCACATGGAAACACCAGCTGGAGATGGACTTCTCAGTTGACTCACAGATTTTAAGCATAACCATTAGTTTACATTAACAAGCTATAATTATGAAATCTGCTAGTGAGAGGAAGAATGCAGGAGGATGCTGTAGTAACACTGCGTAACAGGGACTTTTTATCTCTCTCCTGCGACAGTGACCACAGTGCAGGGCCTTTTAGTTGCTAATAAGCTCATCTAGCCACATTATGGATGTGGCTTGCATGCACTTCCCTGTGACTGCAACAATGTGCTGGCACTGAGAGAGACTGACTTCCCACAACAAACCTGCTAGTCTAACTCATGTATTGGGGCTTGGAACCACATGGAAGTGCCAAAAACTGCAATTCCTCAAAAGGCTACTAGAGGCTGGCTCTAAAAGCCAGTTAATCTCCATAGACCCCCATATTAAATGCTTTACAGCAAAAATAAACATGTTTACAGCCTAGTACAAAAACAGTTTTGGTCTCTATAGCTAACTTTTCCATTCATGGCAACTGTATGTGGGTTGAATTTCTATATAAGCCACTTGTTTAAATCATGCTAAGGCTTAAAGTTGTGCAAAATGATGGGCGTGAATGCTTTTAGTGACAGCTAACCGCCCGCATCAACTCCACCCATCTCTTTGCCCATGTTTGGATTAGCCAAAAGTATGGTGGTGTCAGGCACTGCCAAGGTGGCGATGGCTAGAACCACTGTTATTGAGCTTCACAGCGGCTCTTCAGAAACCTATAGGTGATGTCACGGAGACTACATCCACGTCTACGGTTACACACAAAGCCACCTTCCTTAAAGGGGGGCTGGCGGCGTTTTACAGGTGAGAAAAATCAAGCTGTAGTGAAGTATACCTCTGCCATCTAGTGACTCTTCTTTTTACTTGGATGCATGAATGCAATAGTGATTTTGGTTCTGCTGGCATATTTCCCTGTGAATATTTGTTGTTGGTGCTAGAACTTACAAATATCATAAGATATGGTTTTGCAGGATTCAGATACACTAATCAGCAAAATCTATATGAATTTTGGAAAGTTTTCTACTGCTCAACACTAGCAATGCCACAAGTACTGGACAAGTCAATACCAACCTTAGGAGATGATTTATGGTCAGCTTCTTTGAAAACAATGCATTTTTTAGCAACTTGTGCTCATTTGCACAGGTTTCTCTCCTATTTTTTACCTCTATTTTGGACATAAAAGGGCTGTCAACATTCTTATTTTCAGGTTTCCAAACATTCACAGGTAGACCAAAGTGAATGGATTCTAATTATCAGATTGTAAAGTTGGAATCCCCGCACTGCGGCTCTCAGCTCAGCTTATCTGCACAAGCCAATATTTGTATTATTTATTTATTTATTTATTTTTTTTACCAACAATGAGTGTCTGCTTCTTTTCTTCAACATGAGAGAGGTCCTCCCCGTGAGCAGCCCTGTATGCCAGGCCTGCCTCATTGTGTGTGCACTGTATGTCAGTGTAGATATGTGTTTGTGTCCTGGATGCCAAAGCACTAGATGGAATCCATTGTTGTCCTCTGATATTTCTATCAGTATGTACGGCTTCTCATAAAGGCTTATGCACCACATTTGAAAGATGTGGGTATGTGGACATTTATTCACAGCACATTGATGGCGAATACAGCCAGTATCCTTTTTTTGCAATACAAGAAAGTGTCCAGTGGCTGTCCTGAAAATTTAATCAGTCTTTGAGAGAAACAGGTGCAGATGAAAGCCTCTGTATGGCCTTTTTGTCCAGCTTATGCATTAGACATGCAGAGAGAGTGCATTCCAATAGATTGATGGTGTTAATAATCAGAAACATTTGATAAATGGTCATTTATAATGCCTTTATATTGACAAAAGCAGCAGACAAGGTGTAAGAAAACCCCACCTGGTTCCACCATATTCAAGAGAAGGCAGACATCTGCACAGCCAACATCTCCAGATCTCAGACACAGACACCAAAGACGGACAAATGGCGCTACGGGGGGGTCATGTTTGATTTTGGGGTGAACTGTCCCTTTAATTCACGATCCGACTATTCTATCTGGCTTGTGTTCTAATCTGAGCTGGACTATATTTACTAATATTTGAGTAGTTCAGACTTAAATATTTGGACAAGTTTCACTCTGCAGGCTCAGCAAGTTGGACAGACTGGTTGAGTCAAAAAGACAGTTTCTGATCTGTGTGACCTGAGTTTCCAAGTGTCCAGGCAGAAGTAGATATTATTTGAGTCCTTAATTAAATGCCATTTTTTCATGTCTTGCCACTATTGACTGGCTCTGTTGTAAAACAAGGTCTGGTTACAAGCTGGGACCCCCTCTGGCACCAGATAGAGAGTGTGGTGCTGGCCACCCAACCCACATAGACTGGCACTGGTCCGAGCCCTGACCAGAGCCCTGGCAGGAGAAAGAGGCAGTGGAATACTCAGCTGGTTGGGGTCAAATGATGTGTGCAGACACGCGGAAACACACATACACTCACGCAAAACTGGGCTCAACAGGGCTCCAGTGTTGCACACAAACACTCAAACTGTCCCTGATCTGAGTCAAAAATCCTCATTAATCTGCCTGTCATTGAGAAATGGAAAAGCATTCTCAGTCCCCACAGGCCAAGGGCAGACCCAATCCTCTTTGAGTGACATAAGCTTGCAGTGACAGGTGAGGATGACAGGCTAGATTCACAGAGTGCAGCCATCATAAAGGTCACTAAAATGGAGAAAAATGTCCCAGTAAACAGCAGCAGTTCTCGACCTTGCCCTATCAGCTCAAAGCTTTAGACCTGACTGAATATAGACATGTTGCTGTGTGGAGATGCAAATGAGAGTTCAGAATACTACTTCAATAATGTACACTTTGTGGATGTTAGAGGGAAAAGCATATAAGTGAATAAGGCCTTGAAAGTGCAATAAATCTCCAGTTCACCCGTGTCATTTAGAACCCTGACCATTAAAACTCCTGAAAATCATCATGATCACTATTTGGTAAATCAGAATTTCCTCAAACTTGTTAAAACAAGCACGATTACAAGGTACCACTAAAAAGATTTAGCTACAATTTTGTCATATCTACTCATCTTTAACAATGTGCTTCAGCATCTCTGCTACTGCATCTGTTTCACAGGCTGGTGGACATTAAGCAAATTGTACCTCTTTAAGTAATAATCAAGGTGAGAAAGAACATGGGTAGTCTTTTTTCTTTGTGTGTGTGCATTTGTGTTGGCAAGTACACAAATATTTATAAATATTACGCTACGGTGGTGGTGCAACTTGCGATTCTTCTCATTAGTGATTAATTTGATATTTCTTTTTGATTAATGTATCTTTAGTCTGAAGCTTTAGTCTATAAAATGTCAGAAAATTGTGAAAAATGCCCATCACAGGTTTCCAGAGCTCAAGGTGACATCTTCAAGATTGCTTGTTTTGTCAGAGAAGAAGTACAATTCCAGAGATATTCAATTATATTATAGTGGTATACACAGAGAAAAGCAGTAAATCCTCACATGTGAGAAGCTGGGGCCAGAGAAATACTGGTCTTTTTCATACAGAGAAAAGTTATTACAAACAAGAAAGTCTGTTAGAGAAGAAAGAAATCCCACACAATGTCAATCGTGATTTCTTGGTGCTTTCATAGTCAAAGATTTTGATCTGACACAGCCTTTTTGGTGCAACAACTTTGTTGAAAATTGTTATCTGTTGGTATCTTGTTTTTAGTGTTACCACTACTTGGAATCAGGGGGTATTTTCAAGAAATTAACAAGGTCACACAGAACAAAGCTACCACCTTTCTTGGCAAAAGATTTAAGAATTTTAATCACCCACATATGTACAGACCTGTACGCTTGCAACTCCTGTGAAGATGTAAAGATTAAAGTAATCAAAATGAGTTTAAATGATCAACAGTGTGTGGGATTTCTTGGTTCTTTGCCAGTATTTTTTCTTAGGAAAATTGTTGCAGATTGCAGATTTTTGTCAGTCAACTTATCAATTAAGCACTATCCCTATGCTTGTTTGTTTGTTTGTTTTGTTCTTTCCCATCCTTCTGTAGCACAGAAAGTGCTATGTGAGTGGATATTAGGACTGCATATCAGTGTTTACTGTATGGATGTACAAAGCAATTACATACTGGCCTTAAAAAAAGTTCACTTGTGGTATAAATGTACCATATGAGTAATGGGTACTGAGGCTTAAAGTCATTTCACTCTATTCAAATGCATGTCAGTGGAATAGATTAGTCCTACTTTAAATTAGACATGTATGAATGCATAAAGGTGTGAGCAATGCTTCCTGTCTGAATGCACAATTGCCTGCATGTTTGTTGCAGGCTGAGGTGGTACCAGGTGAGGTGGCAGCCCACATACACACACTCCCACACAACACACTCACAGAGGCCTTTCTGATAAAAGCTAGGTACCAGAATAACTGTCAAAGCCGCACCAGAGATGTGCCCAGTCATCCGACATCAAATACCTTGGTCACCCACCTGCACTACTATACAGTGCAAGACTCCCCCACTCACATACACAGATAGGGTGGACCCAACCAGCAGTGCACCATGCTCAAAAAAGAACCCAGCCAACCAAACATTCACACTGTTCATAAAAGAGAACAAAACAACTGTGAAGTTCACAAATGCAGGGCTGTTTCTGCCTGTCACACAGCCTGTTAGACCTTGCTCTGGATCAAATATGACACAGGTGGCACAGCAGTGCGGCAAGTAGCAGAAATAAAAATAGCCTGCTGCTGCTGCTACACATTTAATAAGGCACTGTGCCTTTGGTGTGTTTTGTGTATGTTGAGCTCAGAAAAGTATTCAGCTGGGACCAGGTGCTACCTGGGTCTGGCTGGTTAACGCGGTCACTGCAGCAGTGAGGGAATGAAAGCAGGTGAAAGCTGTGGCTCCTGTGTTGTAAACTGCTGCTGTGATGATAAGAGCACTGCAATACTAACAATTATGGAACAGTTCGAGGCCTCACTGCCCCAAGATTAAATATGCAATATGCAAATTGATATGAAGAATAGCGCCTTACTTCTGGCAGAGCTGGTTGAAGAGGATCTTGGGATTGAGTGGGCCTTTCCCTGGTTCTTTCATGCTCTGGAGGAAGAGAAACATGGCCGCAGTCAGGGGCTCTGGACTGGGCAGCGTTACTGTCAATGGACTCTGGAACATGAAGAGACCAAATGAAAGTAAGACATTCATTTCCATATTTCAAAAGACATTTATAAAACAGGATCCAGCTATAACAATAACTTTTTGCCCAAATACAAGTAAGAAAATAACAGTTTTGAACAACTTAGAATTGATTTTGTTCATTTACTTATGGAAAGTTCTCAAAACTACCAAAGAATGAACTCTATATTTGATCAGTTTCAAATTCACTAATTAATTGGTTATTACTTTCAAGAGTTATTTTTTGTTAACTTTGAGTTAAGTGTTACTGATCTAATGAATACAACAGACACTATCATAACAGGGTCAATGGGTCAGACAAATCCAGCACTAGGATGATCATTTCAAAAGCAAAGTCGTTCATATTTGTTCAATTTATTGTTTAGTTTGGAGACAACTAAGGCTTCAGGAAAGTAGAAGAGATGGACAGCAAACTGTACCAGATTGGTCTCGACAGGGGGGCAGATCCTCAGTCTGTACCCTTTCTCCTTCACTTCCTGGATGAGGTCGATGAGCATGTGTGTCTGAGACAGGTTCTGCAGGGACAACACAATTATTGACCATTTCAATGCATCCATGGATGAATGGCACTGGGTAAAGGCATTGTTCAGGTTTGCCATAAGATCAACAGAGCAGCGGAGTACTATTCACAAGATGAGTGGATCATCAAACTGTTTGTATGCACTGATTTTAGCATTCATCAAATGAAGACAACAACAAAAAAGTTAGAATCCTTCAAAGATATGAAACAGTATCCACACTTAGCTTTGTGCTAATTCAATGTGGTCAATTAAAATACCCTTGTGAAATGGTACCTCCATTTTAGCAGAATTTAAGAAACCTGTGGCGAGTTCATTATTCTGAAAGAGGCTTTCAAATCTATCTATGATCTGTGATTTTGAAATGTGGAGAAGATCCTTGGTGAGGAGATGGCCTGAAGCAGTCATTGTCCCTTCATGTTAGAGAAACATCTTTTCCTTCCCTTTCAAGAGATATTTGTTTTGTCACATCCTGGCAATGAAGACAGTTGCTATGGAAAACACACAATGGAGCTGGCATTGTGAACGCAGACACAGCCCATCCTCTGACAATTATGTGTTTTCACCAGAAAGATTGCAATTTTCAAGGAGATAATACAAACAGACAGGGAGAGGGAGGGAAAGCATGTAAAGCGCACTCACTCAAATTTCAATCAATGAGGAAGGCCCTGAGGGTGATTAACAAAATGGCGGAAAAAAACAGCTTCATTGTTGAGGAGGCATGCCAGTTTTCAGTCACCATGACACGACCAAAAAAAGACCAGGGAGGCTCTATAGCCATACTGTATGGTGAACGTGCTCTGCACCAACTGAGTGCCACTCGTGTATGGGCAGGTCAACGTGGGCAAACCGACATTGCATTTACTGCTGTATTGAATATACTTCAAAATGACCTCAGGGCCTAGCCTGTTTACACTCACAGTCAGCGGCAGACAGTAACATAGTCTGCTATAGGTCAGACCCCTAACAATCTGCACTTGAGAAGTGTTTATTTATTGCAAAGGCATAAATATGTACATTGATTTGTTAGCCTAATGAGTTACAGGGATTTCCATTCAATCGCATGGTCTCTTGAGATAAAGCAATGACTTTCAAGCAGGTTACCTGTAGTGAGGAATTCATTTTAAACTTTTTCAGATTTACAATGACCTTAATCATACCTACTTCTGTTATTTCCTATGGTATTCATTCTAACTCAATAGTGTACTATTACCTATTACCATATCTGTAATTTCCCCTTGGGGATCAACAAGTACTCCATCTATCTATAACATACCACATTTCATAATACATGATAAAACCCTTAAATGACCAGTATGTTGGGCTTTTTTTTCCCTGTCACTATTTTCTAAATTCTTGGTTCCTTCCATAACAGCACAGAGACACATGCAGAGAAAATATTTATGTTTGCACTGACACATATACTGTAATTATACCAACCTGCATGACAGCGTTGAAGAAGCAGGTGTTACCAAGGTTATTTATGCCTTTGACAGGGACCAAGGTGCTGTTGACGGCTGGACTCTTGCCTTTGGGCAGGTCAGTATGATCTGATAGTTCCTCTTGCAACTTGATGATCTTGGGTGATGCTCCTGGAACACAGAAAAACAAAACAGGTCACTGATGCACAGTCGTAGAAACTTTAAAACAGTGTGTATTAGTAAAATGATTCAAGAGTTACAAGCCTGGAAATTACAGGTACAGTATGGATTTATGACATGTGGACAGTCTTTGAAACAATTCTGTTTCTAAAACCTGATTAGCTTTCAGGGGATGTTTGGTATCAAAACTTGGCGGAGAAGCTTCAAGACACAGCTGAGATGGTGGTTGAGTTGAAACTTGGTTGTGATTGAGGGTGGAAGTCAGCCTTGCAGCTGGAAAATTTTGGCCTCTATTAAATTGGGATTGCGGCAGGACGGAGAAAAAATTGGGCTTAGCCTTGAAGCCTTGAAGCGAGACTAGGGCTGGGAGCTGGGTGCTTGGATGGCAGCTGGAAGGAAAGCTGGGTCATTTGGGAAAGCAGATGACAGCTGTAGAAGTTTCCGCTGGTTAGTGAGGGGGGAGTGGGGACTGGGGTTGGAGAGATGGCTCTCCAGAGCCAGCTGTTACTCCTGATCACCAATGAAAACTAACCTTAAACAGGAACTCAGACACAGATGGTCAGAACAGTGACATACAGATAGTCTGCTGGGGACAGACTGGCGTTGATATTGTAGCTGTGTGAGCTGATGACGTGCCAGCAGCTAACAATAATGCCAACACCATGACGACTCAATACCAATGACATGTTACTGACACATGCCATTAGTTACTAATTTGCAAATGAATAAGGAATCCGATAACAGCTCTCATAGCAGAAGGGGGTTAAGGCCCCATGCACATAATTTATTGTGTTAAAAGGAATGACATGTATTCAGCCAAAATCATTACCAATCAGCAAGACTAGTGAGATTAAAGCCACAGCTTTGGGTCAAACAATCAAAACGTAAGGTTTTGCTGTGAAGTAGACAATGAATGCTTCATATTTTCTTAACATTTTCATTGTTACCAAAGTGTCATACTGGTCAGGAGCTCTGAGCATTGGTTTATGTACTACACATTATGCATGTTATTCAGCTTGGTTTTTGATTTAAACATTTTTTCAGCACTGACAGCGATGTCATTGTTAGATTATTGAGCCCTGATTTGTAAAGATCAACAGACACTGGTTTTATGCCCTACATTTTCAGACCAGGTGCTGCGTTCACTGTCGCAGGAGAGGAATAAAAAGTCCTTGTTCATGAAATGTTATTACAGCGTCCTCCCGTCTACTTCACAGCAGAAGTGTGTGAAACACTACTTACCACGGATCAATGTTACCAGCAGAAATACTGAGCTATCTGCTACCTTAAAGACAGTGGACAGCGAGGATCAATTAAATAAATAGATACACCTACTCAGGCAGTGAAAGGTACAGCCGCAGGCTACCGGTTAGCTATGCTGTGTCATCTTTGACGTGTTGTTTTATATTTTTCTTCAGACACGTGCCAAAAGTGCACAAGTAGGTGGAGTAAAAACACTACGTTCAGACAGAACATGAAAAAACAGAGGTGGTGCTAATGGATTTCAAGGAGATGAGTGAAGCAATGAATGGAGGATAACCTTCTCTAGAAGGTGCAATTTGAGGCAGAGAGGTGTTCAGTCAGCGTGATAATGGAGAAGTGTAACAGATCCAAAAAAAAAACAGGCATTTAGTTTCATGCAGGACAATATGGCTACATGAGTAATGACAAGCTCTGTAAAATAATACATGGTCCCTCAATGGCAGAACATACAGCAGATCACTGGTACTTGCAGAGATCTCATCAAAAAAGAAAAAACTGAGAAAAGGGTCGACAGGATGGCTGCAGTTTCAGTTAAAATAGTGGCGTCTGCATAACATGCTCACATGTTGTCAATGCCAATTACACTTGCTTATTTTTCAAATTAAGTGATCAAACATTGAACGCACCACGGTGAGTCACTAGCCAGCCACACATACTGCATAGTTTCTAGCATAATACAAGAAATAAACGATTAACAACTCCATAAGTTGAGGGTTGGGTGAGATGTTAAAATTTTCCTACCAGCCACCATCAGCCCAACAACCGGTGATTGTGCATGCGGCTGCTCCACACATAGTTTCAGCTGGGAGATGTGTGCAATCGTCACGTTTGCTATGTTTACTAGTCTAATAAATAAACAACATTAACTCACAAAATGTCAAGAAATGAAACATTCTTACACCGACTTTTCTCATCAAATAGTTAAAAAACAACTGTATGCCTTCTAAATTCTCCAGTACCTCTCTCACTGAATTAAAACGAGCTTAATTGCCTTGTTAACTCATTGTGAAACAAACTTTAATTCAGACTCAACAGAAGCAAAATAACACTCACCAAAACCAATGTGGTTAGTCTTTCTACTGTTCCACTGCCAACTGTTTAGTCAAAAGAAACCCTTAATTCAGAGAGTTAGATGTGAAAATATTCTAGCTCTACATGACATTTTCCCTCTGCCTCTCTGCTGTCGCTGGCCTCTTAGTACTACTGGGTTAGGTCACTGAATGAGGGTCCGCTGCTGCGCAGTGACTCATTCATTCTTCGGAGGCAGACTATTAAATTATCACAGGAAAATTAGTTTTCTTCAGTATAGTAAATAAAACTGCAAGTTCTTTTGTTGTAAGCTGAACCTAAGACATACCAGTGCAAAATGGCCAGTTGTAACAGGGACTGATGGGAGTGCCTTCAGGCCTACAGGCTGTAGAGGAATCAACTTAACACTGGTATACATAAAAAGAGATCGCTCCATGAGCACTTCACCCACACAGTATAAGCCAGTCAAGAGAGCAGGCTAGCAGCAAGGCCTGACTGACTTCACTGGCCTGAACCCGCATATATACAAACTAAGGAAATTCAACTGAACCGCAAACCATCACAATCATCACAACAACCTGCACCTTTACTCTCACCGTTCTTCTCCTCATCACACAAATGGCCTTGCCTTAGCACATGTTCAATTCATAGAACCACTCCTTGTGCACAACACATTTATTGAAAAAGCTATTCAACCCACAACAGTGATAAGCCCACTGCTGGCCGCTACCCAATGAGCTTTTCCTCCTCAAGGCCAAGGACATTAGCGGAAGTGCCCTGGTCACACTCACTGGAATGTGAACTGTGGGCTTTTTACTCGTGGTCTAGCAATTTGCATTTCATCCTCTCAATCAAACTCCACTCAAAGGACTGGGGGTAAAAGGGCAATTTTTCTGTTAAACAGATTTGATAAGAAAAAACACTATTGCTGTACTTAACAAACACACACACACACACACACACACACACACACACACCTGTCTCAGATCTGAATTATGATATTTTTCTTGGCTCCACCACTTGGCTTTACATTGCTTTCACCAAAAAATGTTCATCACTAAAGAGAAATGAAGAGAGCATTAACAGGCCCATCATTTAGTTTGGGGACTAAGAAGGGGTGAGGTTCAGCTTGTTGGGACTACATGGTTTTGTGGCACTCCACCCAGTAGTGCTAACTGCATCTGGCCCTCCGTGCTGGCAACATCTGGAGGCCTATTTCCATCTTCAATATGGAGCCATAAGGGATCTCCCATATGTCAGCACACACAATGCATGGAAAACAAGTGGAGATTGGGAAGGCTGCAGCCCCGATCAGGAAAGGAAACTGTGTATTTAGAGATTTGGTGTGACACTGAGAAGGTGTGAAGAGATGTGTTTACGCAAGTGTGAAAAACTGAGCAAAAGAGAAAGTAATTGAGAGAGAAAGACAGTGTGTAAATGAGTGTGTCTATTTGTTGTGGTGTTTGTGAGCAGGGACACAAAATCAGCAGACTTAATGCAACTTGAGTATAAGAGCTGCGACTGGCACTTCAGCTAAAAGGGAGCAGAGGAATGAGAAAACTAACTGGGCGGAATGGGGATGCCGATGGACACACTCTGCATCTGGGACCGTCACCCAAGGTAAACAATGTTCAGGGAGCCATCTGGTTGAGACTGGGGAGAAGGGGGCAGAGGAGGGCAGGAGGGGCAGTGGGTGGAGGGAAGGGTTGCAACGAGCACAAGCATATGGAAAAGCAGATTTTTCCTCTCCCTGCAGCAGTCAGCAAAGGCAAATGTCAGCATGCGCTGCGTCCACGCTTGACTGTGCTGCACTCGGCACCACCACCTGGCCCTCCTTGCTCAGCCACCGAGTATGGGCAGCAGTGACACTGTGGAGCCTTTCCCCAGGGTAGAGGAAAGCATCACGGTGCTCAGGATCGCCCACATGCACGCATGTACACCAACACCTCCAGCACTCCCTGCTCTTTTTCACACAAGAGATACACAAAGAAACATGGGACTTTTTTACTTTTACAGAGATCAGTACTAGAATGCCTGCAAAAGAAAAAAACACACAAGCTTAACTGAAATCTCTCAAAAAGTATAATATTCTGTTATGTATGTTGCATTGTTGTGACGTTTTGTCGAGCTGAAGTAAGCCCATGAAACAATGTCTTAAACAAAACTTTTTCAAGTTTGTTTGACACCAATATTTGCTGTTCTTTTCAATCTACTTCTGCACCAGCACACAATGACATTTTTCACTCAAAGGCACTGTTGATATAATAAAGCCAAAAACAAAAGGATCTCAAAGTATGTTTTCCATAAAAAGGCTTTTTGAGTGGCTTTTTCATTGCGTTGCTAATCTGATTCGCAGTTGGACTGAGTGACTGTCAAACTGTATGGCCAGTGGGCTTTATGCCTTTATGTTCATTTACAGTGCAGCAGTGTGGAGGGCCAAGGCCAGCTCCTTTCATGCAGAGCAGGCAGTCAAGAGGAAGGCCAGGCAACACCAAATGTCTTATTAATTCGCTAATTTGTTGTGACTGCAGGGCATGAAAAGCCTGTTTCCTTGCCATCTGAGGCCAAGAGAACCCAGTGCCATGTTCCTTAGACACACACACATATATACACACAGCTTTTGCTATCCACTATCTGGCCTACTTTCATGTGCGGTGGTGGGAATAAAGACAAAATCAAGCTTGATTACCTCCATGAAGGCACCACCAGGGGACAAGCATCTTACTGGCTACCAACTTGACTGAGCTAAAATGACAGTAAACTAAGGACTACGGTTTCCAAAATCAACAACCAGAGGCAGGAAATCAGGTGAATAAGAGTGCAGTAATCACACAACACTATATCCTCAATTTAAGTCTAAGGTTATGGCCAAGGTCTCTCAGAGGAGGAAGTCAATGGATATACAGTATCAAGTCACATGACTGTTCCTTAAATTACACTCTGTTGGATGCCAGTTTTAATATTGTGTCCTCAGAGTCCAACAGTCAGTGCAGACAAACAGAAGGCAAATATCCTTCATACAAACAAACATCATAACCTTCCCACAATGTGGGGTTGCAGCTGTGGACTGGTTTCATGTTTCACCGTGGTATTAAAATTGATGGCTATCATACCTGGTAAATTTGCTTATCTACTGTATTGAATTGTACAATATTAGTGTTATTTATTTATTTATTTTTTAAATTAAGTTTATATCAAGTTTCATGTCTGTCTGGACATATTATTTTGTGAAATTACAATTAAGTGTTAACTCAAGCCAAACAAAAACTTTATTTTTCCTTTAAGGGTCATTGTAACTAATAAGACTACTACTAATAATACTATGAATATTAATTAGTAATAATAATAATAATAGTTAGCAATACTTGTGTAATACTGTATACTGTCATACAGTGAAAATAGTATTTTCTGAAACAGTTTAGGCACCATATTGTGAAAATGTCATACAGTTGCGACCCTACTACCATGACAACACTTTGCACTGCACAGAGGGATGTAAAAATACAATTCTACAACAGATGTGCTCAATGCTGTGACAACCTACTCTGATGATTTTAGGTGTAAGTTATTTGCAACAGTACTGTGCAGTGCCACACAACCTTATCATCAGGACCTGATTTTACATAATTCTGCGTTCTGTGTTCAGTAGAATGTAGAAATAACAACATAACATAAAAAGATGACTAAAATTTCACGAAACACGTACAGGTCTGGTCTCGTGTAAACTATTTTTAAACCTTTATCCCTCTCTAAAGCTATGTTGGAGAAAACGCTGAATATAGATATTTAGAGCTATATGATTATTTTCTAACCACATGGTCCAGCTCGACCACACACAAATTAAGCTTTTTTGCTTTATTATCTAAATCCCTCAAATTTATTTGAAAGATGAGACTTTTGTTTAATACATATAGCTTTGTTTCAATGCCAATCCAATGCCAGGGGTCCACTGAACAATATTTGTCTGAATGTTTCTAAAAACTATGGCTGAATGTCCTGCAGACACAGAGAATCACATTTTAAATCAGACCAACAGCATCAAGCTGTAATAATAATAATCTGTCTCTAATAATCTGATTCTTTAAGTTTCAAAATTAAAAATGAAAGTGTGCAGTATCATATTATAATATGGTAATATCGGGACTGACGATGATAAAACAAGACAGAATTAACAGATTCCAATGAGAAACAAGCTCCGATGCCTATTCAGAACCAACATTTTAACCCTCTTAACTCTAACCCTAACCAACATTTAATTTGCTCCACAAAGGCTCCCCAGCTGTGTTCCAAGCTGAAGTCTAGCTCCCTGAGGTCAATTCGCTTTTTACTGGGACTCTGGTACTTGAGCTGAAGGCCTTGATGGTGAGAGAGCACAGTTAATCGACTTTCTTTCTATCCTGCACTGTTGTTGTACAAAATTATTATAGATTCTGAAAAAAAAATCCTTGCTGTGGATCTTTTGTGGCGTGGTCTATAGGAAAAACAGTACAACAGCAGCTTCTTCTGAAAACATGGCCTTCATACTGAAATGCAATTTCACAAGCCCCTCAACAGACAACAACCGCCTATTTTGTTGCAACAATGGCTGCCCGCCTCTATACCTATTTGGCCGACCGGTGTGGAACAATTGGGTGGCAGGAAAGGTGACAGGTAATTTAAAGAGGCGAAGCAGTAGAGATCGACTGCCCAGCTCAGCAGATCATTTGCCACCAATGTGGACACCTGGTTGGCACCTCCACAAATACACTGACATATATAAATGTCTCATCAATAGTCTTCTTTGCTTATCTGGCTCACAGAACAGATACACATGAGCTTGTCTTCAAAAAAAACTATATGAAATATGAACATCGAATAGTAATGGTGACATTTAACTTGAAAGAATATGTTTGTAACGAGTAGTATGATGGAGATAGAAACTGGAACCTGCAAATGTCGACATCTGTCAACCAATTGTATAGTGCTATCTAAATTCTAACTACATTATAAACAATATTGTTTGTCCCCTCAAACCTGTGTGCCCAGGTGTAGCTGACAAACACAAACTACATACTGCAGCCCTGTAAAAACTGCAAATCCTTGGGTATGCAATGCAGCTGGCACATAAGAGTTATTCAGATTCTGCTAGGGGGAGAGTTTGTGCTCTAAAATCATTTGTAATGGCCAGCCAGTGAATAATACAAGTCGAAAGAAAACAGGGCATCTGCTGGAGTTGATCAGTATTTTCTGTATTCTGTTTGTGTATCTGTGAGTGTGTGTCCATTGAGAGTTAGTGCACTCCAGCTGTTAGGATCCAGTCGCTCTGACTTGTTGAGGACCCTGGCTCCCACTAGTGCAGCACACAGGCCCAGAGGTGGTGAGACATACAGCGGCTCGACAGAGGAAGCAAGGGACAGAAACAGATAGCGATGGAAAGACAAAGAGCGACAGAGCAGTGGCTGAACCTCACGCAGCTGCTCTTGTTCTTCAGGGAACCCAGCCGTAAAGCATCACTCAAGCGCCTAATTCTTCTAATGTGTGCAGTCATGCAGTGTGCAGGGTGGGGGTGAGGGTGGGGGGACTGCTACAGCATTAATCCCACAACTTGCAGGCCAGTCTTGCTGGGCCTGGGTGGCTGGCCTCTGGCCACTGGGCTTGACTGAAGCAGTCAGTAAGACCAAAAGTGGTGATGCCCACCACCGTGATCAGCTTGAAGCTACTGCTTGTGAAGAGGCTTCTCAGCATGCTGGCACAAAGTCGGAGAGGTACACAACAGACGGTGTATGACCGTGTACGTATGGAAAGGGGGTTGGGGGGAGATATCTATATGGCTGACTGACTGGGCAAGGAGGGCACAGGTGGCCTGACTGAAGTTAAAGCACATGAGACTGGAAAGTAGGGTTAAGTCAGGCTGTCAAGCATCAGTATGAACAAAACCTGCTACGACAAAACTCAAATTCTCTTCAAACTCAAATTCTCTATATGCTATAATACATTTACATATCTATAAAATAGTAGAAATAGAAAGTATTCTAATTTTATTACCTTTGGACAGCACTGAAAAAGAAGATTCTGTTCGCCTTAAGAAGCTCAGAAATCAAAGGAGAAGTTTTTGTATCCATTAGAAATAATGCCTGTCACACAGACTGGCCTCAGCCATCACATACACATGCAGCCTGTTACACTGAGGATGAAATCTGGGGATTCAGATGACCATTGCCACCAGGGGGAGCAGGTGTACTGCAGCCAATTCCTGGTAAGTAGGTGGATCACTGACAGTAACAAATTTGAACCTATGCGCCCAGGTTAAATCAGTTTATCTGTATTACAGGTACTTCGTTCAACAGCCATGGAACTTGTAACAAGACAGCCTGTAACAGTTTGGTATACAGTTACAGTGTTATTGTGCTGTTAGACTTTGGTGCACAGGGGGACAGTGAACACTAAGGTCGTTTTCACACCTGACCAAGCGGACTCAGTTCGACTGGGGAGCTGAAAGTCGCATCGTTGCATTTATCACTTGTTTGGGTTCTGCTTTCACACTGTGATTTCTAAGTGCACCGAACTTTCTGAGCAGCATCACGTGGTTGAAAGGAGCGCTCATCAATTGGACAAAGTAGGAGGAGAAATCCCCCCCCCCCCCCCCCATTATTTTAGGGAATGCTACTACGTTAGTGAACGCAACTGTTCCTATAATGCTATAGTAGCTTGTCAGGGATTGATTCTGTTATTTTTCTAACTTTGACGATCTAATGTCAGCGGTCACTTGTTACCCTAGATGCACAGCGTATGCACCGCGTATAGCGTCACTACGTTTGGTCCTGTGTTTGGTCCGATGAGCTTTCACACTGTATACGAACCGAACCCGGGTTCACTTGCAAGCAAACCGATACCCACGTTTTCAGGCGGACCAGAGTTCGCTTGTTTGGTCCGCACCAGAGTTCGGATGAGCTTTCACACCTGCCCAAACGAAGCGGACTATCTGAGGAAACAAACTCTGGTCCGTTTAAAGCGGACCAAACAGCTCTGGTGTGAAAGCGACCTAAGACATTTGCGCATGAAACCTTGGAGATTATTGCACAGAATTATGTACCATTCATACATAAGGCCAATCCCATTCTATGCTAACTGAAGACATGATTGCTAAATTAAATAAATGTTTACATAAAACTCTAACTGAACTGACATCAAACAGACTTCCCAGACCCCCGGGAGGCCAAACATCTTACCCAATGTTGCTTTGACAGAGTGCTTTTGTAAAAAGTCCAGAGTCTGTGCCAAAGCCTTCTTGTTGCAGTGAGTGGAGAGCTCCTCGTTACACTCAAAACACCTACAACGACAAGGAGTCATAGGCAAACACAGAAAGTTGCTGTCAAACAGTGGAACTCAAGTAATTTAAGTTGAAAGTTTTTTTGAGAACAGAATCACGCACGTTACTGACTTATTATTCATACATCTAAGATGATGTACAATAATACACAGATTTAGAATCTGAAACTGCTCTGAAAATTGTGGTAACCAAGATCAGGAAGACTTTCAGACAGCACACACCTATGGTGTATGATGTGGGTCAAAACACCCATGGCTGTTGTTTTCTACATAAGCACACACACAGGCAGCATCATAATGCATGTTATCTCAAGCTGACACACATTTTGGCAGCCTGTGCAGTCTTGGCCTTTTAATGACAGTTTTCTAATGAGTGCAGTATTGAGGTTTCTCACCAGGCCTTCCACGTGCTCAAGCTGATAGTGATGCAGTGAGACTCTGGATGGAAAGCTTGGTGGTGATTGACAGCATGCTGGATCCCTGACTGGTTACAGCCCTGTAAGATTGTTCCGTTTATAAAATTTTGTTAACAAGCATAAAATACATTCAGACCCACAGCACATATGCACATATATAATTTCAAGCCCTTTGACAATAATTTACATTTGCCTAATTATTATTATTATTTTTCTAATTAGAACAATATCTTCATGTGTCATTATTGTTTGGTTCAAATTTTCAAAATAACCAAATTTGGCATTACATTTGACCAGAGCAATGCGAGTATTCTTTCAGTACTTTATCAAGCATTTTAAATAATAATTAACATGAAATAACATATTTCTCATTAAACATGCAGTTGTTCCTTTTTCCAATGATCCCCTCCCCCAACATAACAGCCACAACAACACATGAAAGTCAGGTCGAATTCATGATTTTGTGTGCTGTTGGACAAAAATCTGTATCAAGGTTTATCTGTCATCATAAACAAGGAGAAAACAGCACATATCTCTTCGTAATTTCTGGGCAAACAATTCACTAGTCATCATTACACTGTAATGTGGGTGCCTTACATGTGTATTAAAGTAAATGAATGTCTATGTAAATGCACATAAAAGAACTAAAATGAACATGATACTGATGTTAGTCTTATTCTCGGTTATTAATGACAATGTTGCTCATTTTCTAATATCAAAAACATATCCCAAATATATTGTGAATATTCACATTGCTCAGCCCCAGTGTGAGCTTTTCTATATCGAAAAACCAATCATTACCTGGAAACCACACTTTAAGCACACCATGATGTCATGGGAAGCTGCTGGCTCTCCATCGATCATGGTCCTCTCCTTTAGGCACTCGGAGCACACCAACCACAAGCTGGAGAGCACTGATTTCTTCACTGAGTTCAGGTCCACTGCCTTACTAACATGCTGGCAAGTCAACCCTGGTTAAAAAACAAAATGCGCAACACATGTTCTAAATTATACAAGGTGAAAGATTTCCAAAACATAAAGAAAGCAGAAGATAGAAGAAGCGTATATAGTCTTCATTGCTAGCCCTATCAAACTGACTACATAGTCGCCTGATTGCAATTATTTGAGCTGACAGTGATCATGTTGCAAAACCATTAGAATAATGTCCATTCACCTGTATAATAACAGCTGGATGTCATATTTCCATCACTAATTCTGTGTCGTTTTCCAACATTTGAGGGTTGACTGGTGCTCTTTTAATGATGTCATCTCGTTATGCTGTATTCTTCTGCCATGTTTCAGGCAGCCTTGCCTGAAGTAAGGGTCGCGACCCAAAATGGGTCACAGACTTGTTTTTATTGGGTCCCCAATTGGCAGAGTAAATCACATAACAATGTTATGATATGTGAATTCATTTTCCTAATTAAAATAAGAGAGGGCTGCACACATACTCGTAGAACTGGAGTTACATTCAGTAACTTTCGTTTTTTGCTACGCTTGTCTGCTCAGATGCTGTGTACCTATGTGTTTGTAATGAGAGCCTAAAAATTCACAAATTAGTCCAAATGAAGCTTTCTCCGCAATGACACAAGTCAAAAGAATTTTTCCTAAGCAAAGAGGAGATTTTCAAGAGACAGTGTTTTGAGAGTGGAAAATTAAGTCAGTCACGCATTTGTGTGGCATTTGAATTGTTTGTTTGGTGTGTCTGTTAGTTTCGTGACTACTGTGTCGCTAGCTAGCTAACATCACTTTTTAGTGTTAGCCATGACTGCTGATTTTATCTTGCTAGCCATGATTAACATTTGACATTCGCTCCCCAATTCGCAGGCCTGTCTCTAATGTGGATGAGGAAGTAAAGTTCAATGATTCAACTATGCATTAACAGTGAAAGAGTAATATGTCTGTGTTACATTTGTTAAGTGTGTGTCTGTTCCATGCCTGACAAATGTCAGAAATTCTGTGTCTGTGTGTGTAATATCTACATATCTATATATATATATATACACACACACACACACACACACATATATATATATATATATATATATACACACACACGTACAGGGGACGGGAGATTGCAGCCGATCACTTTCTCTGCAGACCTAATAACACGCTGCAGTCTGCCCTTGTCCTTGGTGGTGGCAGCAGCGTACCAGATGGTGATGGAGGAGCTGAGGATGGACTCAATGATGGCTGTGTAGAAGTGCACCATCATTGTCTTTGGCAGAATTTCTTCAGCTGCCGTAGGAAGTACATCCTCTGCTGTGCTTTCTTGATGAGGGAGCTGATGTTCAGCTCCCACTTGAGGTCCTGGGAGATGATAGTTCCCAGGAAGCGGAAAGACTCCACAGTGTCAATAGTGGAGTCAAAGAGGGTGATCAGAATCAGAATCAGAATCGGAATCAGAAAGCTTTATTGCCAGGTACGATTTTACACGTACGAGGAATTTGCTTTGGTGAGGTTGGTGCATGACACATCTATTAAAAGAAGTTATTAAAAAAGTAAAAATATAACAGTAAGTGAAAAATATAACAATAAGTAAAAAATATAACAATAGTAGAAAATATAACAATAAGTAAAGATATAACAATATAAATATATATACACAAGTATACACAAGTTTGTTTTTTTTTTTTGTTTTTTTACAGAAACACAGTCCGTTTTTCCAGAAGGCAGTCCAAGCTGAGCGTTAATGCAACGCATAGAGTTATGGTAGTGTCAATGTGACAGATGAGGCAGAGGTGGAGTGTGAAGAGTGTCGGGGGGGTTCCGGGCCTTGATGATACGGGTGATGGGGGGCAGGTGAGGCTGAGTTCTTCCTGTAGTCCACAACCATCTCCACTGTCTTTAGAGCGTTGAGCTCTAGGTTGTTCTGTTTACACCAGGTCACCAGATGGTCAACCTCCCACCTGTAGGCAGACTCGTCGCCATCACAGATGAGTCCGATGAGGGTGGTGTCGTCCGCAAACTTCAGGACCTTGACAGACTGGTGACTAGAGGTGCAGCTCTTAGTGTACAGGGAGAAGAGCAGAGGAGAAAGAACGCAGCCCTGGGGGGATCCGGTGCTGATGGTCTTTGCATGCACGCACTGTTTCCTGTCAGACAGGAAGTCTGTAATCCACCTGCAGGTCGAGTCAGGCACGCTCAGCTGTGAGAGCTTCTCCTGAAGCAGGGTTGGGATGATGGTGTTATAAGGCAGAGCTGGAATCCACAAACAGGATCCTGGTGTAGGTTCCTGTGGAGTCCAGGTGCTGGAGGATGAAGTGGAGGACCAAGTTGACTGCATCGTCTACAGACCTGTTGGCTCTGTAGGCAAACTGCAGGGGGTCCAGGAGAGGGTTGGTGATGTCTTTGAGGTGTGAGAGCACAAGGCACTCAAAGGACTTCATGACCACAGAGGTCAGGGCGACGGGTCTGAAGTCGTTAAGTCCTGTGGTCCTTGGCTTCTTGGGAACAGGGATGATGGTTGAAGACTTGAAGCAGGCTGGCACGTGGCATGTCTCCAGTGAGGTGTTAAAAATGTCTGTGAACACTGGAGACAGCTGATCAGCGCAGTGCTTCAAGGCAGATGGGGAGACAGAATCTGGTCCAGCTGCTTTCCGGGGGTTCTGTCTCCTGAAGAGTTTGTTGACGTCCCTCTCATGAATGGAATGAGTCCTCACCGAGGTGGGTGGGGGGGTCCTTTAAGGTGGGAATTGGTGGAGGTGACCGGAGCTGGAGCTGTTGGGAGGTGTCGTGAGGGATGGTTGCTGGACTGTCCCTTTGTCCTTCAAAGCGGCAGTAGAACTCGTTCAGGTCGTTGGCTAGGCGTCGATTGTTGATGGAGTGGGGGGCTTTAGGCTTGTAGTTTGTGATCGGCCTGAGCCCTTTCCAGACAGACGCAGAGTCATTAGCTGAGAAGTGGTGCTGGAGCTTCTCAGAGTACAGTAGTTTAGCCTCTTTCACCGCCTTGCTAAACTTGTACTTTGCCTCTCTGAATCTGTCTTTGTCCCCACTCCTGAAGGCATCTTCCTTTGCCAACTTAGCTGACTGAGTTTGGCTGTGAACCAGGGTTTGTCATTGTTGTAACTCACCCTGGTGCGTGATGGAACACAGCAGTCCTCACAGAAGCTGATGTAGGACGTCACAGCCTCCGTGTACTCATCCAGACTGTTGGTAGCAGTCCTGAACACATCCCAGTCAGTAGAGTCGAAACACACCTGGAGATCCTCCAGAGCCTCACTGGTCCACTTCCTTGATGTCCTCACTACGGGTTTGCAGAGCTTTAGTTTCTGCCTGTACGCAGGAATCAGGTGGACCATGACGTGGTCAGAGGGGCCGAGTGCAGCATGGGGGACGGCGTGATAAGCATCCCTGACTGTGGTGTAACAGTGATCCAGAATATTCTCCTCTCTGGTCGGGCATTTAATAAACTGTCTGTCTTTCGGGAGTTCGTGGGTGACGTTACCTTTGTTAAAGTTGCCAAGGACAATAACTAAAGAATCCGGGTTGGTCCGCTCCACATGCAGTATCTGGTCGGCGAGCACGTGCTGTGCGTCCTGCACGTTGGCCTGCGGCGGGATGTAAACGCCGACCAGAATAAATGAAGCAAACTCACGGGGTGAATAAAAAGGTTTACAGTTAATAATGAAAGATTCCAGGTCAGGAGTTGTAACAAATAGAAAGTGAATTAGGTGTGTTTCCATGAGCTGGTGATAATTGTCTACTTTTTTCAGCTCATATGAGACCATATTTTTTGCTTTATAATCGCATAAAATGAACAGAAAAGGACAATTAAATCATTAATTTTAACTATTTGTATGACAACTAAAATTTCCTAATTGTGACAGTCCTATTTATTGCAAAAGAAATTCCACTAGTGTCACAGGGCTTCATCAATACACAGTTTAATGTCCCAGTATAGTAGGCCAAATTTATTAAACTTCATAGTTTCAAAAAACAGACAAAAAGGACAAAAATATATTACTGTTGCGATTAAAACCAATGTTGTGTTTCCAGTGCTAACAAGAGTCGTGGATAAAGGTGCTCTGTAAATCACTTGGTGAAAATTTTTACAAAAAGTAGAGCTGTGTGTCTTAAATATATACCTTGCTTTTTAAGCATAACTAAGGAGTTTTAAGCATAACTAAGGAGTTATGTACTATCCGCTGTGCTAGGACTCCAATTTAAAACCTCACAGTATTAACTTGTCTGGTCTGTCTGTCTGGTGTCTTGCACTGCTTCAGTGACTTACCACTGACTTCATCTGATGACTCCTCATCTCGAGGTTTCCTCGGTTTATTAGTCCGCTTAGTCATGTCGGCGGCTTTCAAAGAGAAGGGGTCCTTTAGCCGCATCTGGAGCTCTGGATGGGAAGATGGAGGACCAACACAGGTGTTACCACACAGAATTACCTCAAAACAACTGTGTTTCAACACAGATACTTAAACGTGGCAAAGTTTGAACTAGTCTTACTCTTAGTCTTTACTTATTGAGGCACACAATACTTTGAATACTAGCTACAGTTCAGCCTGGAAGTATTTGTAGAGTGAAATAATTACTCATGTCTTGCATTTGTACTCCAGCAGAGAGGATTTAAATTTAATCAATGACTGTGAGCCGACAATGCCTGTTTGTGTGCATGTTTGAAACTGCTCATACACTGTTCGCACAACATACATGCGACCGCGCTTAAGATGAAAGTCACTTATCTCCATTCAGATTACCATTTCGAAACCATTATACAAGGGCACTGAGCCAAAACAACAGATAACGTGTAACGGCCTGAGTGCTTACGGACTGCATAGCTTGTCACTGAATGGGTAAAGACACTGTTACGAAGTCTCAAATATCCCCAACTCTCATATTTAGCAGAGCATGAAAGGCCTTCTGTCGTTTATCAAAGAATTGTGAACAATGATTGAAGAATGTATCCAGAGTGAGATTTAACGAAAAAGCGGTGTGAACTCACCTCTTTAATTTAGCTCCTATGTTGACAATGTTAGCTAACCTGAAGCCAACGCTGAGATGTCAACTCTTCTTGGCTAGCAAACAGGCTAGCTACATTAGCTTGTCAGAATAAAGACAACATTAACAGGTGTGTTTTATCCAACAATACAGGGAGAAGTTACGGCATTTCAAAGCAAAAGTACAGATTGCGGATAACAAAACAATAGTTATCCCAGTAGTTCCTCGTTTCTGCCTTTGACTTTGTAAATTTTGTCAATCTTTCGGTAGCATCAACTAGCAAACCCCAGTCAACATGTGACGCACTACGGCAGCTCAGTTTGGCCTAATGCTGCATTCAGGGACAATGGAAAATCTCAGAAACATGGCAGAGCGTCACGGGTCCCGAGGCTTTCAAGAGGTTGTTCAGCGTTTTAGAATACACATATAACTTCTTAGATTGAGTTTGTTATTATGTTTTATTTACAGAGACCATCTGTAAGGTTGGTGAAACTACACCTGACGGCACGGGGCATGGATGTATTTTGTGAACTGTTCATAAGTCGATGTTCAGATGTGCACAGTCGTATGGTTTTCATTTTTCTGCCTTTCCGCGAAAGGATCATGTACTTTGAGCCATACTTCTGCGCACGCGCAAGTCATTGTGACTGAACGTGAGCAGAGTGAACGTAACGGTCGTCCCACGTAACTTGCATTGCTGCGTGTTTACTGGGGTCTGTTGACATTAGGTATAACGATCTCATATGGCTCTCAGAAGGTGTTGGCGGTATACAGGGGCTGCCCCGCGGCTGTTATGGAACAGTACTGTCCTGCCTGGGGCTTCCGTCCCGGGAGGACGACGCTCAGCGTCCAGCCTTGACAGCTCTCAACCTGGTTACAAAAGTGAGTTTTACATGTACTGTTATATTCATTTGTTAGCTTGTCTGCTGCCCGTGGCTTGTTAGTCACTGTCACGTTTTGAAATAGTTCATATTGTTACATGTTTGTTTTGCTTTTAGCTACAGAGTTGCTGCTCCGCAGGTTCACTTCAGGGCCACCAGACACAGAAGTGAATTATAAGCAGCTGAAGGAGCTCCTGGCTGGCCGGAAGTCTGTCGTGATAGATGTCAGAGAGCCCTGGGAGCTCAGGGAGTTCGGCGTCATTCCTGGGTCAATTAATATTCCTCGTGAGTATTGTTCTACCTAGAATATATAGAAAAGGGATGAGACGTCAGGTCCTCTTGCTACATCAGTACAGAATTGCAGTATCCGGTAGATTGTGCTGTCTGTAGGTCAACTTTGGGCACGTCCGAGACCAAATGGGGCGTTCATGACAGCAGCGGAAATAAGGCTTTATGAGGCTTTATGGTGTTTTCATCCTCAGTGATTCTTAATGTATGTAATGATATAATTGTTGTTGCAGGCATTTGTTGTGGCAGATTCATTCCATGGCAAAGTTGCTTCAACATTACATTTTTGGTCAAATTAAAAAATGTTGAATTGAAGTGAATTGATGAATTTGTATGAGGGAGGACATGCCTCCTAACTCTCTTCATGGTCAATATTTAGATAATCCTGGTGGTGTGTTTAGGCGCAATACTTTGACACTACTTACAAGGTCCCAGAAACAGCAGACCCACCAAAGTTTTGTTCTACCTAGTAGCACATATTTAAAGTCTTACTGGCCATATTTGACCTTTCTGTACTTCCTTGGCTTTGCAGTGGGACAGCTGAACACCGCCCTCCAGCTGGGTCCGGGAGAGTTCAAAGAAAAGTATGGTGGTGAAATGCCCAAGCAGACTGACAACATAGTGTTCAGCTGTCTGGCCGGGATCAGGAGCAAGATGGCTCTTGACACAGCTGCCTTGCTGGGATACAAAGAGTGAGATGTGTTTTCTTGACATTTGTCTGACCAAAACAAAACAAAACAAAACAAAACATTAAGTCCACAAATTATTAATCATTGTAATCATATATAGCAAATGAAGATTTATTGTTGTTGTTTATTGTAAAAGTTTGCCTCTTTTTTGTCCTGTTTTTCTAGCCTGAACAAAGGCTGTTCTACCAGTGCATTTTTTATGGCTAACCCTAACCCTAACTGAATGGTATATCTGACAGTTATGTTTCACTACAAGGCAGTATTAAGTTCATCCAATTTAAGTCTATTAAACTCTTGCTGCATTATGTCAAGCCATCATGCAGTGATCTTACCACAGCTCCAGTATTTGAATGAAAAGTAGAGAAGAAGCTACTGAGAGGCTAACAATGAAATTATTAACTGCAGCATATTAACACCACCAAAGTCAAACACAAGTACAGTTTCATTTTTGACGCACCTCTGTTGATGCAGCATTTCCTTCATTTTCTTTCTTTTTTTTTCTGTTTCAGTATTCGACATTACCCAGGTGGATGGGAAGGCTGGGTGAATAATGAGCAACAAAAGTGATCCAGGGATTATGGAAAAGAAAATCAAGATATGTAAAGCTCTTTTTTGAAAAACCTGACCCAGAATCAGACTGCAAAGTGAGAAGACATAACACAAGATCCCAAAGACTGAAACCAGAGGGCCTATCACACATCAGCAATCACACATCATTCAAAACTACTGCAATATTACTTATTACTTTAAATTAAGTTTTAAATTTCATTTAAATTTACATTTGTTTCAGCAGTACACGTTCTAAACAAACAAATATGTAAGCAGTGACTTTTCTAAGCCTTACTACAAATTCTAATAGACAGTGAAGTGCTAAGTGCGAATGAAGTTTTAGTTTCCAGACTATCTATGCAAATGACTACTTAACTGTGTATGATTGTCAGTTAACTTGAGGTCTTTCATTGCATACTGTGAACAATTCAACATTTCAAGTTGATGTGTTGTATTATATTGCTGCTTGTATATGGAACTGTCAGTGTAGCTGCCAAAGTCATTCAATAAATCAAACTATAGTTCAACAGTAATATTTAGTTTGTGTTTTTTTATTGCATTTTTTTGTTTTTTCATCTTGTGTATTCTTCCAACAGGTCTATTAAAAAGGCTGTGAGAATACATTTATATGGATAATTTGTGACTCTGTGCCTAGCTGAGGGGACAGCTAATGGGGCTAAGATGATCTACAGTACTGAAAGACCGTGTCTAATGTCTGCTGTGTCTCAGTATGAATTTGTCACCCACTCTCCAGAAAACATTAACAGGTTCTTTCATTCTTAATAATGAATGTGCTTGTTTTCAACTGAGAAGAATGCCACTGCTACAGCATATCGACAATGATCGTGGACCTTGCTCCCTATTAACTCCCCCTTTTAAAACTGAAGCTCAAAGTGCAAATAGAACACACAAATTATATTGTCATGATTGGTGTAGTCAAGATTTATATGTAATCCAAGTACCTCACAAAATTTAGAAACAGCTTGTTGTTTGTGAATCACTGACACTGAAAAGGAAACTCACCTCACGAGTGACTTTCCACTGCGTGAGTAAATAATCTGGCTCAGGAAGTGTTAATACTATTTCTGCTTACATGAAACAGCATTCTGTTACTTAGTTGCAACATGAAAAGAGATGGTTAGTGCTGATAGATTGTCCACATAACTCATTCCACCTCTTCCCAAAAGTCCCATGCTGCTGCGAGATCTGAGGTCAGTAGGAAAGAATAGACGCTTGCTCTAAACATCTAGACAGGATTTCACAAGAACAATAAATAAAAAATCATTCTACAAGTTGTTTTTCTCAAATGTGCTAAAGAAAACAACATCTGGCTGGACAGGTTATAATCTATGTTCTGGTCATTCTGTGGTTTCCTCTGTGTGTGAAACCTGAGTGTTAAGTTTTATATTAGGGTTAATGTTGCTGGCAGTTAATATTTACAGTAAATATTAAGGTCAATGCAGCTTTTACTGACCCCTGATGAAATTACACCATAGGTGTCAACAGTAAATTGCTCTGAAAAGACCTGACCACTGCTTTCTCCCCTCATATCACTGTGCCATGTCAACCGTAAACTCCAGACTACAGCCCCCCCCACCCCTTCTGCCTCCTTATTTTCCCTCAAAAGCCGTTAATTCCATTTTCTTTCTTCTGCACACTCTGGTTTTAATATGTTGAAAACAGAGCAGACTAATAAGGACTAATTTATGTCAAATCTTGCCAGGGCTCTTTGTCCCTCTGCAGCCTCATCAGCTCTCCCTCCAGCTTCTGCTCAGCATTCAATTAAACTCCCTCGTCCCATCAGAGCCGATCACATCAGTGCTGCACCTACTGGCTGCTCTGACTGACTGGACCCTGCTTGTCTGTCTGTCTGCTGCTCAGTGCTGGGCTGGACTGGGCAGGAGGTGGTGTATGTGCTATGATCCTGGCCAAACCTGTTATGCTTCTGAGAAAAGGGAGCCTGATACACAATCACACTGTATTTTGCAGAGAGACTAATGGGTGAACCCTTCACTGATATCATCAGCCAATGTCCCAGCCCAGCTCTGCACCTCACAAGCTGCTGACAGATATCTGAGCAGCAGGTCAAGCCTGAGTTGTTGCAGAGGTTCAAGATTCCACAAGTGCTGGCTCATAAACTGGGCTCTGTTTGATAGAGCCGGGGCATGGCTGGCAATGAGAAGTATAAAACCTGAGGGTTGACAATCAAGGAGTGCAAACAAGGTGGAACAGCAGTGAAGTGCAGTAAACCACAGACAGAACCAGAGGAAACACAATCGCTGCTGCCACCATGAGTCGCAGCCCGGAGAGGATCTCATCCTACCGCCGTCACTTTGAGGACAGCAGCACCTCGTCCTACCAGGTCAGGGTGTCCAGCCCATCCCCCATCAGGAGAGACGCCCGTCATGCCTCCGCCGGCTACCCCTGCAGAGCCGGGGTCAGCAGCATGCGTGTGGAGTCAGTGGGACGAAGGACCGTCTCAGCCGCACGCAGGTCTCGCATGGTTGGAGCAGGGTAAGCTCTGCTAGCTACAGTACCAACACATGGACAGATAATGTTTATGAGTAAGAGGGCTATACAGTTAGAGAATAATTTCCTTTGGTGATGTAACATTTTTAACTCATGTGAAAGTAAGTGCTACCTCTTCCCCTGATGTATTTCAAGCAATTTTAGAGCACTTTCTATGACATGAAACATTCACATTTTCTCATGCTATGCCATCTCCTCCTCCTCCAAATTTAATGTCTTTGGCTGACGGGTGGATTATCAGTGTGAGTGCAGGAGCCATGGTATGCGTTGGGCCAAGTGGAGAACCTGCAATGGATCTGGATGTGGCTGCAGCTGAGAACCAAGAATTCCTCAACACTCGCACAAGTGAAAGACAGGAGATGATCGTTCTCAATGACAGACTGGCTGTATACATTAACAAGGTAAAACAACCTTCAAACTGACCACATTTTTACTCCTTCCATCATAAATAGATTTGTCAGGCCTAACTAAAAATGCCTTTCATTGAAAAATGGGAACGTATCACTCTCAGCTCTATGAGCACATGGACAGGAATCATGTGGTTCAAGTACACTTGAAATCACAGAGGAGGTTTTCTTGCCCTTACAGGTTCGATCACTTGAGCAGCAGAACAAGCTACTGGAGGCAGAGATTGAGGCTTACCAGAATCGCTTTGAGAAGCCAACAGGTTTACGCCTCTTATATGAGGAACAGCTGAGGGAGCTGAAAAAGATCGCTGACCAGATGAGAGTTCAGCGGGTGAGACAGAATGCTCCAACCCACACATCGCCTGTTTCTTATTTTAAACTTCAGTTGCTCAATAGAGCATAAAGAGTGAATTCTTTGTTTTGGGCGAGGTTTACACCTCACTGAGCTGTAGAGGATCCATCCAAGCAATGATACAAGACGTCAACTTGGTGTTTTCAAGGTTCTTTACCTGGTAACAGGCTTATTTCTGGCAGGCAAATGGAGGGCTGCCTGAGTGTGTTAAGGTGTCATGGAGTACAGCTGTCTTTGGCTATGCTTTATGCACAGTTGAGATGACTTGATTATGTATTTGGACACACAAAGACACACATGCACACAGGAATGAAGTAAAAATATAAAATGCAAAAGAGGCTGATCTACATTTTGCACACACCCTTGCACACACCTCCAAATCTAATAGATGACTGCATTACTTCTGGCATCTTGGTTTTCAGGACATCTCCTTGGCGGCGAAGGAGTCCACAGCTGCTCAACTAGAGGCAATCAAAATCAAATATGAGGAGGCAGTGGAGCTGAGGAGGAAAGCTGAGTTAGATATTGAAGCCTTCCGTCCAGTAGGTTACATTACAACATTACATTAGCCAATATCTCTCCTATCATCAAGTTAATTTACAGTCCCAAATCAACATGATAAAATTGCCATGTTTTCTTCAGGATGTTGACAAAGCCACCTCCTCACGCATTGCCTTGGAGAAGAAGCTGGAGCAGCTGGAAGTTGAAATTGAATTCTTAAAAAGGGTCCATCAGCAGGTGGATAACATCTTCACGTCAGAATTACATATTTAGGTTGCCTTCCATTTTCATGATTACTAGATATGTCTTTTTTCTTAGGAAATTGATGAGCTTATGAAACAGATCTATGCAGCTCACGTCTCAGCCCAGAGTGCATTCACCCTGCCTGATCTGGCAGCGGCTTTGAAACAAATCCAAACCCAGTATGACGACATTGCAGCCAAAAATCTCCAGGTAAAATAATCACACATCCACACTGTCAGAAGTTTCTGTGTGTTTCAAATTACATTTATGTAATTTTTTATCCCTTGTTTTTAGGAGATGGATTCTTGGTATAAAAACAAATTTGAAGATCTGAACAATAAGACATCAAGGCATGTGGATAAGGTTCGAAGCGTTAGAGAGGAAATAGCAGGTGCAAAAAAGGATGTGAGTATCAAAAGTGAAAATGGATAAACGAGGACTGATTGACAATTGATTAAATGACTCCAGTGACTATAATTGCATTCAAATATCTCCAGATCCAAAGCAAAGAACGGGACTTGGATAGCTTGAGGACCAGGAATGAAGCTCTTGAGGCTCAGATCCGAGAGACACAAGAAAAATACAGGAAGGAACTGGAAGACCTGCAGGTTAGGGTCCCTGGGTGCACACCTGGTCACACCACAGTCAAGTGTGAACACATACACGTACTTTCATGCATGCAGACACAAAGCCACCACAATATTTCATTCATAGAGTTATTTTATGCCTCCGTTAACCTGACAGGCTCGGATTGAGGCCCTGCAGCTTGAACTGAAATCCACCAAGGAGAAAATTGCGCTGCACCTGCGTGAGTACCAGGACCTCCTGAATGTCAAGATGTCTCTGGAGATTGAGATCACAACATACAGGTGAAGGAAAAATAATGTAAAATGGATTTAGTGCCATGATGTATATGCAAATCAATGTAAACAAAGGTTTTGTCCCTTTTTGCATATTTTTCTTACAGAAAACTTATTGAAGGAGAGGATCTGCGTCTCTCTGGCATGGTGCAAACACTGTCTCTGACCAGTTGTGGCGCTGCTGGTGCTGGAATGAGCTTTAGTGGAGGAGGCATGGGTGGTGTTGGTGGAATGGGTGGTGGATTAATTGGAGGTAGTGGTGGGGTTGCCGGAAGCACAGGGAGTGGAGTAGGAATGGGTGGGGGCATGGGTGCAGGAGGCATAGGCACTGGTCCAGGAGGAATGGGTGGAAGAATTGGTGCTGGTCCAGATGACAGGAAGCTTCCTGCTGGAAGGGCAGGTGGGGCAGACATGGGAGCTGAGGGTGGAGGTTTAAGAGCTGGTGTGAGGGGTGTGGGTACTGGTGAAGCCAGTGGAGGAGTAGGTGCTGGAGGAATGAGTGGTGTTGGCTCTGGTGTCAGTGGAATGGGTGCTGGTGCTGGTGTTGGGGGCTTAGGCACTGGGGCTGGAGGCGTGGGCTCTGGTGCTGGGGACAAGGGTGACAGTGGTGTGAGTCATGTTGGAATGGGTGTGGGTGGTGCCACTGCAGACTCTGGTGGCATGGGTTTCAGAGGAGGAAATGGCGGTGTTGGTGGAGGGATGGGTGATGGAGTTGGTGGAGGCATAGATCGGGATGGAGGTAAAGATCATGGAATGGGTCGTGGAATTGGAGGCAGTGGAGGAACAGAAGATGTGGTTGGAGGTGATGCAGGTACACTGTCAGGTGTTGGTGGAACAGGGAAGATTGGTAGTGGTACCAGTGGTGTCGGCATGGGATATGGATCCAATGGACGTGACGCCAGCAATGATGCCTACACAGAGCAGGCTGTGGAGCTGACGGAGAGAAGGACGGTGCTCATTAGGTAAAGGTACCATCAGGTATCTTTTGTATTTCCTTGAAACATAATTTCCTTAATCTGCTTTATGATCAGTTAGATATTAGGCCAGAATACAGCTGCTTAAAGGTCCATCCTGTTTAACAGTTGTAATAAGCTTCCTTGGGTTATTTCAGCCCTCTTCATTTTCTTTCCTCCTGGACAGAACTGTCAAAAGTGAGGATGACGTGCTGGAGATGGACCACCAGGAACAAACCTATACCATCACTGGAGCAGCCGATGACTCAGATGATGACTGACCAGCACAATTTCCCAAGTGACCTCCTCTCGGCCTTAAACCTCCACGCCCCTCTGAGCTTTGCTACTGATCAAACCCCATGTCTGGGCACTGACCTTTGTCCTTTGCCCTGGACAAGGAGACCATGACTGACCCTTCACTACAGAGTGAACCTTCACTTTATAGAGTATAGATATGCCTCACTAGGAATGCTCAACATGGTCTCTAAACTTATGTGTGGTCCCACCCCCCCACCCCCGCTGCAAATAAAGCTATCAGCATTCAATGACCTTGTCTTTTCTTATTTGATGTCTTCAGTGTATGAGGTGCCTTATAATGACACAAATTGCTATCCAGTACTATTTCTATGAAATGCTGGTAAAAATACATTTTGCCTTACCTGAGAGATATGTTGCATATTTTCATAGCTTTGCTTGAAGGACACAAAGCAAAAAGTAGTAGTGAGTGAGTAGTGAGGGAGCAGCAAATCAGAGAGAAGGATAGAGTCACCTGGGGGCTGAGGCGGTTGCCCTGACACTTTCTGGAGGGCTGAGGAATCCGTCAGTCAAATTTTGTCCTGCAGACGAGTGACGGCACACAGCCGTTTCCTGTCCTCATTCCATCCACATCCACACCTTTTCCTCCTGCTGCTGATTGGGAGTGATTGGATCTGGCCAACAGATGCCAAACACACTCAGTGTCCTGCTCAGGGGTTGAGAGCAGAGACATGCAACACACCAAACCTCTATCAGAAACTGCAACAAAATATAGAGACAGCAGCAATAACAGTACTGTGCCGTTATTATTATTATTATTATTATTATTATTATT
>JBBMOE010000005.1:10165624-10343449 GCA_037975065.1 Chaetodon trifasciatus
CAGTAATAATAATAACTATTATTATTATTATTATTATTATTATTATTATAGCAGCACATGTGTTTAGTTGATTTTGTTTGTTAAAATGATTTACTCCCTTTCACCAATCATTCACACTAAAGCCATTAGTGCACAGATAGGAAGTATTCAGATCCTTTAGTTAATTAAAAGTAATACTGCTATGTAAAAAGACTCTTTTACAAGTAAGTAATTCAAATGAATGAATGCAATGCTTGGTCTGAGATTTACTGCAACTTTGTCCATTAAAATAGGTCCATTAAAAATGACGAAACAAGACTTGAGGGGAAAGCAAATAATCATATAAGAACACAATCTTAAGAGTGAAAGCTGAAATTCCTAGTGTGCTACAAGAACTTCGTGCCTTTTTGGATGCTTGCATTTCATCATATGCATCCTCACAAGCCTTTGCAGTTTTAAGAGTTTTGAGATGGGTAAATAAGAGATGCCACCTCTTATGGATGTGGTGGATTGCAGCAAGGTTGGTATGCTGTCATTGCCTCGACACACTTCTCCTGCACTGACCAGTCAGACACCTTCCACTTCACACAGAGCAGCAGAGGAAACAACTGCAGCCATTTTTGAGACATCCCAGCGATGTGGTACTCTCTATTAAAATCTGGCCAAATCTAAAATGTAAAGCAGTACAGGCCTGAGTACGTCATACTTCACTTCTGTTGATGACATTTCTGCTGCTGCTTGACTTTACTTTTGTGTTTTCTGTCTGAAAAATGTAAGTTCCTTCCACTCTACAACTACCCCACAGCATCCACAATTGTTCTGACTGTGGGGTCACAATGTAGAATAAGTGCAACAGGCAAAGAAAGAGCACATGTCCCACACTGGAGGCTGGTAATTTGACACCTTTAATTGGCCACTGGTGAATGACTGCCTCCTTTCTGCAAGATGTAAAGGCAGTACAGATAGGTGTGACCTTGGCATACTGCATCCATTTGGGAAAATTTTATTAGATCTGCCTATAAGTGTGCCACTATATTCAATATCTTCAGTCCTTGCCAGTTCTATCATATATTGTCATGGTGGTGACATTGGAAATTGCATATGCACATGTATAATACATACAGTATAGAACAGACAGACATACATATTTTGTTCCTTCTTCATTTCATGGTGTTCGTGAGACATGTAAAAATTGTTGTTGGTTCTTAACATCACACATATATTGATTTTTTTAAGGACATGAAATGACTCAGAAAAAGGAATCAGGGAGTGGCGAAGCCAAAAAAGTTATTTAATAAGATTTAATGTAACATAGTATGAAGCCTAATCAAAGAAGTCTCAGCCTTTTTGAGACTTTCAGTGTGCAAGTTCTCTATCATGTAAAAATGCTGAAAATTCATTCAAATGTGAGCGTTCTTAAAGACGACTCAAGAATGTGTCATACACTGTTCAAAAGTTCCCTCACAATACATGAAAATGAAGCAATTCTTAACCTCACTCTCATTTCATTAACTCTGCTGTTCCGTTCTTCTTCTGGGTGCTTACACAGAATAACGAGTGGTCTGTGTCCATTGTGTCAGTGGCCAAAATACTGTGCAGGTCCTCTGCTGCTCTCACTATTTCACTCTCATTTTATGCACAGATTGAAATACATTCTGTCAGTGCTCACACAGTTTCTCCTCCATGTATAAAACTTGCTTTTACTTAACAGCCTTGATGTACAGTAGAATGAGGTGTCCAACAAGGATGCACTCCGAGCCCCCTTCACTTTCAGCCATGAGCTCATTTGTTGTTTCATAATGTTGCTATGTTTTAGCAGTGCTTGAATTTAATAATAAAAAAGGTGCAAGTATTTGTAGCCTGCATTTAGGCACACAAGGTGTAATTAACACAGGTGGGACTATAAAACAAGATATTTTGGTTAAACAAGCAGCCAGCCTAAATACTTATTTACCACCAGCTGCTAGGCTAATGTTAGCAAGCAGCACTCTAAAGGTCCCATTCTTACAGTGAAGCCACAGGGTTTATGCACGTTCCAGCTCTGAACAAAACTGAGTGATTTCCGGAATGCGTACCATGGCTGACATTAGGAAGCCAAATAAGAGGACACAACATGTAAAGACAAAAACTTTAGAGCTAGCGGGAGTCACATTTCTCCTCTTATGGTAGAGGCTAACCCAGCATGTAGAGGACCTGCCTGTGCACTGAGAGAAGAAATTGAAAGCAACCCTCCATCAAACTCCTGGTGCACAAACCAACTGCAGTACTGGGATCACTAACTGTAATGTACTGCAATTTTTAAAATCCAGTCCTACTGTTCATCAATGAAGGAGGAAATAAACTGGATCACATTTTTGCTTCCTCTGTTTTCTTTTTTGAGCAAGAAATTGCCTAATAATAATAATAATAATGATAATAATACCTACTTTCACTTGAAATCGGCAGTACTAAATAACAAACTGGACAGAAATCCAATGTGCTGGTATTCCATACCAGCAATGACTAACCCAGTTCAAGCACGGTCTGTTTGGTCTCAGTGGATTTGAGTGGAAGCTTTGACGCTACCTCTGAAAAATGTGGCCTTTTCCTTCCAAATGACAACTGGCCAAAGTGGAGCAGTGCAAATCTCTTGAGGTTTTTCCATTTGTGAGGGTGAAATGGATGGTGGAGTTGAGTGTGAGCCGGGTCTCTGCGATGGTAAAGATGGAACTGAACAACAAAGCAAGGCTTTTGATTTGCCAGTTGATCTTTGCTCACATACTGGTCACAAGCTTTGGATCGTGTTGGAGAGAATGACACTGCGAATACAAGCAGTCCAATCAGATTTTTTCACAGGAACGGTGACCTCACACATTTTCAGTGATTGCGTAACCAGGCTAGCGTGGTTGCAAGGAATTATCCAGAAAAAAAGACGTGCACTTCTTTGCAGTTGAATTAAACATGATGCATTTCCCTTCTTGGTGTCTCAGATTTATCCCCTTGCACATCGTCAGTTTAAGCCGGAAAGAAGAAAAGGCCAGTGTGATGCATTCACAATCTTTGCCCACAATGTATACCAAACATGCATTCTCATTATAATTGGCAACAAATGCACACCATGATTCAACCCACGGATTTATTGTAATTAACTCCACAGTGTTTTCCCTCTCAGCAGGGGAGCAGCTTCAGAGAATCGGAGATGTCTGTCCCTTTATGTGTCTGCTCCCATGTGTTCACTGTAACCCTGTATTAGAGCCTCTCCTCTGTGTACAATACCCAGGGCTCTCCGCTGTGGGCCCCCACATCAGTCTGGACCCAATCCAGTCGCTTTTTGTGTTCAAACCCCCTTCACTCTCTCACACTATAACACCCTGTTCGCTCATCCCCTCCCACCAGCGTTTTCAATCAATTAGTGCCGTTCATTAGTGGAAACACTGTGGAAAAAAAGAGTTTGATTGAGAGAGTTTGACTCCCAGCCTAGAATTTGATCCAAAACCAGACTTCACTGGCAGGCCAATCACCACAGTGACTTGTTTCCAGGCTACAATTCAGTCTCTTCTAAAGCCTGATGTGGGTATCCTTGATCACAGGAACCCTTTTCAACCGCGTGTCTTGACTGATCAAGCAATGGATGAGACTTGATGAAGATCACAGATGTTTCACACTCATATTGGGGTTTTAAGCAACAACAACAACAACAACAACAGCAACAACAACAACAAAAATGCTATTCACCACATTCATTGCAAAAGGTGGATGCTGTGAAGATGAAAAGGAAATGTGAATGTTTCAACAAAATTTGTTCAACTGAAAGAATTCAGAAAAGTCTTGCAGAGGTGAAGTTCTGAATGAAGTCTCGGATAGTTTTGATTAAAAAAATAATAATTTTAAAAGCAGTCTGATTGCATATATTAGACAGATATTGGACATATAAATTATTAATTCTATTTAAGGATAAAGAAAAACAACAAAAAATGAGTTTATCTCACGTAGTGTTTGTATTCTCAAATTGAATACCACATTTAAACAGTTGAATGAAACTGGAGACGTAATGACAACAGAAAACAGAAATTCTCATTTGTGAATTCAAATGAGATGCAGAGATCAGACAAGAGTCTTGTACCTTTATCTCTTCGTTTTCTCTCCCAACGAGGTGTAGTGTCAAATCATTTGGCCTTCTTTCAGCAGCTTTTGATATGATAAAAATGAGGTTGATACCAAAGAACAGTAAAAATAGAGTCGGTATGCCAGCTAGACACATCAGGTCCTAACGTATCTTTATCTGTGTGTGTATATGTGTCGATCTGTATTATTTATATTTTAGGGGCATAAATCTGTTTACATGGTCACAGGGGGTTAGGTAAGTATAGTAGTTATGGTGAGAGAGAGAGAGAGAGAGAGAGAGAGAGAGAGAGACAGCGAGATACCAGCATGTTCAAAATGGCCTGCATTTGGTTAAGTCTGACAATGATTCTCTGCAAAGCCAGCGAACAGAATTGGCCGTACTGTGTCTGTCACGGTGCTACACAGCAAGATGCACTTTGTGCAAACACATAAACACTGTGTGTTTATGTGTTTGCCAGATAAGTTCATCATGCCCTTTCTAATGAGAGCCATGGTCAGGCACAGACCTGGCTTAAGAATGGCTCACAAGGAGGAAAACCATCACACTGGGAATGTTTAGTGAAGACAGTGAAGAGCACTGGTGGCAAACAGATCACGCAAACACCATTTTGAGAGGGAGATTTTCTTGAAAGAAGGAGGCAACAACATCTTCTGTACAGTGTTTAATACATTTCCATTAAAAAACACTTTAGGGAGGTCTCTCATAAAGAGACAGTTCACCTCAAAACCCAACATGAAACTGCTCACAACTAGGTCTGTGGATTTTCTTGAGTAACCAGGTCATGATTTCTGGAAAGAGAATTTGCTGTTGAGTTTTTCAAATGCAGTCCTTTGGTGTTTTGAGCAGCACAAGCTGAGTGTCATCTAGTTCCACTGTATTTGAGTGAGAACAGACATCTTTACAGCCAGTATCTCTGGAGCTCGGCAACTGACACGAAAATGATCTACATGGATAAATAGCATGACACAGAAGAGAGAGAGAGAAAAAAACAAACTAGTTTTGTACATTTTGTACAGACATTCATGGTCCCCAGAGGTAGAAACCTATTGGCTCTGGTGACTCTTATCTAATTCCATCATCAGCTCTAAATTTTGATTCGTATTGGACTTTGTTTTATAACCTAATACCTGCAAAACTAAAGATATTCCCTTCAGCAGCATGTCTTTACAGAAGCAGTGTCCCTGTTACTTTGGATGAGTCATAGACCCGTAGCTATCTTTGTACTGACACAGAAATTAGTATCTTCTTCAAAATGCCCTGGACCAGTTGTTCCATTTTTCCAGATTGTCATTACATGCAATGTAAGTAGCTCTTGTCTTCCAAAAAGTGCATGTGTTCTTCACTGAGAATACCTTGTGCATGTACATGCCATTGAGTATGGGAATGATGGACCCTGACACTGCAAACTATTGAGAGGTAACTAATGAGTATATTTAAGATAGAAAAATCCTTTATTAATGCCACAGCAGGACAATTTGCTGTATTACAGCAGCAAAGGGGATAGTGCAACAGTGAGAAGCATCCTCAGTAAAAAAACAGATTTGATACATGAGTAAAACAAGGCAGTGGTTGTGTCACATTAATGCATGCAGGGAATATTGATTTTGCACAGTTTAGTATACACTTGTAAAGTCTGACAGCAGTAGGAAGGAAGAACTTGCAGTGTCTCTCCTTCAGCGGCCTATTGCATGTTCTCCATCAGGCATAATAGCTTAACCATCCTACTCCCTTCTCACACCACCTCCACTGGGTGGAGGGGGCATCACAGCACAGTGCTGGCCTTCTTAAACAGTGTTACATTTCTTCCTGTCAGCAGTTGAGATGCCACTGCCCTAGCAGACCACAGTAAAAAAAAAATGTCCTCAGCAATACCCCCTGCACTCCAAAAGACTTGAGTCTCCTTAGCAGATACAGTCTACTCTGGCCTTTCTTAGTGCATGTGTATTATCAGTCCAGTCTAGTTTATTATTCAGATCAGATGAACTCCCAGGTACTTGGTAGGATTCTACAATCTCAATGTCTGTTTCTTTGATGTTCACTGGTGTAGGAGGAAAGTATTTGCACCTCTGGAAGTCCACCATCCAGTCTTTGGTTTTCCCTGGATTGATCAGGAGGTGGTTCTGCTGGTGCCAATCCACAAATCCCTGGGTCAGTTCTCTGTGTTCCCTGTTGTCCTGTTGTACCGACAACTGCAGAGATGTCAGAGAACTTTTTCAGGTGGCAGCAGCTGATTTGAGTCTGAAGTCTGCAGAGTAGACGGTGAACAGAAAGGGAGCCAGGACTGTTCCCTGCAGGACCCCTGTTCTGCAGAATCACAGTCTTATATCCTTACATATTATTGTCAATTGGTGGGTAGTCCAGTGTCCAATAGTGTGAGGTGGTGGTCCACCCCTGTGCACTACAACTTGTCCCTCAGAAGCATGGTATTGAAAGCAGTGGAGGAATCAATTAGAGAAATCAGAGAGTGATCCATGAAGGCAGTTGTGGACAGCATCATTTACCTCGTCCACAGTTGATGATGGTGTAGGTGGGGGTGGGGCAGTGCATAGGAGCTGCAGGGTACAATCCTCCCTGTACAAAGTACTTCCCACAGAGTTGTATCAAAACAGTCCTTCAAAGCCACATCAGCCTCGTTAGACCATCTTTTCTCTGTGTGAGTGACAGCTGGCTGCTCGCGTACGAGAGTATAATGAGTGCATGAAATCATGAAATAAAGCCAGTATTTTATATTGACATGTGGATGTTGTGTCCATAGCCGTAGTCAACTTGTAACTGAGTGGATGATATATCCACAGGGGGGATATGTCATCCACATACAAGAATTCCTTCGATAAATAGTAAGGCCTCATGTAATGACTAGCAGCTCGATGTCCTTACTTCCAAATTGTTCTTTAATAGTGAAGTGGCCAGAGTAACACTGTCAGCCTTCATCTGTCTTACTGGTCTCTTTTCTCCTGTCCACCCACATCTGCTGGAAATTGCCCAAATCCATCATTCATGTCAGGAGTTAGCATGATCAGCTATGTATCTTTCAACATCATAATGCTACACTCTTGGTATTCCCTCTGAGCGCATTCCCCGTGATGATTGAGGGGAGGACTGGTTTATAATGTCTCCTCCTAATGTGGCACTCAGCGCCAGCAGCACCTCCCAGTCTTTTCCTCCTCAGCTCACAGAGAATATCGAGTCTGTCCCCAGATATCACTGCCATGTTACAGAGCACTATCAGCTGATCCTTGGTGAAAACAGGGCAATGGCTGTGCTTGGGATCTCTGAATTTTATTGTATATAATGCAAAAAACAGTAGAAGGTCCAGAAGGACCACTGGTGCTGTGCCATCTTCGCCATTTAATGCCTATAGCTGAATAAATGCTGACCATGAATAATATCAAAAATGAGTTTGATATTATTAAGGATTATGACTTTAAGAGCTGTGGTTATCACCACCAAGCCTTTAGCTCTCTTATTAGTGATTTGATCTGTGACATCAGGTGCACAACCAAAATCACGCTGGGTTTGAAGACCAGGTCAGAGCCACTGATAGTGTATATTAGGAAATACACAGAATAGTCCTTGTTCAGTACCACTTTTTCAGTCTATTGCAGCACCTGCTTTTCTCAAAATAAAGCACAAACAAAGAAGGAAGAACTAGTAAACATGCGATGTTGCCATGTTGTTATTTCAAGGCCACAGTCCAAATTCTGTGTTTGGAAATGTGTACAGCAAAACAAAAAAAAAACACAGCTGGATCTCTTCGTATCTGATGGAGTGTGGTTGGTAAACTAAAAAGTTGTCTGACAGAGAGGCAGTGACTGCTTGTCTCAGTTTCTCGGCCTGCTTTATGTCTGACAGAACTGATTTCGTGTGACTGCTCTCCTGCTGGCAGCCTGCTCTCCTGGAGCAGGTAGACAAGGAGATGAACGCAGGTAGAGTCAACACGCCCAACTGGTCAGACAGAGCTTGAGAGAAATGGAACAAATGGCTCCACATGCACACAAGATGCACACAAACCCATACACACCAACTTCAACTAAAAGTGACCTTGCTGTACACCCGGAGTCTGCAAATTTTGAGGTAGACGTGCGCTCCTCCTGCAGCAATAATGGGGGTCTGACAAAGTGGATGCGAAGTGACGGGTCTGCTGCTGGCAGCCTGCTCTCCTGGAGCAGGTTAACCAGGTAGAGTAAACACACACAGCTGGTTTCACAGAGCTGCGGAGAAGGATGACACACACACACACACACACACACACACACACACACACACACACACACACACACACACACACTCATGGAAAAAAAGCATAGATGAACATGAAAAGACACTCTAATACATGTTGACATGCACACAAACAAGTGTAGGGAGTTATACAGGAAGGTATAAGGAAGGACACAAGTTGTAATCAGAAAGATGGACAGCTGGACATCTGTCTGTCACTGCCTTTAGCGTAAATATAAGGGGAACTTGTTTTATTTAAGGGGAAAATTAAGGAGGACAGCACCATGCATTATACTGAGGAGCACAATGTACCAGATTTTGGTCCTTGTCTCTAATTGAGGCAGACAGGTGAGCAGACAGGCTGACATGAAAGACAGCAGCAGGAGAAACAAGCTGACAGCTTTGTCTCAGATGGATGAAGAAGCGGACATGAGGGTAACAAGGCAATGATCCACAGCCTCAACTTCAGTCAGAGAGAGACTATTAGTCCCTGGTCGTGGCCAAGCATGTCAGTTGTGATAGCAGCAGGTAAAAGGTTGAGACTGTGGCACACCAGCTGTGGCCCACTGGTGCCCTCTCCTCCTTCGTCCCTCCACCACCTCTGCAACGCAAACACATGCTAAACAGGCCACTGTCTCCACTGCCTCCCACATTCAGCTGCAAATGAGGCCGCTTCGGGCCCCAGCCCTGTTTGATGTGATGAATAATGAGGATGAATTTTCATTTGCACAGGTTTCTGAAATCTGTTATGGTTACTGTTAAGCAGTCAGGTCTGCGAGCTCTGGAGTTTATTCAAGTCCAAGTTAAACACCAAACCATACAATTCAAATCCACGTTAAGAGATTTTGTAAAATGAATACACTGATATCAGACAGCACATTGCTACTGAGTCCAATAAACAATGACTTTCTGCATTTTGTTAGATTCAGTATCTCAGCATGTAGAGCAAACATCTGAGGTAGACGTGAGGACCTCCTGGCAATGATGGACATCTGACAAAGTGGACGTGAAGCGGTGCCTTGCCTGCTGGCAGAAACACACATGCCAGAAAAACATGAAGCTCGCAAAAGCACACAAATAATAAACCACATCTGGCTTCCTGCTGATTCAGAAGAAGCAGAACTGGAATGATGGACGAAAAATATAATCACCTGCATAGGCCTATGACTCAAATTAAGACCTCATGTCAGTCGGCTCACACTCTCTCTGCCAGTGTTTTCTGTCTCATTCTATTGCTGACCATGTGACGTGAAGGTGAAAAAAACAATCAATACGCATGTGTGCAAACAAGTATACACACACAGGATGGATGAATAGAGATGATGGAAACCACAAACAGCACAAAAGACTTAATTTCCATCCTGAGTTTGAATTATTAAGGAACAGCCAGGAGATGGTTATCTTAGCATAAAGACTGGAAACACTTAGCCTGGCTCTGTCCAAAGGCACCTCAAAAGCTAATTAATCTATATATCTTTACAGAAACGGTTAAAACAGCAATTGGTGGTTTTACTTGGGTTATGTGCCAGACTATTTCTTTTCCAAATGCAATGACTTCCTGAAGTCTTGTCTTCCCTGTACAAGACCAGATAACTAGATTTACAAGAGTGTATAATGTGTTAACTAATGAGCCTCAGCGGTCCTGATTTTCTTTACCTTCACACAGAGCCAGTCCAGCTGTTTCCCCTTGCTTCTAGTCTTAATGCAAAGAGTAATCTAGATAATCGAAGCTAAACTAAGGTAAGCTACATTAACCATCTCTTGGCTGTAGCTTGGACAGATATTAATCATCTCATTTACCTCTTATGAAAGAAAATATAATTACAGATTAAAAGGCAAGGCAAGGCAAATTTATTTGTACAGCACAATTCATACACCAGGCAATTCAAAGTGCTTTACAGAAGCATAAAAGCATAAAAAAGTACAAAGAATCTTTGTATTATTGGACATGATTCTTGTGTAGATGGTAAAAGGGATTAGTGCTGTTTCAGTCTGTTGTGGCGACCTGCCTGCAGCATAAGTACAGTTTTCTGGTCTGTGTCAGACTTGCCATACATAAACCATGTCCATGCAACAGAAGTAGCCACTCTTTTAGGGATGAGCTCCTCACTTGTCTCAGCTGTTTGGAATCACCCCGTTCTGTGGCATGTTCACTCTCCTCCATGATTGTTTCTTTCCTGCTTGTATGTGTGCTGTGCAGGAGAAGCAAAGTGTTGTCCAAATTATGAAACATGCCCTATCAGGCATGCCTGCTGCTGGACTGAGTAGTTTGCTCAATTTGCTGTTTTATGTTCCAAAATGCAGATATTACTTTCGGTTATTGTTTGTAATGTGTCTGTTTTGTGCTGGTTTACACTTTTACCACTTTTACCTTTTTGTATTTTACTCCAAACGCTGATAAAGATGGAGTACTGTATGGATGTGGAGCAGAATGATGGAAACATGTGAGGCAGTAAAAGTAGCAGGTCTAACTCTCATCGACTAACTGGCGGGTTAAAAGTTGGATTTAATTGAAGCCCACAGGCGGCTACAAGCTACAATTGACAGGCTGCTTATGCTAGTCTATAAACTGATCAACTTACTATGCTTGTTAACATCGCTGAGGCGTGATGCAGCCGAGGCAGACTTGAATTATTCTGTGTACGTACGTTACTATTTGAAAGATGTTATCAGCACTGAGGATGAACAAGGTCTACTTCTGGGAAAGCTCTTTATCTTTCACTGGTGTGAATCTGTAAATAAAGATGTGTTGAATGCAGTCCATTGATTTTCCCATTAGCCTCAGCCTACTAAACAACCAGGCAACGGCTAATGCACTAGTCATTACCATTCAAATATACTGGACAAGGTCTCTGAAGGGAAACCTTTCCCCATGGCCAAGGACATTCACTGCTCTACTTATAAGTTTACATCACATTCACATCAGATATTTCACTTCAAAGTATTGACATCAATAATGCTTCGCTTCAATTGATTCAGTTTTAAGGGTGCAACCTGATCACTAATTTGAAAGTAACTAGTAGTTAGTAAGAACTTGGGAGGGACTTAATGCACAGACTCAGCAGCTGCGTCATAGTTTGACATGACATTTTGCACCGACATTCATGATTCCCAGTGGACAAATCCTACTGACTTTGGTGATCCTCTGACTTTTTCTCTGGTGTCACCATGGCACTGATTTTTTTTCTAAATATCTCAACAATTATTGGATGGATTGCCATGAAATTGAACACACATACAAGGTGCCCAAATGGTGAATTCCTATGACTTGGTGTTCCCATAATTTTTCCTGTAGTGCCACAAACAGGTCAAAGTTATCACTGAGAAATTCTCAACATCTACTGGATGGATTGGCAAAAGATTTTATACAGCAATTCATAATACCCAGAGGATGAATCTCACTGGCTTTCTGATGCCCTGGCTCTTCCTCTGGCACCACTATGAGACTGATATTGTGGGTTAAGTTAATTGAAAACTCTGAATTTTCTTGAAGTGTAAATGAATGTGAATGTGCGTGCATGTGTTTGATTAGGAATAAATTAAGCATTATAGAAAATAAATGGACTGAGATCCATGGTCTGCTTTGACAGTACATTAAAACTGCCAAGGCTTCTTTCTTTTCATTTGCAATAAACTGACTGATTTTAATGTAATGTACGGAAACTGCGTTTTTCTAAGCTGCTTGGAAAGGTCCAAAAAGTCAACATGAACACATTTGGCAGATAAGTAAGTCGAATACAATGAACTGTATTCTTGTATTTCTGCCCTGTATTCAAATGGCACATATAGAAATACTGATGCGTATAGCCACAAAGCACATCTATTCAATATAAAATATCTGAACTCTATCACCCAACAATTTGCCTATAATAACCTTGTGTGTGTGTGTGTGTGTGCGTGTGTGTGTGTGTGTGTGTGTGTGTGTGTGTGTTCTTAAAGGAACAATATTTTTTTTTTCCCCTCAAGTCTGTCTTTCACATCCTTAGGGGGACAATCATTACCAAACATTACAAAGGCCAACTATTTAAACCCTTGCTCCCATTGAAAGCCAATTCATACCGACTGAAGAAGAGAACTTAAAAAAGAAAGAAAAGGAGGAAAAAGGGAACAAAAGCTAGATAGACTCTGAGAGAACGTGGAGGAGCGAATGAGGATGGGAAAGACAGAGAGAGGGAGAGATGGAGAGAGCAAGACACATATAGAGAAAGCGTTGGAGAAGAGGAGGCTCTTTTAGGGTGCAGTGGGGTGTGAGACAGGTCCATTCACTCTGATCTAAACACTGTGTCCCACTGTGCATCAGTGCTCTCACCCAGGCAGCCAACACTGTGGCCACAGACTCAAAGTTAACCAGTCAACTCCATTACAGTGCAGGGGGCGTGTACAGACCTGCCACACCAAAGGGATCACGCCGGCCGGCCAAGAATATTAATTGCTTTTAAATGAACTGGAAGTCTCTTTATTGGGTGTCTGGTGTTGGTTTGTTATCTGCAGCGCTGAAAAGGCCTCACTGCTCTTTGGTCTCACCGCCTTTGAAAGAGAAACTGACTCTGGATGAGGTCATTGATCAGCGGGGGCTGTATACTCCCAGTGGGTTTTTGTGTGTCCTGCCCCTTTAACTACCACTATTGTACTCTTCCCATTCAATCCTCAATGCACTGCGGTCAATAAACATATTTGTTAATGACGCTTCCTCCCAAGTGTAGATTCAGTCTAAAGTATGTTTACATAATATGGACCATGATGTGTTGGTTATACATGCAACATTTAATACATGCTGTGTGCTGTCTCTTTGCTAAGCTAGCTTTTGATAGTCACGAAATGCCTCCAAAATGTAGGCTGACAGCTTGTTCAGCCACAGTGTCTTGTTATCTGTTTCTGCATGCGGTAGATTTTGATAATGTGACTCGTGCATGCGGAGGCTTTGCAGTTGTTTGAACATACCATGGAGCTGAGCTGAGTAATGACAGTAAAGTAACCAGTAAAGTAAGTAATTATTTTGCTGTTTAGCAATTTGTGATGAAATTACTTTTCAGTGAGTAGCCTAATAAGATTTCCATTTTCATTTGCTTGTGTATGTGCACTTAACCTGATCTGTCATTATCTAAATAATGTATGACATGCCATATTGCGACATTTTATAGATAATAAAAAAACATGATCGTCCCATCACAACAGGTACTGTAATAAAACAAATGTGAGTGCCATGTCCTGCACAGGCTTTATTATTTTGTCACATAGGTAATTCCTCACTGCCTGCCTGTGACTGAATGCATTTCCACCTGTGAGCCCTGTCGGGATTACAATGGCTGCTGTAGCTCAAATCATGTACAGTGTGTCCACCTCTCTGGTCCCCACTGAGCTCTGTGTCTGAGGCCTAGCAGGCTAGCAGGGGGAGAGGATAGAGGACATTATCTATAATTCCCTGCGCCATCTCTCTTTCAAAAGGGGCCCAGGCACCAAACAAAGCCCTGCTGCTAGACAGCTCTGGAGATGAAGACGAAGCTGAGGTTTCACATCCCCATGAATAAGGTTAGATATTAATCCAGCTAAGAGAAGAAAAAACATGCTACAGGTTGCTTTCTCAGCTTCCTTTGTCAGACTATTTCTTTGTGTTGCCGTCTGTCTAGCTTGTGAATAGAACCCCCTCCTTCTCACTATGTCCATTGAAAAAATTGGCTTCTAAATACAAGCTATTAGAATATTTGTGTAGATGAGTAATAAGTTATTAGTTGCAATTACTGGTCATCTATTAGTCTGGTATAATAGACTGATTAGGCAGTGGCCCTTTTAACTTCTGAAGAAGTAATTTGGAAGACAGCCTACCTTTGACAAGGCAAAGAAAGGCTTCCTTTATTCAGGCCATATCTGGCTATTGTACTAACAGACATGTTATAATGGGATTACTAGCGACTACAGTGGACTGATGAAATCAATGGCGAACGCATCATTTTGTATAATTCACAGGTACTGGAGATGAGAAGAGATCTTGGCTAGTGAGAGGGCACTTCAAACAGGATGAATAGGGAATGGTATATGCATCACACAACCTATATTTGACATAATTTACTGCATATGGGAAATGGTGGTGTTTATTCAAGGTGACTGCAACACATTTTGACTTTTGGAGTTTCGGGCAACGGGTGCTTTTTGGAGCCATGCTTTCCTTGAGGGTAACCTGTGTTTGACCTTGGAGAAATTGGAAGCATAGCATCCTCTGTACAGGTAGAACCGGTCCTTTGTCAAAGATGATGACAAAACCTCCATTCATATTCTGTCTGAGTTTTCCAAGGACACCTCATTGTCGTCAAACATATCTGTGCCCGAAATCTTTCATAATAAAGGACAATGGCAGCTCGTGTGGTCATGGTGCTTGGACGACTGTTTTCATCCCTCTTTCTCTTGCCTTCTTCATTATCTTCAATCCAAGGAGATACTGGTAAATGCTTGCTGCTGTATTAACCAAACTGTTTGGACACATTTATATGCATGTAAAAAAAACTCATTCACAAGTAAGGGCAGCTGTGTGCAGGAAAATCTGCACTAACACAAGGTGCCATAGGCTTGAGCTTCCTAAAGGAAATCAGAAATACAAAATGAGCGTTGTCCCTGAACATAGCAAGACCACTCTCCTCTGTTAAAGGCTGCTGCAGCACACATAAGAGCAGAGGATGTTCTTCATGCCTCTCCTCCCTTCATTTACTGGCTCAAATTGTGCTTCATGCGTCCTCATTCACCAGTGGCCACAGATGGAGCATAGTGCTGACACTGGGCCAAATAACCCCAAACAATATCATCTTTCCATTGGTGGCAGACAAGTGTATTGCTTTCTTTACGACCCACTTGTCTCCTCTCTTTATACCTCTGCTTCTTCCTCGGCTGTTGTTTATTCTAATGTGGTCCGGATGGAGCAGCTGGTGGTGACATGGGGTTGATTATGCTGTTCCCACAGTGACATATTCAAAGGCGGTCAAAGAAGGCACCATTGTTGCCTCTGATCTGTGGATGACAGCGCTGCCTGTTGCACCAGCTCCACACTGGCGAGCTCATGGTGAGAGGGGAGCAGGGCGTGTGTGCAGGGAACATACAGGACGTGCCAGGATTTGACCGATATGGGCTTTTGAAGGAAAATACCAATATCATGACATTTGGTATGAGTCTGCTGATGATTAGTGTTTTTGTGCCAATGTGATATTTTATAATTTCAGTGATTACCTGCTGCATTTTATTGCTGTTAGTATGGGAACTTTTCGGAAACACCATCAACATACACTACAAAACCCAGGCTAATGAAATGAATCAAGCTTTTTAGGGCCAGATGCCCGACCATACTTGTCAAGTGAAAGGAAGAAAGCTTAACAAAGACATTTTTAATAAAACAGTTCACAAAATCACACACCTCTTCTGCATTCTGCTCTTTATTCCTCAGAAGGTCACAAGGGGTGAATCTGAGGTTACTCCCTTTTTTTTTGTGTTAAGGCCTCAATATTCATGGGATATATAAACCACTACCGCCACATTTTCAAATAATTATATTCTTTTATCACTCATCAATTGATCAACTGTTTGAATCTCTTTTCAATACATCTTCTGGAGCTTTTGATCACATGATCATCATCTCTTATCATTAAAAATAGTCAAGATGTCCTTAAAGTGCTCAGAAAAAGTGGAAATTTGACAGGAAGTTAAATCTCTGTTTATGAAAGATATAGCAAATCTCCACTCAGTCCAGCACATTTTTCAAAAGACATGCATACTGTAGTTGCTACATGTGGATAGAGCAGAACGCAATAATTTATGCAGCCTAGTCTCACCAAAGGGTGCATGAAGTCATTTTGTGTGTTCTCACAACACAGCGTTTGCTTTACTGCGTGTCATTTATCACTGCTGCATTAAGATTTTGTCATTTAAAGCCTAACTGTCATAGAGAAAACATGTCAGGTGATGCATTATGAAGACAAGAAAGCCTGCATATGGAGGAGGTGGGGTCATTGGATGAGTCAGACAAACACATGACTTTCCACCCAGAAGACTGGTATTCATGTCCCATGTGAAAACAAAGGTCAACACTGACTCATTTTAACATGGGTCCCCAAATTAACTGCTAATCGTGATCTTCTCCTGAGAGGTAAACCTGGTGTTGGTCTCTAAATCTACACTGCAAAAAGCGAAATCTAAGTAAGATGAAACATCTTAAATCAATCAATATATGCTTGTTTTTTTTTGCTGACATGATTTCTCTTCTTACCAGGCAGTTTTTATGTTAAAGCATTTCATTTGTTTCAAGCTATTTTGTCCTTCCTTATCTTGATAGGACATTACAACTTCTTACTGAGCTTTGATTAATGGTGCTGAGTAACTTAATGCTTGAAATGAGATTTTCCAGAATTATAAAGCAATTTGATGAACACTGAAGTACAACAGTGCTGCGTCAAGTCAGAATTTCTTTGTATTTAGACAAATGTACTTGTTTTTAGTCTCTCCGCACTATTAAGGTAACTGTGTGGAGATATGCAGTCTCCCCTCCTTTTCCCCATCGTGCTCCTGTGTTTTGCCTCTCCTTTTGCCTCCTGTCTGTCTCTGCCATGTTTGTCATGTCTGAGTCTGTGTCACTGCAGGGTGTGGCTGACAGGTTGGGTCCAGCCTTCACTGCTCCTGAGCACAGCCGTGCTCAGTCAAAACTCACCTGCTGACACAGTATATAAGCACCAGGTTTTCAGCCAGTATTTGTCCAATCATCTGACTTCCTGCGTGGTTACGACCTAGACCAAGAAAATCACTAAGTACCTTTTCGTCACTTTTGCCTTGTTTGCTACCTGCCTTCCTGACGTACCTTTTTGTGTGTCTGTGCTCAGGTGTCAAATCCTCACCTGTCCTCCTCTGCACTCAGTCTGCTCTCAATGAAGAAACTGGACCTGTCACTTCCTAGACTCAGCCTCTTTTTACTTGTTTTCAGAATCTATGACATTTTCCTGCTCTGTTGGCCGACAATTCTGTTTTTTTTTTTTTTTCCTGATGAGATTGTTTGCAATGACCTCAACAAACTCCTCTGGCTTAAATTAATTGTCCTGAAAAAATGTCCTTTATCCTAAAAGCTGTAAAAAGGTCATTTCAAATCTGGTGGTCACAATCCAACTAATCTAGCTCCTCATTCAACCCCCTCAGGGTTAAGAGGCCCAAATTTTATAATCCCAAATACCTTCCTTTTTAGTAGCAGCTTCTCCAAATTAGATGCTTTTCCTTGATAGACACCCTCTCAGTTCTCTATTTAAGAGAAGAGATTGGATAATTAATTTTCATGAAGTGTGCTTTTTCACAATGTATCGTGTTCTGCTGTTCTTCATTTGAGTTTTCTTGTTTTCCATAAATGTTCTTTTTATCGTGGACATGTTCACAAAGCCATCCGATCCCTTGTGTTACATGAAGTTTTTGTGATAAAATTCAGAATCAATCAAAAATCAGTCAGCGTAGGTCTAATCTTAGTCTTAGTCCTTTGAATGCACACACATACATAGTGCACGCATACACTCATCCAGCAGCTGTACTCTGTTTAAAAGCATATAGGACAATACTGTGCACACACGCAAAGAAGAACAGTGCAGCTAGTCACTCAGCCAGTCCAGCTACTTCATCACAATGCCCAGTTTGGATCATTTGGTTGGTAATTGCTGCCCACAAGTGAGCCACTCCACATGAATGGAAGTGCAGTAAAGCGTCAGTGGACATGATTTGTCTGCTCCCAGGTAATAGCCCCATTGCCCCCACCCCCCCAGCTCCATTCCTGCTTCCCTCTCCCAGGCTGCTTCTCCTGTTGAATGAGAGGATAAAAGTAGTGAGGGTGAGGCAGAGAGCCTCCCTCAGAGGGGGGGGGGGGGATATAGGCAGTCCATAATTACCTGTAATGAGACTTTTGTCTTGGAACATTACAGGGATGTTCTTGAAGTCACCCTGGAGGTGGTTTTCAGATGGAGGAAGAGCCATGCACGCTTCAAGTCCTCTCATCGCCCATCTCATCCATATGTGCAGTAATAAGTAATTACTGAAGTCTCATTGAAGTCCATGAAGAGTATTCTCCCTCCCTCCTTCCCTCTCTCTCTCTCTCTCACTCTCTCTCTCTTGAGGCAGATGAATACCCGCCACTCATCTATTACACAAAGTGACACTCCTGGAGATCCGACGTGTCATCTCAATCTTCCTCTTCAGCCCTACTCCTTCGTCCCCTCCAACCCCCCTCAGTTTGAGAAAACAGCTGGCACCCTTTGATGTCTGACTGGCCTCTCACTGGGTCACCGTCACTGCTGCATCTGACAGGCTATCTATTCATGCTTTTCTCAGGATGTAGAAATTATTTTCTATATGGCACCATGCTGCAAATACCTATCATAGGCTCCTGACTCCTAAAAATGATAGCTCTCACCTAGAGACCAAAATTACAGAAATGCTTTGACTGCCACTGAACACCTTTTTCTATATCTAGCACAATGATGCACAGGTTATATTTAGGGATGAAAGAATCCACCAAAATCATCTCTTCATCACCAGGTGCAATCTCTACTTGTTCCCCATTTGTTGTAGCATTATGATGGTTTATTACAAATCATCACGTACATCACTTTTGATAACATCCAACATGGTAATGATTACTGATATGGAAAGAAGCAAGAGGTCACAGGATAAGGCAGGTAAACAAGTGGCTAATTTATTCAGTTTGACTAAACCAGTTGTTCCTAACCACCAGGTCAGTAACTGATACTAAACCACTCTGGCTAGCATGGTAATAATAAACCTTTGTTTGCTACTTTTTGTGGTAATTACCTTGGAGTGGTCTGTCTGTGCTCCATCTGTCTTCATCACGCACTTGCTTCTTTGATCGGCGTGTGCTATGTCCCTTACTGTTGCTACTAGGTGGCTAATATTAGAGCAAAAAGATGAGGCCTGAGAGTATTTAAGTTTCCAAGAGGTAGGGAAAATGAAATACCTAACATAATTTCCAAATGTAACATGTTTATGTTCATGTCTGCTCTTCTGACTGCTTGTGTTTCCTGCACCATCAGATGTATTTGTGCAATGTTGCTATTGCTATGTTGCTCAGCAATTACCTGACCCTGACCAATAAAGTTGGGACACTGTATAAAATGTTAATAAAAACAGAATGCAGCCATTTGCAAACCAGCTGTGTTTACTGACAGTTTTCTGAAGTGTTCCTGAGTCCATGTAGTAATCTCCTTTATCCATTCATGTGTTCACAAAGCGGTGAACCTCTCTCCATCTTCGCTTGTGAACGTCTGAGCCTTTCCAGGATGCTCCTTTCATACCCAATCATGATACTATCACCTGTTACCAATCAGCCTGTTTACCTACTTTCCACTACTTTCCCAGACTTTATTGCTCCCAACTTGTTAGAAACATGTTGCTGCATCAAATTCAGAATAATAATAATAATAATAATAATAATAATAATAATAATAATAATAATAATAATAATAATAATAATAATAATAATAATTCACAAAAATCAGTGAAGTTGATGAGGTAAAAAATACATAGTCTTTGTACTATTTATGTCAAAAAGTATGTCAAAAAGGATTAACAAATTACACAGCATCCCTACTTTTTGGGAATTGGGGTTGTATTATAGTGGCAGAATATAAAAATGGTTATATTATATCAGAATTGTAATTTAAAGCAGGGCTAATTTATTAATTTTCTGACCACCTTGGGGTAGTGTAGTGCTACAGGCTGTAAACACAACATTGACATATTTTCATCTGATAAAGTTGCAACGACATGGCTTAACATTGGCATCCATTTGAAGTCATGTTTCTGACCATCTGTTGAACATAAGTCCAATGTTGTCTGTTTAGCTCTGATTTGGTCTCCACTAACTCCTGCGGGGAATTATCTAGCTCTTTAGCTGCTAAATGCTCCACTATGTACACCAGCTTGTTGCTAACTTTATTCAGCTCTGTGGGTTTTTCACTGCATGTGATGCTATTCACATTGCACAAAATAGCTGAACTAATTTTTAATAATAAAAAAAATTAGCACAACTTTAAGCAACATATAGAATTACATACAGTGATTTCAAGGTCTCAAATTAAACGTTAATTGAATGGATTTAGCTTACACACACGCGCACACACACGCACACACACACACACACACACGCACACACACACACACACACACACACACAAATACTTTAATGTCAAGAGCTCATTTTCTCTCGTGTGAACATCTCAGCATCCTCTCTCAACCCATCAGCTTATTTTCATAGCCTCCACTTCTTAACATACCATTAACAATGAACAGCATATTAAATCAATCCCATGCAAAACTGTAATAAGATAAATTGGTACATTTTGAATGCCTTTGGAAGAATGGCAAAATCTGAACTGCTCTGCAAGTCACACACTTGATATTTATATGAACTTGAAAATGAAGCTGAAGGGCTGAGGCTGTATTGTTTGAATCAATAAAAGATGTTTATCTGCCATCTTCGAGCTGCTGCAATGAAAAAGCATGAGAGGCATTTGAAAACAACACAAGGGCAATGATGAGGTCACCAGCATGTCCTCCATACTTAGCTCTCTGCCGGTGTTTTAAAAATGAGGTGTGTGTGTGTGTGTGTGTGTGTGTGTGTGTGTGTGAGGTTTGAGTTCTTGAGACTTCTACCAGACTTTTTGTAGTCATTGCGGAAAATGACCCTTGGTGACCGCACGTGTTTAGACTCACACATGCACACCCCCCCCCCCCACACACACACACACAAACAAACAGCTGTGCGGGTGGGCTTGTCATTAGTGCTGCTTGTTTTTCTTTTGATTGAGGGAAGTTGCATTGCGGTGCAATGCTCAATGCACGTTTGAGAGTGAGTGTGTGTGCCATGTGGATCCGTTCTCAGTGTCCACTCGGTGCTGGGACTAATTTGCATTCCTTTGTGTATGAATAAAGGACACCTATTCTGAGGACAGAGTTTACCAGCTGCCATCCAGGACTAGTCCTTATTAGAGCCCTGCTGTTCCTCTGAGAACGCCAGCACATGTTCAGCACACGCTGCTGCTCACACACGGACACACACATATGCACCCACACTCAAGGACACATACACCCCCACATCCATAATCTATTCATACACAAATGAAAACACTCAAACACAGATGCACAAAAGAAACAAACACACTTTTAACATAGAGGCACTTGCCGAGGTTTCGAGCAGGGATTACTAACACCAGTGGTAATACTCTGTAGTTATCAATTAAAGGGCAAAGGTCACTGTCTCATACACCTGAATTTGTGTGTGTGTGTGTGTGTGTGTGCAGTAAGTTTAGATCACAAGAACACGGACAGTTCTTGCACAAACTCAAACCCCATTCGGACTGGATTTATAGCTCTGGGTGAGGTGGGGCTTTTATCTGTGCCGGTCAGTGATTTTAATTCCATTCAGTGCTTATGTTGGTAATTTTTCACCCTCATCTCAGTAATAATTACAGCTGCAATTACGCACTGTTTTTCTGTGAACCCACTGCCCCCCTGTAATTTAACTCCCATTTGGAACAATGGTCTTGTATTTTAAAGTGGATCCCTGAGTTATTCCACAGGAAGAGCTGCTTCTTTGCTGCTTTTGCTTCTTCTTTTCTTTTCCTTTTTTTCATCTCAAAACTAGTGAGAAAATGGAAGAAGTCACCAATGTTTTTGCTAGCCTGTGGTAGATGGAAACATGCTAACACCAACATATAGGTCTATTTGGGAAGTGATATGATGACAGAAAAAATGAAAGCCATCAGCAGAGCAAGACCCCATAAGCTTATCAAAGGTGCTGTTGTAAAGTTTGCTACAGGCACGTACTGGTATTCATTTTAGAGCCCTGTTTTTTAGCCTATATTTATTTATATTTTGGTGGGCTGATGCCATTAGGAGTTCCTGTTTGTAGTGTACCAAATGAACTATCAGTGAATCACTTTGATGCTGATTAAAAACTTAAAACATCACAAATCACAATGAGTGATATCAATATGTGTTTCAAGGCTCCGTGGTAAGATTTGACTGAGTTATAGCTCAGAGAAGGACACATCAATAAATAAGACCTTATAAAAGTACAAGCTAAAATAAGCTGCCACCGAAGCTGTTGACAATAATCCACCATATTGACATATGGCTGATATTGCCCAGGTAAAAAGCCTCAATGTTTGAAATGAAAGGTTGAAAAATAAAAAAGCATACAACACAGAGTTCCAACTATGGTATTTGATTTTGTTGTGACTTGAGTGAAAAATATATTCACTGATATTTATGCATTGACTTTAAACTTGCCAATTGAAGGCCAAAGCTTAAAATAAGAACTGAGTCGCAGCAATTACGAGATTATGGGATATAGAAAGAGAGGTTAATTTTTTTCTGTGGCCTCATATTTCTCTGCCTTTTACTCTCTGGCCTTAGTCGATTAAGATCAATGAGGCAAACACAAGGGCATGTTTCATGTCAACTATCACTACAACCACACTCTTCACTGGGAACACCTTGGCACATCTGAAGAGCAGACAGTATGAGCCTTTCAATTCAGAGTACATGCACTTCAGGGTAAGTATGAAACTACAAACATTAGGTGAAATCAAAGTGCTACTTTTATTCTAACACACTTTATCAGCACTGAAAACCAGTACAGGCAATACATGAGTTACATGTAATGTTTTACCAACAGCTATTCACACTTCATCGTCATGACACAGCTGTTCTATTTCGTGTTAAGACCTTGGTTGACAAGTTGAAGCATACAAAGAACATTAGAATAAGATTAGATAATAGTGAAAGACAAGAAACCCGGTGGAGCTAATTCACGGCCTACCTATCATAAATAATATTCATAATATTGAATAGTTTTCTATGTTTAGATAATGGACAGTACTTCTGTAGTAACACATAAGACCATCACTAAAAAGACTGACAGCCTGCGTTTCTTAACACTAGATCAGAGTTTGCACAACAGTCCTTCTTCAGATTCAACTTCACAACAGTTTCCATAGCTCAGTAATGTTTTTACAATAACCTTTAATGTCATGTAACCAATATTTCTCCTCTAACTTTATGTTCTCATAATTTGTGCACAAGCAGTTTAAGTGATCATCCCACAGATGCTCAACATTTCATTAGGGCTACTTCTTATAGCAAGAAGGTTAGGGCTTGTGAATGATTTCAGTTTATACTAAATGGAAGTCACATATTATTTTTATGTATTTTATGTTATTAGCAAGGTTAAAATCCATTCATAAATAGAAAAAGCACACTACAGACTAATGAGTTTTGTGTAGGTATCACATTTACACTGGACTGATAACAGGATCTCAGTGTGCCCACTACATTTGTTCTATCTTTGAATGTGGCGTTAATGGACAGCAATGCACAGTAGAAATAGAGTCTCACTAGGAACATTTTAAACAAACTATGGGCAAAAATTAAAATAAAAAGAAAATCCCTGTCCTCTTTTTACTATGATAATATGTTTCCGAATTTAAAATTAGATGCAGCATTTTACAGTTAGGCATCCTCTGGCACACACCTTGTAAGTACAATACAATGAAGTAAGATTTTTGTGTACAAACAAACAGATTAAAATTAGTACATAGCCAATGTTTTATAGTATTAGTGTGACGTGTTGAATTGTGGCAAAAACCACAGTGTAAGACAGGAGACAAATTGCAACATACAGTTGCAGTTTATCATGGGAAATGTAGTCGTCCATAAAAAGCAAACTACTACACATAGCACCTTTAACTCTTAATTTCCACTGGTGATTATTAGCAGCGCAATTCTGATGTGCTTGTGTTGTGAAGAGCTGCAGTAGGAGGTCTATCAGTGTCACTTGCTGTCACTCCTGTGAATGTAAATGACTATTAGATTAGGGGATGATTTGGGGTTTGAAAGGAGAAACAAATTGTTCAATTTGGGCTAATTTGAACAGAAGATGTAGACAGTGACCAGCTCGGCCTTGGCTTGAATAACTAATTACAGAGAGGAAAAATTATCCAGCATGCTCTCCAAAATTACAGTCAGGTTTAACAAACGGACTCTCATCCTGACCATCTGAGGGGACAGACTCTCAATTTTATGCTGCTGATATAAAGCATACACTTCAGTCCCCCCTGAGCTTGCGTGTGTGTGTTTGTGTGTGAAGTGGTTGCTGATATTCACGTCCATATAATGTGTTTTTCAGCCAACATTATCCCACTATTGTTTGGGTTTTCTTCATGCCTTTCTTTTCACCAGTTCTCTTTTATCTATTTTGCATTAATTGCATCTCTCTTAATTGTCCATCTGTTAAATAGAGAGTTAGTGCGGTGCACAACAAGTGAGGAACAACAATGGCACTTCAGAAATGTTGCACACAAGCTAACACTCGAGTCCACTTCAGCGCAGTGACAAAGTGCAGTTTTTAGTGCTTAATCAAAAATCATTTTAAAGATAAAAGGTATGCAAATTATGTTTGTTATTACAAACTAAACAATTGGTTTAGATATACTGGTCGCTGAAAAAGGGAAGATGGAGTAACTGAGTGAGAACAAACTTGGAATAGAATAAGAAAAATAGGTCCAAATTTACATTTAAATTCTCTGTAGACACTACAGTGATGGCGGTTGGGATCTTTTTTTGTTGTCTGGTTTTCATTTCTCAAAAAACTCTATGGATCTTTGAGGTTGTGACGCAGGAGAGATGTGGGTGAACCACTGGGTTGTATAATCAAGAAAAAATAAATAAAAAGCTTCTCCATACAACCTGCAGCACCTCAAACCGTTCATGCATCCCTCCAGCACAACATCTCCGAAGGTCAAAGTGCCTGCAGCTGCAGAGATGCTTCGCTCGTGTTTTTTATGCAGGTCAGAGTACATCGCAGAAAAGGGAGGTTTGTCTGTTTTGTTTCCACACATATAATAACAAAAGAGAAAAGAAAAAGATTCTATGGAAACTTACACATTCTGTCACTGGAGGCTGTTTCTCATACAGTTGGCCTTCTCTGATTTAAAAATGGGCTCACAGATCACAGAACAAATGGATACCGGTCATCCAAGGCGCACATCTGCCTGCTTCAAGCTTTCCTTGCAAAATCGAATATAAACCACCAAATTAAAGAATTAGAATTTGTTGTGATAGGACAAATCAAGAAAGAGATTATTACCTTGTGGCAACTCCAATATTGGGAAAGATTAATTAATTAATGAATTAATTAATCCCTAAATTCTTATTCTTTCGTTCTTTCGTTGAACTAAACCTATTCTTCTATTCACAAGCTAAAGGTGGTATGGGACTGCGTGGTAAATAGGCTGTTTCCACTGCTCTAATTTTTTTATCTTTTTTCACCATTACTCCGATTGCGGGATACTCGTAGCTGAGAGAGGGGCTATGTGATGGAGTATGACCGCTGTCACAATACAGACAACAGAAAGGCTTGGTGAAAAATGTAATTTCCCCTCCTCTGTGGAGCTGCAGCAAAGGGGAGGAAAAAATGAAGCGGGCAGAATTATTTGCCTGCAACTACTAGAGCTTGTGGTAATTACTATAATGATGTCTCCAAGTCAAGGCACAGCCAGTGCCACAATCACACAGAAGCTGATCAGAAAATAAAAATTTCAGGGGGCACACAAGGCAGATACAGTCATCTCATTAATGCATGCTAAATAAGGGGAAATGACAGATGGATCTGTGCTGGCCTTTCACAAATATGAAGTGAGGTAGACAGCTGTGCGCTTGTTGTATTCATATCAATGGTACTGAGGTTTGTATGTTGTTACATGTTGAAAATATGGAACATTTTTACGCCCCCGACAAATAAAATCACTTGTATGACTGATAACATAATTACAACGTGTTTGTACACTGCAGCAGTTCTACTGAGGATGCTCTGGTCCTGTTTTCTGTCTCTTTTCTGGGATTGTGGGAGGTTGCAATGGCTTGAGGAGTTTTATTTGACACATTTTCCATATGTTGGGCTTTTGAAGCAGATCGTGACTTTTATGGCAAAAAAAACAAGTCAACATTTTTTCTGTATTTGTGAGTTTTTGCAATCTGCAATCTTCTTAAAAACAGCCATGGTTGGTATTAATTAGATTGATTATATGAATTTAAATAAATTTAAATACTTTGAAAGCCAACAAAACAAATACTGTGCTTTATATATGTCTCTACATACTATATACTAGTGTGTGTGTGTGTGTGTGTGTGTGTGTGTGTGTATAGGCAAATAGTCGGGTGATAGAATTCAGATGTTTTGTATTAAATAGAAGTACTGTGTGCTGGTACACATAATTATTCCTGTATCTTCCATTGAATACAGGGCAGAAATACAAGAATACAATTCGCTGCACCCTTTGGCCAACTCAGGTTTGTGTCAATCTTATGTTTTAGTAAAAGATTTAAAAAGCGTCATAATCAACCAATTGACTGCCAACTGAAAATTTCAAGTTTTGCTATATTAAAATTAAACAGATGGGTCACCAAGCAGCATATAGTGAGTATAGTAATGTAGACATAGCTTGATGCTTCGTCCTGTCTCAGTTTTAAGAAAAAGTGATTTTATTTCAAGAATGAAGCTTGGCTACTGTTAATGCCAGTTAACATTACATATGCTATGCTTCATTGGCTATCCCTGATTTTACTAATGTTACATGTGTAATGTCACTTGTAAGATATTGTCAAAATTAGTTGTATTTAGCTAATGGGTGCGTGTACATAGAAACACACATCTTATGAAACGGTGGCCAATAACTGATGTCAAAAACCTGGCTGCATACCTGGGCACTTTATTATTATCATTGTTATTATTATTATTACATCCAATGATTTTTTTTTCTATGACGTAAAAGAACCTTCAAAGGCCCCCTGCAGTCATCATTGACATTTTAAAGCCCCCTGTTAAAACAAGAGGTGTAGGACAATGAATTTCAGGAGACTAGAGATATGTAAGCTGTAACATGCTGAAACTAGGCTTCTCTAAGGAAGACAATGCTTTGTGACCAAAAGCAATTTCTCTGTGATTTTGCGACTGGCCCGAGAAGACATGGTGGACATGCAGGGAGGGTATAGGCTGCTGATATGCACAGATGTTCCCCCTCATATCCACAAGCGTGTGACCACAGTCACTGGTTCGCCCTCTCCTGGCGACAACTGACGCAGCTTGCCTCTTGGTCCCTCACATTACACACAGCCCTTTTTGATTCTGATGGGTCCTGAAAGCCAGGAAACATACGTGGCTGTAACAACATCAATGCGCTTCGCCAGGTTTTCAAGTCAGGGACATGTCTTATTATAATTACTACCTATGTATTACTTATTGTGCTCCAGAGAGACATATCGTCATGGTGCTCCCTGGACGGTTTCGTGTTTTCCTCTCCTCCCTCCCCTCCTCCCTCCTTCCTGTCCTCCTTTCCAGAGAGGAGAGAAGACCACAGTTTGGGGAAAAAGCGAGGACAGGGAGAGAATGGTGGGGGCAGCAGTGATCTGCAAATCATTTATTTACGTTTGGCATCTGCATAATGAGGCAGGGAGCCAATGGCGGCCCTGGCTGGCTGGAGACAGGGTGGCATGCCTTCAGTTTTAATGGGCACACTGAGGAAACTTCCAATCCTTCTTGACATTTCTCATAGTGAAATAAACGTGCTCTGGGTCAGAGTGTCTATTAGGAAGATAAGAGACGAACAAGTCAATTATACTTCAATGACTGCATAGCCAGGGGACCTCATTAACATGATCAGGGAGGTCCATGCTGCAGCAGCCCTCTCCTGTGTGTAGCTCCTGATTAAGTTGTGGAAGAATGACATGGCCATTTTTTTCCTGCTGCATGTAGAAAAAGACAGAAAAAACACAAAGACGTAAATATATTCAAACATACATGAGCAAGCGCAAACACACACATATACATGGATACACATATACACACAGTGACACACACACACACACACACACACACACACACAGCAGACATCGCCAGGATGCAGTGTCTGGCCAGCCACCCAGAAATTGTTGACACATTCAGAAAAGTGAGAGGCACACTCCATCAGGGGTTGTGGGGAGGTTTTATCTGCTGATAGGGTCACGGAAGTGGATGCTTTGGGAAAACATTTGTGGCAGGGGATGTTGCGAGCTGTCATGCACAGCCTGGACTCATGGCCTAGGGTTGCAAGTGGAGGGTGGATGAGTTGTGTGTGTGGGGGGGGAAGCAGGCGAGCGGGCGGGGCATGGGCTGAAGCGGAGGCGCGGGTTTAAAAAAGCAGAGCCTGGGGTTTGGTGGGCGGATTGGTGCATGTTCTTTCCCCCCTTTCCCTCTGCGCCGGCTTGTTTGCTCAGTGAGGACACTGCGATCTGCTGACGTTGATGGGATGAGTGCAGACAGGGCACAGGAAGCATCGGCTTGTCTTTTCTAGTGCTTGCATAGTGTGCATCATATCCAGCCACTGCTTGGCTAAGGCTCTAATTAATTAATTTAAGTGCCTATCTGGACCAGTGGGAATTGATCAGCAGTCGTCTTATCAGTGAGAAAAGTGTTGGCTACTAGTTTTGACTGGAAGAAAAACATTTAGTCATCCAGAACTTACATGATTTCAGCCATTACATTACTGCTTGATACCCCTCCCATGCCTTCTTTTTGGTTGGAAAACAGATTTAAGCAGTATTTGTGAGCAAATGTAGACAATGTGAATGTATTTATAAGAGGAACACTGATTACATTAAAAACAATACAATTTTCTTGAATAATCTGAAAATATTGGTCAGAATTTCAGGACTGATGAACACTTGCTGGATACTTTGGTGCAGAGAAAATTCACTGAGCATCAGCCGTGATAACTGGTTTATTTTTTGAGATCAGATGTCACAAAATGTGTCACAATATAACCACAAGACACAGGCTAGATGAATATATAAATGATATGAAAATAATGAATAAAATAGAAATAAAAGCGAGTAAACAGGGTAACAGACAACAGACATTAAAAGCTATTGACATCTCTCGCTCTCTTCTTGAAATTTGAGTTGGACAAAAACAAACTGTCCTCTAATCAACTTTCCTTAGGAATGGATCTAATGTGGCTACAAAACTGATCTCATTTCTATCAACTGGCCAACTAGCATCCTTACCAGAATCAGTTTGCAGTAATTTTTTTCTGGTTTGCCAATCTTGGTGTCTGACCATGAAGAAGAGAGGAGAGGAGACAGTAACAAGCCTTTGTCCACAGGCACACCAAGCACACACAAAGGCATCCCACTAGGAGAGGTCCCGGACATATCTGCTCACATACCTTCATTATTGCTCTCTGAAACATGAATGATTTGATTATTTGATGACAGCTTATTTCTTAAATCTGTTTCGGCACCATATGTGTCTAATATGCGGCTCGCCCGCCCCGTGAATGCCTTGCCCTGGGGTCTGTGAGAGGCCAGTGCAGTTTTCAAACCTGGAGGGAGGATTGGCTTGTGAACTCAGACAGGCATGCCACGCTGTGCAAAAGCGCATCGGACTGGATTTAAGTGTATGTTCAAGGAAACATCTTCCTATTGCTTTGCATCTCATGTTCTCTCTCTCTCTCTCTCTCTCTCTCTCTCTCTCTCTCTCTATTATGAATTAATAATGCTGCTTAAGGCTATAAGTGCCGTTTTTGAATATCTTGGCCTCAGCAAACCAACCAAATCAAGCAGAATAAATCTATGAGAAGCCTGTCTTTCATTATTTCCATTGCCTTCCTGGGGAAGTATTCTTGTTATCATAATTGGTTCCCCAGTCTTTTCCCTTGCAGGAATTTTAAAACATGACAGTGCTTCAAACTAACTTTAACCAGTTTTGCAACCTGTGTATCGTCACTGTAATTGGCTCTTCAGTTGATCTGACTGGATGACAGTGATGCCCTGATGATAAACCATGGCAGACTGTCCATACTATTAGCATAGACTCCAAATTAATTGAATTAAGTCCTGTTTCTTACAGAATTGAATAATTGCCTCAAGCCAGGGAGTTTGACATTCAGCCCCGATGCAGTTTTTTTTTTTTGGTGGCTGAAAACATTTAAGTTTTTTCCCCTGAAAAATACTGTATATCATTGTCATGTTTAGTGCAGTGAAACTATTTATAAGAACTCTGATTTACATTGTACGTTGCAAGATTATTCTTGGTTAAATGAATGCCATTATACAAACTCTCAAATCTCAAAAATAATAATTGGCTGAAAAATCCAAATTTTTTTCTGTTACAATGTGCTGTAATTGATTCATAATTTTTTTTAGAAATATTTGCCAGATTTTACACATATGCACCAAATTACCCTTCCACACAAATACCTTCAAAATAAGAGACTAATTTGAAATTGTATCTGATTTACTTAATTGTTAAAGACTACAGTTATCCTATTATTATTTTTAATAAGATAATTATTATTATCAAAAAGTCAACAAATATTTGAACAATGTAATCCATCCATTATTAAACTCTCAAGACTTAGTGTAGTTAGTGTATTACCTCCAGGGCTTTAGGAGTTGCAGCTGATGAATGCTGCAGTGCAGCTGGAGGTCACGAAGGTCAGGACACCGAGGCCTCAGAGAGTTGCTCACTCTAATGAGGGCCCTGTGAGCAGTGTCCGTCACTGCAGCTCTCCTCTCATTCACACCTCATATATGGAAGAACCTGACGGCTGACCCTTAGAAATCCCTCAACTGCAGGGATATCAAATGTCTTGTCAAAAGAAATACTGAATCTTACTGAACTGGAAACTGAAAGGATTGGCACCAAGTAATACAAATGACCTCAGGAGCAGTCAAAATCATGTAAACACATTCATCCCTATTGAAGCGTGCCATACAGCAGAGCGCATTGTACAGTGGTATGGACAAATTGCCTTTAGAAATTAAGGAATTGCAAGGCAAATGGGCTGTTTTGATTATTTTTCTGCTCTCTCAAAGAACTTTCCCAACAATTGACACTGGCCTTGTTAATTCTCCACTTCTGAATAAAATCAATCCATGAGCTATGAAGGAGGTCACACTGTGGTCTTGGGATACAAGTATTCCTTTATCTAACTGCAAATAAAGCTCAGTACCGTTTCAAGGTTTGTGCCACAACAAAATTTTCAGAGGAGAAAACTACAATAATGACACATTCAGCCTACTTTTGACCACAGGCAACATTTTTAGCAGCTAACCTGGCAGCAATTCCAATACATTTAGTTTCTAGATGTCATAGAGGTTAGAGGTTACAGAAATGAACTATGAGACTGTGTAAACGTGTGTATATGGTGGTTGTGATGGGTTTGGGTGCTGCTGTTGTTGCCACTGGGATCTTTCTTGGCCATTTAGTCCTGCTAATGGCCTTTCTGCCACACCAAATCACCCTTCTCTCCAAATATTTAGACCTGAATCTCAACATCCCTTCAGGGGACAGAGCAAGCCCTTTAATTGATATACTGTGCATCCCCCAACCTTTGAGTTCAGATGAAGGAGGAAACTGGAAAACTGGTGTAAATAGAAGAACAAAAGGCTACAGCATAGAAAGAAGGATTTATCTTTTTCCCTGGGTTGCTGGTGTCATACTGAATGTCCCTGCTGCCTCAGATCTCTGCTGGAGATAACGCTGGCTGTGCCCTAACAAGACGTAAGGTTATGGTTGACTTCACTCCTCTCAGGTCTTCTCATCAAGGCGGAAGAAGGCAGTTTATTCACTCAAAGTGTGTTAAGGAAACACAGCACCTTATCTCTCTGCTTGTTCATTTGACATTTGGCAAAGAAAACTCTGACGTACAAAACATCAAGATCACCAGCAGGAATTAATACGCTGCCTTTTTGACACAGACTTTCATTTGGATCAGCGGCTTGTTTGTGACTATTTAATGTTGCTTATTACTGTGGGGAGTTGAAGCATTTAATGTTCATCCCTTCAATAACCTCTGAGCCATACGAAAGCTGTTATGTTTGGAACAGAGCACAGCACGAGTGCCTGTGCACTCTCACGGCAGGTTGTTGTACTCTGTCTCTCCAGCAGAAACAGATAACAAAGACTGGATGATGACAAAGACTTCATTGTTAGACTTGTATTTTGAAGCTCAAAAATATTGCTAGTTAAGGTGGCCTTTATTTTGAAATGAACAGTTAGCTTTTCTGTGTACAGTGTGAAACAGGCAGGTAAAAAGACTACGGCATAACTTGCCCTGAAAACAAGTGCTTGTTTCACTGTATATTTATTGTCCCAGAACACAAAATAGTGCACTCCAAGCTTGACTACACAGAGTCGAGCTGTAATCAACACATGCTGTGGGGTCTGCCACTCCGTCTCAGCCTGCCTACCCCCAGCCTGCCTGCTCTGTTTCCCCCAGTGTGCTTGTTGCCCTGCTGCTAGACAGCCTCTGACTCAGGTGTCCAATGGCAATGAAATCATTGCCTATTGCACTTCTGTTATGGAACTTGAGGCTAACCAACCTCCATCAGGAGAGTGTGGTTACCATGGCTTTTTCACACAGACACTTGTAGACTTTTAAGACTCTGAAATCTTGGTCTGTCCTCTGTGCCTGATTGCCTTGATTTCCTGTAATGTGCAATCTAACCTGGCTCAGCTGACAGTACAATTTGTAATACAATCATGGACAAAGATATAAGTATTGATGGTTATAACGTTTATAGGACATATCCACCAAATAGGGGAGATGGCATTGCTGTCTTCATAAAAAGCAAGTTTCAGGTCAAGGTGCTACTCTCTAAATCCGCGAGTAAACAATCTGAATTTCTGGCTCTTGACCTTGAGGTATCTAAAATGCTTCATATTGCTGTTGTTGGTTGTGGTACAACACCATCGGCAATGGAGCTCCTCTCTCTTTTATGCACCTTACATAAGGATCACATTTTAATGAAACTGTTTTGAAGTTTTTTTTATTTGGAATCAGTTAAAACCATTATGATTATTTCGAGACTCTATATGATTAACTAAATCTTTTTCAGATTGACAAAACCCACCAGACCTAATGTGAAATGTCCTGAAAAAAACGTCTTTGATCAATCTCATCTTAACCAATGTTCCCCACAAGATGTCTTCTGCTACTGCTTTTGCAAATCACAGTAGTGATCACTGTTTTATTGCCACAGTTAGAAAGAGAAAAGCAAAGCAAAGCAAGCCACATGAAACATTTTGTGGAACAATGGATGTTCCATGATGTCTTTGGCTTTGATTGGGAGAAAATCAACCTTATTGATGATGTGGAAAGTGCTTGGAAATCTTTAATTGAAATGACTGACAAACTCTCAGAAAGTGCAAGGTAAAAGACTGTGACACTGCTTGGTTCACTGCCACTTATCCAGGTTACTACAAGGGTGCAACTTGGCTTGGGCCAAAGCAAGGGCTTCTAGTCTTGATTCAGACTGACTGCCAGTTGTGATTGAAAAGCAGCTAGTTTAAAAAAGCTAAGGCTTAGCATTTTCTTAGTGAAACATATTACAACCTAAACAACCCAGGGCTGTTTTAGAAGACTTTTATAATGTGTGCTACAAAGCCAGATTGACTTGACTCTGTAGATGGGCACTTCATTGCCTCTGGTTCCCTGTTTGACACTTAACAATCTGCAAGAGAAATGCTCTGTTCTGGTGTTTTTTATGGAGTTAGGTGCTGATTATATTGCACCTCCTTTAACACATCTTTTTTAAACTCTCCTTACTCTCAATAGAAATTCCTCTCATATGAAAGTTCCCCTGATTCTGAATGCTGACAAAAACAAAACTCATGATGTTCACAAGCACAAAGACACAGCCATTGAATGCTCTATCTTTCATTACATTTCAGGGCAATGTGGAATTTGTAATTGATAGTTGTGTCTCCTTGAAGTTTAACTTTCATCAGCTTGTGAAGAAACTCAAGCTGAGGCCGGGTCTTTGTTTGAGATATCGGCACACGCCATGCTTATGTGAAATTCTTTTCTCCGCTTTTAACTCCTAGCAAGTTGTTCCTCCGCGGCAGACCAGGAGCAGTGGGCTGCCAGCCAACAGCGGCGCCCAGGGACCCAGTTCCTTTTAGTCACCATTGGTCAGGTGGTGATCTTGCATGTTTTTTTTTGTTTTTTTTTAAGGAGGATACCCCAGGTGAACACGGGGAGAACATGCAAACTCCACACAGAAAGGCCCCTTTCCTCGAGCAGCAGGCACCGAAGGCATGGTGGAGGACAAGCCCCTGGCACCCACAGCATCGAACCCCAGACCTAAGTCTGTGTGTGTGTCTACTGTGAGGCGGTGAGATGTCTGCCCCCACAGCATGCACTGCTCCTAAACACACATTTGCTCCCTGAAGGCTAGAACAGGTCACTGTGTCAAAATGCTCATTTGAGGATCATGGCCTGCTAACATTTTCACACTTCCCCACGTGCTGGCTAATTGACCATAATTGCCAAATTAACTGGTCAGCAATTTAATTTGAATTATTCAGATTTTTTCTCATCCCAGTCCTCCTCTTCCCTTCATAGGGCCCGTTTGGACTGTCAGGTTCAATAAAGTGGGTTGGGCTGGGGCCCAATTAATAACATGAGCTGAACCCTCAAACACAAAAGAAAAATGGGATCCTAATGGGGACATTTCCTCAGGACATAATTGAATCTGATTACATCAGTTTTAATTTGAGCAATGTTGCCTGCAGGGTATGAGTTTGCATTGAAGGTATGTATGTTAAACTGAGCAAAAACTTAAATCACTGAACATCCTCTGATCCTAAATTAGTAACCTGTAAATGTTCTTGTGTCAGCAGGAAAGATGGGTTTGGAAACCTTAGTTTATTTGGACCCATTTATGAGCAGATGTTGTTTGAACCAAAGAAACATTTTTAGACAGTAATAACCCTGAAAAACTAAACTAAAAATAAAGGACTGGTCCACTCATTAACAAAAAGAAAAAAGTGAAAAGTGACAACTGCTTTTTAGTCAGTACTTTTATATTTACAATGGATCGCATGACATGAAAGGGGCCACTACTATCTCAAAACCACAATTACCACAAACTCTGCATCTGGCCTCAGCTCTACAGAGTGCTTTAGCATCTTTCAGCTGATTGTTTTGCTTTTATGACCCATGACTTGACTGTTTTAGTTCACTGTTATGGCTGTCACCAGGGTCATTCTGATGGGCAGAGAAATGGCTCCAAATAAATGTTGAGCAGTATGTGTGAATTAGTTTCTGCAGCCCCCATGTAGTGAAGATAAGATTTCATTTATAAGATGGAGCGCTGTGTGAAATAGGCCATAGCTTATAATGTGAGCTTGACCTCTGCTTTCAGTGCAACTTTTCCTTAGAATGGATGTTTTGAATGTAAAAGTAAGTAAATGAAATCATTCAAAACACAAAACATCCTGTGTAATATTCTTGACATGATAAAGCTATTCATAAAGTCAGTCTAACATTTGATAGTATGGTCAGTTATGTATGTAAAGGTTAAAGTTATACAAACCCAGTTTCAAAAAGGTTTGAACTCTAGACAAAACATCAATCAAACAGAATGTGGATTGCTAATCATTTTCAATGCCAGTAAAACATTTCATAGCAACTGGGAGTAGCTGAAGTCTGGGAAAGTTGTGAAATGCTCCAAAAACACCTGTTTGGATCATTCCACAGGTAAACAGGTTGATTGGTAACAGGTGATAGTATCATGATTGGGTATGAAAGGAGCATCCTGGAAAGGATCAGTCGTTCACAAGCGAGGATGGAGTGAGGTTCACCACTTTGTGAACACATGGTGGATAAAGGAGATTAATACATGGACTCAGGAACACTTTGTACAACTGCTGCCAGTAAACACAGCTTATTTGCAAATGATTGTGGTCTGTTTTTAGTCATATTTTACACAGAAAGTCTTTAACATTTTGGAAATCAGGGTTGTACTTGTGTATTTCCACTTATACAAGACACTCTATTCTTCTAAATATGATCAGCTGTGACACACTGTTAGAGATAACGCTAGTCAACAGTACAAATAGTTAAAATTTCTTCCACCTTGACCAATTAGAATAGTAAAATGCTACTTAAATTGAATGCAACTGTAATTCCAGCTGCATTTCCAGTCTGAAGAGTTCTCCTTCCTCTTGCCTCTCTCTCTCTCTCTCTCTCTCTCTCTCTCTCTCTCTCTCTCTCTCNGCTGTCATATCCAAAGAGTCATGGTTTTCATTTTCCCACTGACTCACTGCCCCAAGAGATATTTGTTGGCAGATGTGCATGTCCACAACTAGTTTGTCCTCTCTCTCTCTCTCTCTCTCTCTCTCTCTCTCTCTCTCTCTCTCTCTCTCTGTCACTCTGATAGCCTAATAGCTCTTCTCTTCCTTGGTAGTCTTACCAGTATCCATGCACTGTGGACCTTCAAATCACATTACCCAAGGCTAGTCCAGACTTATGATCCTCCAGGCCAAACTTAATGGGACACCAGAGTCCCAACCCGCCTCAACCAGCCCAGTGGATTAGTGCTACTCGGATCCAATCACATCCAGGCCCATCACAGAGGCCCTTCAAACCAACTAACTGCAAATCCGAGGTGGCACCTCTGGGCCCAAGACCTGCCCGAGTTTACCCATAGCCTCAGGTCCTGTGGCCTCACTGACCAGACTTGGTGCCCTTGGGGAACTGAAATAGCAGCAGCAGAGAGGGAGAGAGAGGCTGACCAACCCAGAAAGACCAGCATGGTCAGACACATGATAACCCCTCCCCATTTTCTGTGGACAAAGATCTGGACTAAAGAACATCTGGGGGGCATCGCTGCAAGCAGCAAGAGTCACATCTTTGGCTGAAGTGGGGCTGGTCAGTTTAGGAAGGGGAAGGAATGACAGAGAGACAGACATGGACAAATAAAGAGAGTGAGAGAAAGAGATCTAGTTCTCAGCTGTGATACAGGTTAGTGGATCTCAAATCCACAAGATTTATTGAACAAACACTGCTGTTTGATTAACCTATTAATGGAGCATTTGTGAAGCTCTGCTACAGTCCTGGTACCTGTCAATTTTGTCAGAATGTTGTTCTTGTTTTCCGCCTGTTGTACATTGGACGTGCAAAGATAAGTTTGCAACAAAGGATTTATCTAACAAGTTTCAAATTGTGTTGGTTTTAATACCTTAGTTTGGACGCCATGAAATACTACTTCACAGGGACACCTCTGAGTGTGAAGGCAAGTGCTGCAGTTGGGAAGTCAGACAGAAGACCTTCTCATTTACTGCTTGGAGAAGAAGTCCTTGCTCTTCTCAACATCAGGGATGATTGTGTCGCTTCCAGGTTGTTGAGTTAAGGGAAATTTTCTAAACTTTCTGAAAAACTGTCTACTCTTATAAATTCAGCAAATGCAATAAGTTATTCCTCTCTTTGTATAGTTTTGTATATTGTGTCAGTTTGGCGTGGTCTGTTCCACCAGCTCATAGGTTACTCTGTCATAAATGATATGTCTTCTTAACTGCAGATCCACACACAGTTATTTTTTACTGTATATCATTCTTTCCCACCTGTATTGCTTTTATTTTTCATGCTGTTCTGTTCCACAGAATACACATATAATCCATAATTAGTGTCTTTCAGCCTTCTCGCTTGCTCGCTCTCTTGCCAGCATGTTGCACAGATTATGTTACACCTACCTCAGATCCAAACACAATATGAGTCAGACGACCTCCAGATGTGGTCAGATAGATCCAATCAAGACACATTGACACAGTGCTTTCACATGCAACAGACTGCATTTTAACAGCAGGTGTAAATGGTGTCTTAGAATGTATCAAGCTCTAAAAAGTTGGATCCTACAATTCCCGTCATGCAATTGAATGGCATTTCCTCATTAGAAACTGCGTAACACAGATTTTCTTTGATAAATATATGGTATCCAAACTCAAGCTCAGATAACCTTGTTGACATCACTAGTTATTTTTAGAAGGATTTCAAAAGCTCATCCAGAGGCACATAAGATATTATACATACAACTGTTTTCACAGGCCTTTAATGCAAACATGTAGCCAGTGTCTCAAATTTAAAAAAAGCAGTGTGTGCAGTTTGTGCAGCCGCATATCTTCTTTACAGTACAGTAAATGTGGTACGTGTCCAGACATTCAGAATGTGTATTTTCACCTTTGTTTCACCACTGTTTTATCTGTTCATGTCGATTTCAATAACCTTCAAGACAACCTGTAAGTGAAGCTCAGCAGCTGAGCAGCAGCATCGATGAGACGCTACTACACTACAATACCAGTCCATGGCTTTGAATACAGACTCACTGTACAAACAAGGACAAATCAGAACAAGCATATCAGCTACTTGGTGAGAGAGAAAAGAGATATATGGAGACAGAGCGGGAGACATGGCTGGCGCTCTTTATTGTGCATGAGAGGAAACAGAGGCAGAAATCTGAGCTTAATCGCAAAACACACTTAAAGAACAGTGTCAAAAGAATTATGTCCATAACATCAGAGCTCAGTGTAATGGAAGCCAGCAAGCTGACAGGAAACTAGTGAATCTGTGGTGGGCACACAGCGGCTGAGACATTTGGCAAAACTTGTATGTTGACTAGTCTTTTATCTGATTGGATTACAGTTGCTTAGACCACATGCAGCCAAGTGTGAGTAAAGCAAACCTCTTTTTTTAAACTGACTCCCTCTCCCTCTCATTTTGTTTAAGATGGTGGGTGGAGGTGATGGGTGGATGTAGACTCACTGACCTACTTGACAGACATTTCCACAGTCGTGTATGCCATGTAAAGGACATACAGGCCTCATTTGGAACATACATGACGATTATGTCTCTGATTTCAGTGCCTGGAGGCTCATATGAGGTAACATTGTTACCAATCAACATTAGGGCTAAATGTATTAGTGAGCCGATGCATAACATTTTAAAAGCTAGCAAATCAATGTGTCATCTGATTCTGTATTTCACGTTGGCTAACATATCTAATCATGACTGCACAATTATCTGTCTTTTATTTTTAGAGCATCCGAACAACATCCACTTTGAAGTTAGTATTGATAAGAGCACCTGCAATTTGACAACCAGGCAAAAATAACAAAAAAAAAAAAAAAAAGAAAAAAAATCAGACTTGTTTGAGGTTACACTCGATACTTTCACTGCTGCAACCTTTCATTTGGAATATACTCCCACCTTTCAACAGATAAAGCTTTTCTTTTTAAAAGCCCACCTCCCTATTCATCGGCTTTGTCATTGTGAGACAGCATGGTGACGCTAGGCTGTGTTTTCAATTAGGTTGCTCGCTGTTTACAGGTATTGTCCTCGGGGCTGTTTGGCCAGCGTAGCCTGGCCTCCACGCCATTGTGCCTGCGGACAATAGATAATGAGCTATCCACCCATATGCAGCCAGCAGAAGACGGACACACAGGTACACAAACACTCAGGCAGTGTTGTCCTCAGTTGTACTGATCGATCTATGCTGCTTGCATTTATTTTTTCCATTAAATAATCAGACCTGAACGACATTCTCTCATGGAGGTTTGGATTTGGAGTGGAGTAAAGCGCAGGGAGCATTCAACACAAGGTCAAGAGCCTGATCAGGTGCTCTTTACAGGCCTGTGGGACATTCAGTGACCAGCACAACAGATGGCTATTTTAAACAACCTTTAGGGTATAAAAATGGTCATTTGGGCAGTATGTTTACAGACTGTTACTGTTCCTACAGTGGCACGTTAACATACATCAGTCACTGACCACACAACCAAACGCAAGACTGACTTCATGAATAACTTCATCATGTCAAGAATATTACATGCCAGCCACATGTAAGCACCATTAGCATAAGGTGATACTATGGATGTAGGTCATAATTAGTGTGGAATTATGTAATATAGGTAAAGAAATACAAGTAGTTTGTATTTTCATTGATTTCAATTACTTTCTTTTACATTCCATACATTCATCTTGAGGACAAATTGCAGTGCAGACAGAGGTCAAGCTCACATAATAGGCTAAGAAAACGTAGATAAGCAGGTTTCATTTCCTGCTGGCATTGTGGATTCAGCATGCGCTGGCCAAGTTTAACAAGCTGGCTTGGCTTGAAACTGTCAGAAGAGTGAGTGATGAATGAAAGTATGGTTTGCTGCCTATCCATCGTTACTAACATTAGCTAGCTATAGACTGGGGAAAAAATGATTGAGTTCACTGTGCTGTTCAAAGGCTACAGACAGCTATCTGAAGCTAGGCTGAAGGTAGAATGTTTTCAGTGCAAGAGTTGACATCGTGAATCAATCAACACACCTTAAATGTCGATATGAAAACTTTGACCATTCCATTTGTTTGTATTGGCTCCCTCGCATGACATACAATTTAGTGATGATTGGATCTTCAAGCCCTTAAAAAATGTATATGAACGTTTCCTCACTTGGAGAATAATAGTGAGTGTGGTTCTGGTGCGGTCCGGCAGCTGAAAAAGCATTACACTGTGTAAAGCCCATGTGTTAATCTCCTTTATCCAATCACATGTTCACAAAGTGGTGAACCTCTCTCCATCCTCGCTTGTGAACAACTGAGCCTTTCCAGGATGCCCCTTTCATACCCAATCATGATACTATCACCTGTTACCAATCAACCTGTTTACCTGTGGAATGATCCACAACTTTCCCAGACTTTTGTTGCTCCCAATTGGTTCGAAATGTGTTGCTGCATCAAATTCAGAATAAGCAGATATTTACAAAAATCAGTGAAGTTGATAAGGTAGAACACTAACTATATTGTCTTTATACTGAGGATTAGCTAATTATCACATTCTGTTTTATTTAGGTTTTACACAACGCCCCAACTTTTTTGGGATCAGGCTTGTATAAATGAACCCTTACATTTGCTACACATGGGGGCAGAAACAAGTTGTAAACACAACACTGAAAAATTATCACCTTCGTTAGTGAACAATTGCTAATTTACACATACTGTTCAGCATTTATTTGGAATAATTTCTCTCTCCATGAAAATGACCCTGTTGATAGCCATGACAGTGAACCAAAACAGTGAAGTCATGGGCCATAAAAGCAAAATAGTTAGCTGAAAGATACAGTGCCTTATGGAGCTTTACCTATACCTGAGAATAAAAGTCAGGATATCTCAATTCATCTTATTCTTTTTTAAACCATATCTGTTGCTAAGAGCAGTGTAAACTAAATCACTTGAGTTTGCATTTACCATAGTTTGAAATGGACACAATGTTATTGGCATTTATTCTGTGCAACCTGTGTACCAGATGTGTGTGCAACGTGACGTATTGATCAAAAAGACAAAAAAAAAAAAAAAATCAGCCTTTGTAGGTTCTTTAATTTATCTGTCAGATGGGCATCCCGGGTAGACTCTTGAGCAGTTAAAGAGATAACACAGCAGTCAAATTTACATGCCGCAACTGATGCTAAAAAAGGGGCCACCTCGTCCATCATGGCCACATCAAAGAGAACCTGGTTATTAATGGGCAAGGAGAGCACTGGAGGCTGCATTACCATCACATACACCTCCCTTTCCACATCTATAATCAGCAACACACACACTGAACATACGTACATGATGACAAGCGGGCGCCATGATCACACAAGCTAAGAGTGCCAAACTGCTTTCTATACACATAACAACCAGAAGCTGTTGTTGGCTCTCACAATTAATTAGGCAACTTATTTCACTCAAAATGCAATATGCATGTTAACTTAATGGGCTACGTGTGGGATCAGAAAAAGAGAAAATGCTTTGATGTTTACAAATCTTGGCAGTAAATCACTGGCAGCAAACAAGTACAGAATTAATGAAGATCCAGAAAACAATAGCCACGGCTATTGTTGCAGATACATGCATGTTAATATCTTAAAACGCATGCATGCTAAATGTGATTTCAGACAATGGTGTGCCTCAGAGTGTATTCAGGCTTATTATCATTGCTCCCTTACTGGTCATGAGTGCCTCAAGTGTGATGGTGGGCTTACCTTTCTTTGTCAGTCACTCAGTTCATTTTGGACCATGGTCCATACTTGTAGATAAAATTAAAACTTTAAAAACATCCATTTTTCACATACAATACAAATTACATGAAAAGGCACGTACATACATGCATACACATTAAACTGTACATTAATTATAGGCCTATTGTTCTCTACCTGGTACACAGTATTTCTTACTGATGTGTTGGTACATGTAGACTGATCAAGTTGTGGTCAAAAATGTTGACACCATTTCACAGTCTCCAGTATTCTTTTTTTCCACACAGAAATTCACCATCCAACCTAAGACAGCATGTCGAGGTATATAAACATTTGATTAATTTGATTCCACACAAACATTTTAAGTAAGGTTGTCTGTGCTTTTTGTAGCCTGGTCACAGTTTTTATTCTATGGTTGGTCAAATCAAAGGACACTTTGATGGAATTTTATAATTTGCCAATTTCTCATATTGGAAAATGCACTTTGGAATACTTACATATTTTCAAAAGCAAGTAATGTAGTACTTTAACTCAAGCAACAATTTGACTTGAAAAACTTTCAAAACTTTCACACCAAGAAGGTCACCGGTTCGATCCCCGGGTCGGCCTTTCTGTGCGAAGTTTGCATGTTCTTCCCGTGCATGTGTGGGTTCTCTTCTCCCCACAGACCAAAAACATGCTCATTAGGTTAATTGGTGACTCTAAATTGTCCCTAGGTGTGAATGTGAGAGTGTGTGTGTTGCCCTGCAGTCGGCTGGCGACTGGCTCAGGGTGTACCCCTCCTCTCGCCCGTTGACAGCTGGGATAGGCTCCAGCCCCCCCCCCCCAACCCCGAAAGGGATAATCGGGTATAGAAGATGAATGAATGAAATGAATGAATGAACTTTCATTTGTATTTGAGTAATATTTGACCATGAGCATTGACTCAAGTAATGGACCTGTAAACTTATGAACACTGCTGTCTGTAGTCTGTAGACTTCAGTGAGATTCTGACTTCTCTCTACTGACAGTTTAGCCCAATCTTCTTTGCAAACTGCTCCAGTTCTCTCAGGTTTGCAGCACACCTCCTTCCAAACACTGTTGTCAGGCCTCTCCACAACCTTTGATGGAGACGCAGCTTTGTGACACTGGGTGGAATGTTGCGCTCCAAAACACCTTGGTAATCTCCCAGTTCAATGCTGCTACAAACAGATTGATGGCGCTCAGTACCAGAGGCAGCAAAGCAACCCCAAAACATCATTGAACCTCCTTTAACTTTACCTAAGTTAAATTGAGTTTATGATTTATGGTTTATGATGCGATTTACCAGGGAGTTCTGATTTGGTCTCATGTTGTACTTGGACGGTGCCTGCCAATGCTTGCTGGCTTACTGCTAATGTACAGGTATTGTGGCTATTTGGGGTGAATAAACACTTTTCATGTGTGTTGCTGTTGTAATAGTAGCAGAAAATGAACCCAAAATGCAGACCAAACAAAAGGTGGAGCTAGTCTAAACATCCAAAAGAAACAAGTGACATCCAGGTAAAAACTAAGCAAGAGTCCCAACTGGCAGGGAAAACCAAGGAAACACTCACAAACAGACAAGAATCATGAAACAGGGTGCAACAAACAGGTAACACAGAAAACACTCATGAACATGAAATGCTATGTACAAGCAAAAAAAAAGAGAGAACACACACAGACTTATATAGGACAACTAATCAGACACAGGTGAAATGAATCAGACAATCACAAGGGCGGGAAAACACAGGAAGTAAAGTAAAATCTGACACATGAGCAATGACTTCAAAATAAAACAGGAAATTACAAAACTAAAGCGACTGGATCATGACAGTTGCATTACTCAAGTGTGTGTGACACAAGCCAATAACTTCTTGATAACACCGCACATGGTGGACGCAGGAGCGCCAAGGTTTCTGGAGATGGACTTTAAGCCTTGAGATTGTTCACGCTTGGCTTCGATCTTCTGTCTGACCTCGTCAGGCAATTCTCTACTTTTTTTCTTTTCTTCTTGTTCAGTTTAGTACACACAATAATAGAAAACAGCAAGAATGAGTACTTTGCTCCATTTAAACTGGATGAATGAGTGATAATTAGATTGCAAGCACCTGTGACTCCCCACAGGTGAGTTCAAGGTGAATCACCTGCTTGAAATCCAATTATTTCTTTCAACCTCCAAAAAGGTGCCAATAACATTGTCTAGGCCATTTTTGGATTTTGGAATAAGCTAGGATCCAGTATTTTTTCAGTTTTTTTTTTTTTGCTTTGTTCCCCTGCAAACCAAAAAATACATATGTTAATAATATAAGATGTTTTTTAAAGAAAGAAGCAGTCGAAATGTGAAGCATCCAACCTTGTTTTGTATGTATGTATAACACACCTTTTGAACCAGTCTCCATATTTGAAAAGCTGGTAAAGGGGAAATATTTTGTGTGGTGCGAATGTTCTAATTCAGGGTCATTAAATAATGTCTTTGGACGGACTTGTTTGGATAGTGGAGCAGAAGTGAGGGATGTAGGTCACATGCAAATGTCTTGCTCGTAATATTTTCAGCATGTGTTGATCCATCTGGAGCTTGCAGCAGAATAATAAGCACAAGCCTGGCTAGCATGTGCCGACATTCAAAAGGCGGCAAAGACATGCTCAACAGCTAAAGGCAATGTGCTGTGTAGCCTAACTAAACTAGGCTAAAGCATGTTTAATTGCCTTTCTATTGAATCATTAGGTGAATAGTGTCCTAAAATAAATAAATAAATACAAATATCTAGACTTGTCACTCATTGAAGTTTGCCTAAAATGAAGGTTCAACTCAGCAAACCCACATATAGTTGCTCACAAATGCTACAAAGTGGCCTATTTTAGTAGAGCATTGTTTTTTCAGTGATAAGAGCTGCAGGGAATGATGTCTGCGCGCCCTGTGCTGCAACAAAAATTAATTAAACACGACTTTGGGTTGTGATCACACATGTCATGTTAGATTTCAGTGCAAGAATCCCCATGCTGAGCGCGAGGTTTCATCTAATTATGGAAAAGTCATCAAGGCGTTGGCGCTCATGCTTGGTATCTGCGCGTGGTACCCGTCCAAGAAACAACAGGCTGTCGGAAACCTGCGCCCACCACTGCCTTTCAGGCTAAAACCTGTGTGACGTGCAGGCCTCACGAACTGTCTGAGGAGCTGAGACGTCTCTTTGAATCACTCACGGGAACAGCAGAATGGTATAAAGCTGCTGAACAGAGGTGGTTTTGATAATTGTCCTCATTCAGTCCACCACCAGCCAGGCAGGGCACTGAATGTGCTGAGAAAATAAAGGTCACTTGGTGCAACAACTTGTGTTATTTCACACCACAAATAGTATCAAGACTTACATTGAGTTATTTATATAGAGGTTTTGGACAAAAACGTTGCATAAAATTAAGATCAAACTAATTAAATGGCACAATGCCATTCATGATGTCAGAGTTATCGATCCTGTGAGGTTCACTGTCTTTTGGTTACTGACTGGTGTCTGTTGAGATGTCAGAGGTTATGGCTGAAGCCGCTCATGTGGATATTTACTGGATATTATTGGATGTTGCAATCACAGCTGTTAAAAGGAAAAGTAAATTACCAACACAGGGTTGAAAGGCAGGTTCAGGAAAAGAAGGGAGAGAAATGTAATCAAATCTCAAAATGTTCTATGAGGACTGAATATTAAGGATTGACACCAAATGAGATACTTTTATTGAAAAGATTCAACACTGACGGTTGGCCACCTTTGTTATCTTTCCAATAACACCATTGTTACAGTTGTTAAACTGTTGCAGAAGGTAACATTTCAAATACAGAAACTACAGCTCTTTGGCATGGGAAGGAGGTATAACACCTTTTGTGTCAGACCCTACATGACTGCTTCAGTTCAGACGAGGCTGATGGAAACACTTCTGTAGTGGCACAAGGCCTCTGTGATTTATGCAGTTTCCATGCAGTACCAGCAAGATGCAGAGGAATAATGAGATTTCAGTCACGTCTGTTCATCCAGGACTTTGCTTTTCTGACATGGTGGATGCTGTGAACCTCTGAGTTTTTGTTGTAATGGCATCTATTCAGACAAAAGCAAAGTTAAAGTGAATTCATGAAAGTGAAGGCAAGATGTACAAGTTTATTGGTGTGTCTAAAATCCTTGAAGTGTTATTGTCCTGCAGACTGTGGTGCTCTTTTACAACTCAAGTAGTTAGATAGCTGATATATTTAAAGTGTTTCTTCCAAACAGTTTCAAATCTCTTTACTTACTATGATATATTGTCACATTTTTGCCAAGGTTTTTGGCTCTGCATGTGACTACAAAGTTTTTATACACTCACAGACACCTCAAAGTTTTTCAATAGAGAAACATTCTTTATAATTTTTCAGTGAGGTTTTTTTTTTGTTTGGTTTTGTTTTTGTTTTTTTACAGAAGTTTGTAGTTCAGGAAGGAACTTCCTAAGATTTAATTTGGATGTAATTCAAAGATTAATCACATTAAGACAATAATCACATATTACCTCTTTATTGGAGTGGATACAATATGTTAAAACGTCACATCTGCCATGTGTTGGTAGAGTATCAAATGGCATTAAAAAGCTCAGAGAGTTTGTCTCTTTCAGTAGTGAACAGACCAGCAGTGAGTCATGTCTTACCATGATGTGATTTATTCCATTTCGCTGATTGTAGACAATTATAATATCCATATAGGTTTGTCCAACTTACCCATCATGATCATCTCAGGCTACATTGAAAGCTATAATGTCCATCCACCAGCCCAGTCATACAAAGACTAACTACAAACTATTAAATGTGCTGTATGCTGAAGATGGAACTGGTGAAATTAGAATAAATGCAGTGATTTATAGTTTGGTGTATTATTCTATTTATAGTAGTCATTATTTTGTGTCATTATGGAAATTCATTAGCAACACAAGTTTCAGTAGACTTATAGGACAAGGTAATGATAAAACGAAATGTGCTGCTGAGGAGAGATCGACAAATGTGTGCATTCAAATCATTGCCGTCACTGATGCTGCACTACAGTGCTTTTAAAGGCTACTCACTGATGTCTGCTCAAACAATATCTTAGAGCAGCCTCTGCTGGTCTTTAGTGGTGGTTGCTCTTCTTCACAGACGTGCAAATTATAGCATTCTTACTACAAGTGAAGAATTTCAAGTAAGGGAATAAATACATAAAACAGCAACATGTAATATATCTTCATGGTGAAGTGGCAAATTAAACATAAAAATTGTAAATTGTGACAGTAGAATAAGAAATAGGGCCTAATAATGAGTCCTGAGAGGAAATGAAATGATGTTGTCTGAACTGTGCTGTGATTACACAAGCATGCAAGCAGGACAAGCTGAGTGTGTGGTGACCGGGCAGATTAGAAAGGGGTTTTGGGCTAAATGCCAGACAGGAGACAGGGAGGATGGGTAGACAGACTCACACAGGCGACATTCCCTCCAGGGCTTTACTGATTGGCACTGATCACAAGGTCTGAGCAATGTGCCATTTAACATGAGACTGTAAACAAGGTCAAAATGATGTCGGGCTACAGCTGCCACTCACTCTGCGATCAGCAAGGTGTCCCAGAGGGCTGCAGGGTAAGGCAGAGACACGCAGAGGAGAGGAGCTAGTTCTCCACAGGATTTTTTTTTTTTTTTTTTTTTTTTTTGTTTGTTTAGTAGCATATATACTGTAAAACTGTTGCGCTGTTCCCAGCCAGGTGCACTTGTGCCCCAGGGGGTAATTCTTCGACTTGCCAGTGGGTGCATGGAAAGACTGCAGAGTGGCTCAACTAATAAATTATGGTATGATTAAAACGCCATATATTGTGAATGAACATGTGTGAAAACTAGATAGCAAGCTAGAGGAGCATTTTGAACTTTAGAGTGTGGATAAAATATAGCTCTAAAAGTTATGGATAGATTGTTGACAAAGCTAAATGTAAAAGGTAAATGGGAAAATAGCTAACAGTAATAGATGGAAACAATGATAAAAATCGTTTGCTAAATTAACTGTTCACACAGTGTTTGTTAAATGGTGAAATAGCTCATCTGTATATCAGATACACAGTGGAAATGGTTTGATAAAAATGGTAGAAATAAACTGCCAAATTAAACAGTTTATACTGTTATCTAAAAATGACAGACGCATGGTTGAGACAGATGACCTAGCTCAAAGTGATGGATTTGGTTAAAGCAGCTACCTTCTGCTACTAGTAAGAATGCAAACTTGACCAAACTGACCTGAGCACAATTTGTTTAATCCCATTAAGGAATAGCCTTTCACTTTTTATAGTAATAGTGCTGAATAACATCCAATTTAAAATGTATTCAAATGAACACACTGGTGGTGCTGATGAAGGGATACTTGAGTTCATTGAAGGGCTGTGGGGTAAATGTGTGACAAAAAGGAACCGCTGATGTAGAACATTTGGTATTTGGAGCAAAAGGCTTGCTGCAATTTAGTGGAGGATCAAAGTTCACCTTCATGTGTCTTCCTCTTAAATCTTTCTTGTCTTCATCCATTCTGTAAAGCAGATACCTGTATCAAAATGTATGTTGTTGGAATAATACCATTAACAGGCTAGATGGCCAACAACTGGATGGTGTTGACATTGAGACACATTGATCATCATGTCAGAGTGGTGGTTGCCCAGGGCTGAATTAAAGGGAGGGTGATGCAAGGAGGCCAACAAATGTTTGCCTCTCTAAAAATCTTGCCTGAGGTGAGACGCGTAACACTGAATGCTGACTGGTCTGTTTGCTCCGCTATTGATTTCAGACTGGGATGGGCAGCAGGCCAGCCAAGGTCCCTGGTACTGACTGTCTGGCCTGTGATTGATTAATTAATGTAAGTAATCCTCAGTTTAAATCAGATAACACTGGACAGACACAAAATCACCTGCTGCTTTTATTGCGGCTTGCATTGCAGACCACATATTCTCTGTCTGTATGGCTTTATTTTATGTGCATATACCACTATCAATGCATTTATTTGCTGTTATAATTACATGAAAATGAAAATAATGCTGATCAAAATTGTATTATTGTACATATTGATTGAGTCTCTTAAGAGTTAACAAGTTTCCCATTCAAATCTGCTGATAAAAATCAACTTAAATAGACTAAATACATTTTTTGCATATTTGATATTGAAGTCAAGTGGCTAATTGTATTGCAACAACACAAGTTGGCCACTGGAGGGAGCCAGAGCACAGTCAGACACATTAAAGAAACAACTGTGAATGCATTTTCAAGTTGGTTATTCACAGTAAAGCAAACAAAAGAGCCAGATGGTGTCACTGTGAGACGAAATGAACATTCTGTACATTCTGTCTTGCACTGATGATAAAGCTACATAAAGTGTGTGTAACTTAAAGCACTTTTGTGCGTGATGTTTGCAAAAAAAAATGCCACAGAGGCTATTTTAAAAATTCTATTATCTTTATTAGACATCCCTTTTATACCCAAGTATAATACTCCATGCATCCTTGTCCTTTGTCAGTACAAATGTAGTACTCAGACATGGAAAACACTAATCAAAACCATTTTTATATGACAAATAATTTTGGATTATAGCCTAAACAGTCATAAATAATTGCTCATTACAGTACAACTAAAAGTAACCAGTGAAGGACTTTCCCCAAATATACCATCGCAAAATGTAAAGTGAATTAGTTGGAAGTTCTGCAGGCTACTTTTCATTTCACATTTGATCAGTTTCCCTTTTTTTCAGTTACTAGTAAATGCAATATTTCTTTAATTGCATTTTTAAACTACCATGCATTTCACCACTGGAGAGGGGGACATCAGAGATATAAAGCTCAATACATGTGTCTACATGTGTTGCCACCATTAATTTCAAAGTGATTTATTAATGAGAAAATTCTACACACACCCTCTTTCACATCCCAACATCACGTCTTGTGATGATATCGCATGTCAGTAGTTACCATGTCCCTCCAGGGCTCATTCTGTGTCCACTGCATTAAAGCCTGCATGACTGAACAGTCATACTGTCCTCTGGCCAGCGGTACGAGTCCACAGAAAACTCCTCATAATCAGTGCTGTAGATGAGTGAGTGCAAATATGCTTGTTTGTCGGACGGCTCCGGGCAAAGTGTCGCCATGTTGTTCTCATAGGCATACTCCATGATCTGTAATGCACAGGTTTGGAAAAAAGAATGTTTTTGCAGTTTCACAAGTCCTCATACAACTTCACTCAGACAGACACTGGAAGACACTTCTGCTACACTCAGCTCTCACCTTGACAGCCAGTTTGAGAGAGACGTCCCTGATAGTGGTGAGAGAGGGATACAATCTTCCTTCGCTCAGGTCTTTCTCTGTCACGAGGTGAGCAAGGGCCTGTTAAATGGTAAGCACACCGATATGGCACAGAAGACAGTTCAGTAACATGCCTACATGAGTTGCATGAGTTGCTCTCAGCTAAGCTAATGACATATACAGGAGACAGCAGTCGGTGGTTTGAACTGTTTACATTACATTGGAAGCTAAAATATGGCACAGCTATTTTATTATCACACTCCACTACATTTCAGATATTCTACTACATTATATCACAGTTATAGTTACAAATGTTTATTTTACATACAAAACATAGGATGAGCTTACAAAATATGAAGTATTGTTATAGCTTAAACCACCCTAAGTTAGCTCCACCTTGACCAACAGCAACATTACAATGATACTTACACATTTATGGATCAGTAATAATAATCCAATATAAAAAATATACTTCACTTCATTTTAAAGACATGGCCTTAGTGAGACCTCAGGAGAGCAAGTAGAGGTTCACTGACAATATGAGTCCTTGATAACACCATCATCCATTCATTGAATAAAATCAAAGATTTGGAGAGGGTGTGTATATAGTGTGAATGTCAGTGTGTTACCTCTGCTGCAGTGAGGAAGATTTCCTCAGTAATGTGTCTGATGGCGCAGGCGGTGACACCCAGGCCCACGCCAGGGAAGATGTAGGCATTGTTTCCCTGACCAGGGTAGAACGTCCTCCCATCAGGTAGTGTGACAGGATCAAATGGGCTGCCACTGGCAAAGATGCCCCGCCCCTGCAGCACAGTGGGATAATGTGTTTGAGTCAACCTATTTCATTCCAGATTAGCAATGATATCATTCATAGCCACGTGTGGGAATATAACTGTAATGAAGAGTGTTCAGAGAGAGCACCTCTGTGAGTGTGTAACACTGCTCAGCAGTGCATTCGGCTTTGCTGGTCGGGTTACTGAGGGCAAAAATGATTGGGCGTTCATTGAAGGAAGCCATGTCCCTGATGATCTGCTCGGTGAAGGCTCCAGCAACAGCTGCCACACCTGAAACAAAAAGCCATCAATGTGCAATATGGTAGTCTGCTTCTTTAAGAGCTTATCTTCAGCATTCCCCATATGATCTTAGGTTCTCACTCTTGTAGATGCAGATCAGTTCCTGTCCATCAGTGCCACCTAATACCATGCTCTCTGACCATCAAAATGGCAAACTGGGAGTCTTATGAAAACATCAAATGCTGGTTGTTTTACCAATGATGGCCGTAGGTTTCAGTTCCTGGACCACATCTTCCAGTTTCTTCATGTGTGGATGCTCATGAGCAAACCTCTCTTTTTCATGAGTCAAGTGGTCTCGACCCTGAGGATTTAGAGAGGACAGAAGTAGGACATTAAAGACATGAAACCAAGTGTGGAAAAACTAAAAAAAAACACCTTATTGTTTGGAGTCATTGCTATTGCTCTGAGTTTTAGCACTGAAGGAATGAAGAATTTCGTTCCAGTTGGGAAATGAGAGAAAAGAGGAGGTGAAAAGACAAGAATATGAAGAAGAGAGGTGGGATGGAAGAGAGAGGGAAGAGAGAACATTGCTGGTGGAGAGGGAGAACCAGCGAGGAGTTGGAGACAGTGAAGAGGAGGAGGAGGAATGAAGGTCGAATAACATGGATATGGAGGACAAAAAACAGATGTATAACAGATGTTCATCTCCTGGAGTCTTTTGCACTGATTCCAAGGAAAGACCCCTGTCTTATAAATTAATGAACCATGCGAAATGTTTTTTTATTCTTGATTGTGGAGTAACTGATGTCAAACAGCTTAGGAAAATCCATCCACAGAGATTTTCAACCTGTAAAAACCTGTGATGTTTTCTGCATTTCCCCATTCATTTTCGGATGATTTTTCACTTATCTCTACTTCCTGACATTTGTTTGCGAAGATTCCAAGACATATCATGGACTATGCACCGATCATTCTGGTCAGTTAAAGTGACATTGGATTAGCGTATCTGCCAGCATGTGCACACATGTTTGTTCGTGTGTGTTTGCAGTATTTTATTGAGACACCTTGACAATGAGACCCTTGGAATCAACCATCCAGATCTTTTTCAAACACTCCTCTTCAGCGAGTCCCTCTTTCTGCATGGCCATGGTGATCAGCTCAGCAATCCCCATCGCTGCCTGGAAGTAAGACAAAAGAGAGGGATCAGTCTCATCGAAAATCCATACATCTCACTGAAGAGGGGAAGAGACCAGGCTTGACTATCCATCCATCCATTTTCTATACCCCGACTATCCCTTTTGGGGTTGGGGGGGGGGCTGGAGCCAATCCCAGCTGTCAATGGGCGAGAGGCGGGGTACACCCTGAGCCAGCCGATTGCAGGGCAACACACATAGACAGACAACCATTCCTAAGGACAATTTAATTCACCAATTAACCTAATGAGCATGTTTTTGGTCTGTTGGAAGAAGCCGGAGAGAACCCACGCATGCACAGGAAGAACATGCAAACTTCACACAGAAAGGCCCCGTCTGACCCGGGGATCGAACCGGCGACCTTCTTGCTGTGAAGCCCGCACACTACCTGCTACCTATCTGGCACCGTGCCACCCCGGGCTTGACTAATGATCTTAAAAGTAATGGAATTGTAAATGGAAACCATTCACCAGCACACAAATCTTGCTCTCTCTGGCTAAAGCAGAAGTCAGTATGTTGCATTGAAAAAAACAATCCTCTTCCCAAAAATAAAAAAATGAGTTCATAACCAATAAAACACACCCTTGCTCGAGTCAATAAACTCTGTCGTTTTGCTGCTTTTTCATATTGAAGTTTGCATTTTGCCTTTATTAGATACAGTATGTTAAAATGCTAACCACCAGCAAGTAGATGTCTTTAATGCCAAGTTCAGACTGCTCCATATTTTGGACAGTTAACAAGGTCAGGCCATTATAGAGCCATCAATTCTTGTTGTGACTTGGTCGAGACACCCAGTTCCCTGACCAAGATCTGAAGCGGTGTGTATGACTGGCTGTCATGAGTCTGGAAAAAAGGCTGAAAAGGACAGAAAAATGACAGTGAGCTTTCCTCTGTTTGACAATTCCACCAAGTGTGCTACACATACCTCCCCTGCACCTTGGAACACAATGGTGTGGTCGCACATTTTACTCTTGGTGAGGCGGAGGGCAGCCAGGAGTCCAGCTACTGCTACTGCAGCAGTACCTAAGGAGTATTATAGATCATTATAGATCGACAATTCAAGTTTAATCTACTGATATTCTCCATGACACTCATGGTGATACAGCAAATTCAAGATAACTCCAGTAAAGTAAGTCAAATGAGAAATGAATGAGCTGCCAGAACAGATATAAAGGAATCAGATCTTTTCAGGACCCATTCAACCAAAATGAATCTATGTAAATGGTATTTATATTAACTCAATATGGTGAAACTATTTATTCATGATAATTGTGGTTTTACTAAAGAATTGGAGATGTACTGTAAAATGCTGGATCATTAATGCACTAACTACAATGCCCTAAAAATGTCTTCATCACTGGGTCCCTCTTTCACATGCCCACGAGACTGAAATGTAAGCATTACTTTTTGTTTACAAGAAAACTTCACAGGGCCCCTTTAATTTAAAATTTCAAGAAGACCAAACATCCACACCGCAGTCAAAACTTGATGTTAAAGATGTTAAATCCAGGACAAAAAAAGTTCACAATGTAGTTGCTGCTGCTCATAAAGCACACTGCTCATATTAATAATTAAAGATGAGTTAAATGAGCAAATCTGAATTATAAAAGCAATAATTATGTGAGAGCATTAAAATATTCTAGTATATTTTATGAGTAGTGGTTCATATTGAAATTATTTACCCTGACCTCATGGACTTTCTACACAAGTTCTTAACTGAGTGAAATTTAACCAGCAGAATTGAACTCTGAGTTTCATGTCCTCCTCTCCTATATGCTATAGTGCAGAATGAACGGGTTAGGTGTACAGAGAGGATGTCTGTTTGTGTGTGTGTGTGTGTGTGTGTGTGTGTGTGTGTGTGTGTGTGTGTGTGTGTGTGTGTGTGTGTGTGTGTGTGTGTGTGTGTTTGTGTCTGTCTCTTGCTGAGTTACCTTGGATGTCATCATTGAATGTGCAATACTTGTTGCGGTACTTGCTCAGCAGACGGAAAGCATTTATATTTGCAAAGTCCTCGAATTGAATCAGGCAGTCCATTCCATATCTGTAAACAGAAGAGCTGCATTTCATCTAACAGAACATAGAAACATAGAAAAGGAAATGCAGAGGAGATGACGAAGCGAACTGTTATCATTAAGGTGAAGGCTCATTTAGACTTACTGCACACATTCAGACAGACATTAACACATACAGAGAGCAGCCTCTGCTTAATGCTTAATGTCAGTCCTGAGGGGGGCGCTTTCCCTCTATGCTACACAGCACTCAGTGAGAAATAAGGACCGGTAATGCTGGTTCTCAGGGCATAAAGTTGTAACAATGTTGAATTCAGTTTTCTGAATATGCACAGCTATAAGTGTTTAAATGAAATACAGAGTAATGGTCTTATTGTTAGAAGTCATGTCTAAAGTGAAAATTGAAGCTTTGCACACTCTTCTGTTTAATAGACATTTGACAACCAGACACCTGTTTTCCCCAACTTCACGACAGCACCTCACAATGAGTATCAGTGAGGGAGGTCAAAGCTCCACAAAGGAGTGCAACCACAAAAACACCAAATTTAAAGGAAAAGAACACAGAGCCCACCCAGCCTCCCCGTAAAGCAGCAGTGTTCAGTTTTACAAGATGTTGCTCAGACCACCTATCAGATACAGTCAATACAACAACACAGAAGCTGGTGCCAATAATCTCCTATAAAAACATCATAGAACAAAAATAAGCTCTGAGCCCAGCGTTATGAGACTGTAAATTAGATTTAGCAGCGACAAAGAGGAATCCCACGTTCCCATGCCTTTCAACAGATGGAACTTTTGTTCAGGAATTTACTGGATGTTTCTGGAACAACTGCTGCTGCGCTATCTCCGAGAAGAAAGACAGGTTTTCAGCTGGAGGGAAAAGAAGGCCGGAGGTGGTGAAGGTGTGCGGGATAATATTACATCTGAAAAGCTAAGGGCAGATAGATGATGAAAAAATTCTGCATATTAATGAAGAAATCTACAGTGGACATTATTGATGTCACTTCCTCAGACATTTTATAATATTTAGTATTACATCAAATTTTCAACTGAACCCAGATCTATTGCTTTATGGCTTTTCTGAGCATGATTGTCTGTTTGCTAATAGTCAGGGGTGCACATAACTGGATCCTATGTATGTAAACATGCGTGACAAAAATCCAGAATGCACAACGTCCAGTCGTTCCAAAATGTGCCTTTGTGGAAAAGGCAACAACTGAATTGGGGACGGGTTATGAAATGGACAATGTTGTGATTGGGGCACTGTAAATAGTTTGCACTGTGAAGCTAGTACAATCCAACAGATGGCGGTAAAGCAACACTTAAGGATGCCAACTGCTATAAAACTCAGCAGAAGAAGAACACAGCAGCACCTGTCATTTGTCATCAATACACATTTCTCGTCTACGCACTTTTCTTGTCATTACGTTTGACCCAATGAAGTCACCTACTGTGAGAGATGTCCAAAAAATAAAAATGACACAAAGCGGATACTTTGGCGTTAAACCACCTACGAAGAAACGTCAAACCAAACCCAAGCAGAAGGTAAAGACTTTTCTCTGAAGTGGCTCCTAGATGTGCCATGGCTTCAAGCTAACGAGGAGTGCACTGAACTGTGGTGCAAGACATTGCATATTGTTCACAAGCACATGTAGCCGAAAAAAGCTGCGTTTTGTACAGACTCAAAGAATTTCAATCATCCATTACTTGATAAACATGAAAAGAGGAGCACGGGGATATGGCACAATTGCTAATAAACAAGCTGGAGTCAAGCTGAAATGTTGAGTCACCCACTGACTCACTGAGCAGTTAGGACTGAATGTCTAACCTAAAAACCAAAGGTCGTGCTTTATTGTTCATATCTTCAAACAGAACAGTGGTGGAAAAAACTTTTCGGACACCCCATGCCTTTGTGAAATATTGCATTAAGAATCAATCAATTTCTTTTAGCACAGTCACAGCCAAAATAGTAAACAAATCCTAAAAAAGCCATTAAAAACTAAAAATTGATTGGTTCCATAAAAATACAAAAGAAATTTTGAGTATTGAGTCATTTTGGTACCAGTGATCCACTAATGAAGGTCGTGCTTTTTATTAAAAGACACAATTTTTGTTGCCGTGCTTCATGTCTATCTAAAGCTAGCACATTTGAAAGTTCTTAAGTGACAAAAATGGCTAAAACAAGGAACCGAACGCAGGAAACACGCCTGAAGATACAGATTCTCAGCCAGGAAGGGCACAGCTGCTGCCAGATAGCCAGGAAGTGCAGATGCAGTCCTTCAGAGATTTGCAATGCGTTATAACAGAACAGGCTTTATGAACTGACCAGTGTGTTAGCAAATGTGAAGCCATCTTGAATAATGAGTTTTGTGTGTGTGTGCAAGTGTTAACTTGCACAAATCCACACAAACCCAAACGAAGCTGCTAACATTCCCCTTAACTCTAATATATCTTAAGGACTGACTTCAAGAACACTACACAGTGGATGTGATATGAATACTTTTTAAGCTTAATTTCTGAAATTTCACAAAAGGTAGTTAGCTGATGAAATGCTCCTTGGCCTTGGTTCGGTAACTGCAATAAGCTCCTCATTCCTCTCAATTTCTTTATGAGACTCAGCCCAGTGAAAGCCATTGCAGGTCCAGATTTTTGTCCCTAGGACATGCTAATGTTTGTAATTTACACTAGGGCAGATAAACAGACTGTTTAATCAGTTCCTTATACTTTTGCTCTGGTTTTGGTTTTGTAATGGCTGAAAAAAATAAAAATCCCCCCCAAAACAGACACCACACTCTTAGCTATTAAGATACCGAATATTGCCAAATGCACACCCTTTCAACACATGGTGAAATCCAAACCTTGACAGACCTGCTGTGCCTAGTTATGGATGCTCGGCTGTGATTGGACAATCACTGGGGGATGGAGAATAATTGTTTTGCAATTTAAACTACAAACGCAGCAGATAGTTAACTACCCTAATGCCCTTTGAATGATCTCTCTCTGAAAGTACAGTTTTTATTAAAACTGTTTCTCAGCTGGAAACCATGGCAGGAAAGGGTGAGGTTGTCTGTATTAAACAGCAGGGATCATGTTTCAGTGAGTAAGTGATGGAGGAAATTGGGGACAGGCCAAGCACACAGGCAGAGCCGCTTCAAACCCCCCGCAACCAACACCTGCAGCCTCGTCTGTTAGCTGACCAGTTTTTCATAGTTAAGACACTGTTTGCTCTCTTTTCTCTTCCTTTCTGTTACTTTATCAGCCTTTTCATTAAAGCCCCACCTCATACTTTATAAGGAAAGGGATCCTCGTTTGCACTGTTATTGTACCACTCACTAAAGCTGTTTCCCACTTGTTACAGTGGCTGCTAAACTGCTTAAACTTTAAGTAGGAGGAGGATAAAGCTGAGCGGAAGCAAGACAAGAAAGAAATGCAGGATGAGATGCGACCTGAGTTCAGCTGCAATAAAACATAATGTCCTGATGAGACAGTGCCATTGCTGGGTCACTGTTTATCTGTCCCTCTGCCACACTGCAAGACACAGATTCCTAATACAGAGACTGACAGCCCGACTGACTTACTGCCAACACGGCAGTAGCGCTGAGGAGAGAAATGTGTTTTCTATCAAGCAGAGAGCAGCACTAAAGCACCGAGAGCCTGTGCAAAGAGGATGAATAATGAGGCCAAGAAGGGAGCTATAAACTTTTCATTGTGTTGGGGCTTTAGGAGACGCAGACAGGCGACAGGCGAGGATAGATGTGGCCTTGCCCCACTGCCAGTGCAGCGCCCTCTGCTATGGTTTGGTGCAGCTCACTACTGGAAAGGTCACACCAGTTCACATAGGACCAAGCAACTCATGCAACTCAGTCTAAAGAGATGGATTTGAAAGCGTATTCCTCTGCAAGATTTCACAGTTGTGCTCACATCCTGCAAGTATTTTCAGTAAAGACAGAGGATTAGGTTTTAAGTGAAAAACTATGTCAGCTATTGAATTCATTGTTTTATTTAAGAATGACAGCCCAGAAAGATCAGAGACTCCTGACACACATCTGAGAATAACTGAGCTGTGAACACACGCGTATTTACGGGCATCCACTGACCATAAGCTACAGAGCAACTATCTGTGGTTGTGGTATTGCAGAAAGAAACCTCTTCCCTATGCAGAAAGCTCTTTGGTCCTTGGCCTGAGCCTATAAAGATAGGGGGAGTGTTTTGACAGTGTGTGTGTGTGTGTGTGTGTGTGTGTGTGTGTGTGTGTATGTGTGTGTGTGCGTGTATGTGTGTGTGCTTTGCAGAGAACAAAGCTCCTCTTGGAGGCCATTTGTGTTTGTCGTCCCTATTCTGCCTCAAAGTCTGTTGTCTCCCCTTGACGACCCACTGAATGGAACGCCAAAATCTGACAATGCGCCTCTTTGCCAACTGAATAAAAAAATACCCTGGACAAAGACGGCAGGATTTGCTTTTGTATCTCCACTGAAGTATCAAGGGCAGTAACCTAAGCAAGACAGGGCACACCCAAAAGATGAAAAACACAGACCATATTCCTGACTGTGCAGAGGGAAATCCACTAATCTTTGAGAGGTAGGGGGAAAGACAGACGGACTGGGAGAAAGACTGTTCTCACACAAAAATTACCATAATTGCTATAAACAGATGTTTGGACTGCAAACTTCTATTATGGATCTGTTGCCTTAAGTTGTTTTGAATTGGCAGTGGTTGAATAAATCATTCACCCAAGTTTATTAGGTAACACTTTAAATTAGAGCCTGCAAAATAAAGTGTCATTATTTAGTACATGTTGGGCATTAATGGAACACTTGGGTACGTATACTAGGACAAATAGGTACAAAGGAAGAAGACTAGCACAATTTTTTAACTACTGAGTACCTATGAAATAATTACAGACTAAGATGTACCTTTTTAGCTAAAAAATACATAGGTTTTTTTTTTTTTTTTTTAAATGATGTTAAACTATGGGGGAACAGTTATGTAGTTTTTGATAATAAATGAGCTTAAGACACAATTTCAGTTTGTATCAAACTATATGTAAACTATATCTGCAGGCTTTAATCTGTGGCTATGCTGATTATTATTCATGTATTTGTTACTGTCCTGTACAATCCTTGATTGTAAATGTTTGAAACAGTGTTAAATTTGGTGATGAGCACACAACTCCACTACCAAAGGAGTGACTTTGTTGCACCTCTCATGACTGAAAAGAGAAAGAGACGTATCGCTGTTGTTGAGATTTGGCAGTGGGATCGCTTTCCATCTCTTTGTCCAGCGCTTTGTCAACAGTACTGTCTGTTCAGTGAGTTCTGGGACCAAAAAGGCCCTGGTGGGAAAGCACTCAAATCTGTCAGTACGATGTGAGAACAGGCAAGAAAACTCCTGCCAACACCTGCTTAAGGATGTAAAACAGTGACAGTGAAAACTCTTGATTCTGATGTGGCTGCTCAGTTGACTCCCAGTGTGTGCAACAATACAACTCTTTACAATAGAATACCACTGCCACCTCATGTGTCAGCTGGAAGAGATTGAAAGGGTAGAAATGAACAACTATGTCGCCAAAGTATTTAAAGTAACAATAGATCACATGGCTATTTCCATCTGAAAGGGGTTGGTCATAGTGACAATCCCACAGAGAATAATCACCCACCTCCCCTCAGCTAATAGAGAGCTCTTCAGCATCTCTCCGCTCATGTGGTTTGGTTTTCAGGCCCACAACTTTACTGTTTCAGTTCAGTCTCACTGCTCCAAAACAATACTTTTCAGGTGGTTTGACCAGATTTGACAGTTGTCTGACAACATAAGCAAACAACAATACATTATCACATTTATTTATTTTTATTTCATTTCACATTTATCACATTATGATTAGAATACTACCAAATCCCGATTGGTCAGAAGTAAATTACATCACCTTTTTCTGACTTAGCCCTGCCCATTTCAAACCAGTGAAAAGAGACTGAAGTCTCACATATGAAGTAATGAAAACTGTTCTAATGGAAGAAGCTGACAAAAAATGACCAGACAGACAAACAAGACACCTGCAGACCAGGAACAAACCTTTCCTGCCATACAGAGACACATTGTTTTCTGGAATGGATTTTTCAGGGTTTCTTGGGGCTTATTGAAAAACCAGTCCAATATATTGAGAATAGATGCTTGTGAAATTGTTATTAATGTTTGATAATGTGAAAAAGGGCGTGAGACATGAGACGACAGACGCCTCCCCATGTGGAGAATCACTCAGACGTTTGGTGTTATGTCTGTAGAATGAGGGAGTTACAGAGGCCCAGCTCCTTCAGGAAACATAATCTGGCTTCATCTGAGACTTGATGAAATCTGAATCTTTAGCTAATAGGAAGTAGACGGACGTCATATATACTCCCAACACTCAGGGGGAGACTAAAACCAGAGGAGAAGGTATGAGTGCATACAGAGCTGGGGAGGACCTCTGCAAAGAAGGTCACAGACAAGGGTGCTCTGTCCAAACACAGCTGTCGAACCTGTGTTCATATATGTGTGTTTGTCTATACACACAGGCTGTCTGTTAGTGCCGTCCCCACGGGGACTTTGTGGCTTCGTGGCTGAAGCCTTAATAAATCCCCAGCCCCCTCTAGCACTCCAGAGAGCCAGCATCTCTCAGCACACATTATTTCTCAAATCCCTGAGCCGCCATTAAAGACAAAGACGCATTCTGCGTTCTTTCTCCTTACCTCTGTTGCTGCTTTCATCCATCCATCCATCCATCCATCCATCCATCCATCCATCCATCCATCCATCCATCCATCCATCTATTCATTCATGCACTGGTCTCTCTGTTCCTTACTCTTTCAGTGCCAAGAGTTTAAAAGAATTGATGGCATTCCTGCATGCTGCTGAGACTTCTGTTCTGTCAAATACTGTAAAATCATTTAGGACACAAATGATTCTGACATCATGATGCAGAATCAATAGTCAACCCAAAAATATGTTGAAATATGAAGCTTAGCACAAAGACTGGAAACAGGTAGGAACAGCTAGCCTGGCTCTCTCCAAAGGGAACAAAATCTGCCTACCAACATCTCTAAAGCTAATCAACTTACGTGTTAACACATTATAAGCATAGACTGTAGAAAGCATGGATGTGGTCTCTGTGACATCACCCATCTACTTTTCACCTGCATAATGTCAGAACTTGATCAGAACTCTTCAGTAACTTCAGTAACAAGTCTCACGTGATTCTGTTCCTGAAAAAACAACATATGGTTACAAGATTTTTACATTTAAATAAAATTAAGAAATTGATATCAGCCTTAAAAATACAGTATAAACTGAGCTCTACTGAAAACTGTATGTCACTATGCCACATTAATATCCAGATAGAGGGGATTTATGATAAAAAAAAAAAAGCCAATGTGTTGTTATTGAGTTTTCAGTTGTAGCTCATCCCTCCAGTTTCATCTCATTACCTACGTATATGCAGGAGGATTCTTCTTCTCACACACCAACAAAAGCACATCAGGGATTAAGCGTGATGAAATGTAATTAAAAGGTGAGCATCTTCCCTGACAGAAAATGCTGAGCTCGAAGTTTTAAAACCTTTGCTTTGCCGTGGTTCATCCTTTTTAAAGTGTTGTGGGTGTGAGCAGGAGCAATGAGATTAAGGGATAATTCATTTCTGCCTGAAGACAAAAACAGCAGACAACACCTGCTGGTTATTCAAAAGGAGCGGTGGAGCTGGAGAACGGGAGGCTGGCCTTAAATCAAACACTCAGTGACATCACTAACCACTCTCCTTTAACTAAGAGGGATTTTTTAAATGATGGATTAAAAAAATCACCCCCAGACCTTTGCTGCTTATTGACAATGAGTCAATCTGAGGTAATTACGTTTAGTTTCATAAAAAAAAGAATATTACTTGAAAGACTGCAGAGCTGTAATCATTCATTCAATCTTTGAGCCCATAATTACTCATTTTCCGCCAATCTGGCTCCTTTGGGGAAAAAGCTTCGCTGTTCCCTGTAGTTGAGAAGCCACCCGGTTATTAGAGTCATGGCTTCCTGTTGCCAGTTGGAGGGGGCCCAGACCCAGGACTCTCCCTCTGGACTCTGGTCTCTCTGGGTTAGGACGAGTCTTAACCAGGCCCATGTGTGTGTGGCTGTGATGGCTCCATGGTACACAAGGATGCAGAGATACACAGACGTGTCAGGATGCATGCAGGCCAGAGGTATGCAAAGTCCCATTAAGGACAGGACTACAATACACATTTAAGGTACACAACCCAGAGAGAAGCAGTATGACACCTCATTTCAGCTCAGAGAGGAGGGAAAAGATAAAATCAGTGTATGAAAACCAAATGAATGACAATATGGAATACTCTCCACTATTCCTGTAAGGGTCTCTGTTTACAAGCTCAGCCATATTCCCAAAGCATTCAGAATAATCAGGCATTGCATTCCTACATATCCTGTTTACAACAAACAAAGAAGCTCTCCTATCATCCCTGATTCAAACAACTGAGTTTCTGTGGACTAATAAGTCAGATTGTGGATAATATCAATCTAGACCACATTATGTTGCCAAGCATTTGGTTAAGCTGCTGTCAGCTCTCTCTCAACCGCCTCCCGAATAGCTGGTTAGCTGTGCTCTCAGCCATCTGCCTGAGGAGAATCATGCTGTTGAAATCAATAGCACTGATGGTTAGCAAGTCACTCTGATCACTTTTCAATAAGCTCACATTGCCGTTCAGCCAGTAAGCAGAGTTGTGATTGGCACTGCTTAGCAACCAAAACTGAATTCAAAGGAGGTAAAACTGAATCATCTGTGACTAAAGTTCCAGACCCCCAAATCCCACTGCATGCACTGACTGTGCTAAACTGCTTAACATTTCTTCTCACAGCACCATGTGCTGTCTGCGTTGAAATGACAATAGCAGACAGAATAAAAGGAGAGGGCACTGAAGGCCAATATGATCATACCTGTCTGACACTGCCTTCATAAACTCATCCAGCAGGTCATCGTAGGCCTGGCCTCGCACTCTCCTATGTCTCAGCCCAATGTAGAGAGGGTCCTTCAGCAGCGCCTGCAAAAGCATATGGAGGCAGAGGATACAATATGAAACTAATAGTTAGACTGAAGAAGAGGAAGAGGGGAGAAAAGAGAGACTCTGAGTTTAATGTTTCAGTTCAACTTAAAGTATCAAAAGTAAAATAGTGCAGTGAAATGCTCTCTGTCAGTATTTTACTATTATATCTGATGTTTTCTCATTCATACACTGCTCTATCAATGTGTATACTGCATTTTACTGCTGTACATGTATGTAATACATATTTTAACTACTTTATATACTGTTGAGTAATTAAACCTACAGCAAAACATCATATTCTATAAGATCATCATATTTTTGTAGCATCGCTGTCTGGTAAGAACCATTTATCTCTAAAAATCAACTTTTCTTCAGAAAAACAACCCTGTTAACAGCTTTTTGAATAGCCCAAGATGGATTTTATATGTTCATTTAGCTTCAGAAGTAGGAGGTAAAAATTGTAATCTGAAAAGTAATTAGCAGACAAACGCTGTCAGACAAATGTAGTTGAGTAAAAAGTACAATAGTTGCTTCTGAGAAGTCAGGGCATAGTTGGAAATAATCAGGTAAAGTACAAGTATCTTGATATCTGTACTTAAGTACAGTACATGAGTAAATGTACCAAGTCACATTCCAACACTGTAAAGTAGACAGACTACATTTTAGGAAAGGAAAAGAAAGAAATGAACATGAATGAACATAGTCATCTGGGTGAAGTGAACTTTGAGCTAGCTCTTGTGAAGTGCCACCTTGAACAACATTGGTTATAGCTGCTAGTAGTGGACAATATAGCCCCATAATGCTAGCCTCAATAAGAGATGAGGACTGGACTACAGAGCATGGTAAACTCACTCATTTCTGACTCCAGCCCCCATTTTTAAACTTGTCAACCCTAACTGACACTGTCATCACGTCATTTTGGGCAATGACCTCTAGAGCCACACAAGGCTTCAAATATCTTCCTGATGTGCAGTAGTGTTCCCTAAGACTTTGATGTGTGAAATTTGGTAGAGTTCCCCTTTAAAACCTATAATTATGTAATGTGTATGTAAGATAATTGAAAAAAGTACATTGATTTATTAAATTGTTTGCACTTACATATATTGAGAGTTTAATATGAACCTGTACGACCTGACTATCTGTTGTGAAAGTTAAGGTCAAGTCAGGAATTGCAGATCAAATGAAGCACAAAGCGAGACTTGACAGTATCTTTCTTGCAGCTGAACATGTGAAATTTGTTTACAGTCAAGAATACTTGACTCAACATATGAAAAGAAGTTTCCAGATATCATTGAACAATGCATTAGTATTTACTAATATTTAACTGGGACAGTTGTTTAAAGACAATTCCCATTTTTGCAGCACTTAGTACCAAATTGTAAAGTTCTTTCCAGGAAACTTTCTATAAAAAGATTAGGAAATTAAAAGCCTGTGTTACCAACGTGACTGTTGTCTAGACTAGTTTGGGTCAAGCCCCAAACACACTCAATACTACACCTCCCATAATGCAACGTTACAGTGCCTTTTCGTTAAACAAGCTTAGGCTGATAACACACCTGTCTTTCACATTGGCTTTGTGTTCAAAATGTTCAATGTCCAAGCCCAAATGCCCTGATTATACCATCAGGAGTATTTCACCATAATTTCAATGCCTAAATAAAAATGAAAATATATATATGTGTGTGTGTTTGTGTTTGTGTGTGTGTGTGTGTGTGTGTGTGTGTGTGTGTGTGTGTGTCTGTCTGTCTCTCTGTCTGTCTCTGCACGCTCATTCAAAGTACAAACCCCTCTGCACCAGGGGCGACAGAGGAACTCAGGGAATGCATCAGACTGAAGAGTCTGTGTGTGTATTTTCTGTCCAGTCTTGACATTTGCTGGATGTGAAAATTAAGGAGAGAGGAGAGATATATACAGTGTGTGAACACATTCTCACACATACACACACCTGCGTCTCTGTAGACCTCAGACCTCTGCTATAATGTGAACCATATGTGTGACACCCCTGAAAAACACCTCCCACCGCGTCAATGCACACAGACTGTAGATACATCTCAGTACAGTAAATCCTAACCCTGTTGCAAAGGCTGTCATTTTTATTGTATTATTAATCACTTGATTTTAGGGAAATGACAATTAATACACTGAATAAATGATTTACTGTATCTTCTATATAATAAAAACAAAATGTTGCATCTTTCCATGCAAATTTTCTAGCTTTATTCAAATACATTTTTTAAAAAGTGCGTCAAATTTCTCCAGCATTTCAGCCATTATGTGCTTTGGCTTCAGGTTAGCATCTGGTTGTATCATGGCTCAGTGTTTTAAGTTTGCTGTTAAATTCAGTGGGTAACTATATAAGCAAGTGGCTCTAAGAGGCTTTGATTATTATTATTATTATTTGCTTTTTATTGGACAAAATTAAAGATATTTCTATTTGCCTTGAGGACGGCACTCTGTACTAAATTTCATGGCACTCCATCCAATAGTTGTGGAGATTTTTCAGTGCAGACCAAAGTGACACTGACAAACTGACCAAAATTTTCATCTCCAACTGAGAATAAAAGGAAGAATAGATGGAAATTCAATGAGTTCCTCATGGAGGACGATTTAAAATGATGAATGTAACATGTGACAACAGGGGCCATAAAAAACAAGGCTGGTTCATTGTTTTTTAAATCAGATAAAAGAGTCCCTCAAAGGCAAACTCTAACAGTGTGAAAGAGATGAAAGAGCAACACCAGACCAGAGGTTGATGGGAGGTCGTGTGTGTGAGACAGAGGGACAGACACAAAAATGAAAGAGAGGGTGAGACTGTGATGAAGTAGGTGGAAGTAAATGCCACCTCACAGTGATAGATTGCTTACAGTCTTTGCTTTGTGCTGCTGGCGCATATTTCATCAGATCTTTGACATGCTCCACCTGTCTGACATAACATGGTTGTGTCTCAACATACAGCAAGCTGCAGATTCCCACCGAGACGGATTTGGGAGGATAGACTAATTTAAATGTTCTACACTCTGTAAACTTTGACTTCCGGGGAATTTCGATCCCAAAGGGTGGGGAACTGTATTCGGAGTGTTGTCATGCCTCACTGGGACTGGCGACCTTTACTTCTGGAGATGGATAATTAGAGGGTGCCACTAAGATGGGGGTGGCTTGGAGAAGGCAGAGGCCACCTTTCCATGGCAGGGTCAAGAGTTGCCATGGCCAAGAACAGCTCAAGAGGTTTATTTAAGCCAATATTTATTTGAAGTTGACAACTCATTTCCTGGCAAGCTTTTAATGGGCAGTAATAGGCTAGAGGTGGCCAAGTTCAACTGTAACCAAAACAAGCAAAACATTTTCATGTGATCCCACAGAGAAGTGGACTGATATCAGAGAGAGCTTTTGGTGGCAATTTCACAAGATGATGCAAGAGCATGAAAGGAGAAAGACAGAAATAGCTATTTAAAGTTGTTCACCTCTGCAGTGGAGTTTTACTTGCAGCTAACGTGCTTCTGTTGAGTTATAGAATATGACGGTGAGTTTATGTTTCATTTCCACACTGTCACAAAAGTGCATTTAAAAGGTGAAATAGATGGAGCTGCATTACATGTGACTGGGAGTGAATTTCAGGTGGGCTGACCTCGTTGACACTGTGCTGAACTGTTGACATGAGTCGTCTTTCTGTCCCAGATTATCTACTGTTGATTGGCTAAGCTGTCCTTTGTGTTGTACAGACCCTTTTCTCTCAGAGGGGATTAGTCCTCGTGTATGGCTTTACAGTTCATGCTTACTAGAGACACAGAAGCTCCATTTTCAGGGTTGCAACGGTTTCCAAATGGATGACTGTTGAACTAATAATATAACATTTTCTTTGACTGCTTGGTTGTGGGGGACTTTTGATGAGGGAGTTTAAGCAGTTTAATGTGCAACTTTCTGTGTTAAAACTGTGACTACAGCATTTACAAAAAAATACTTGAAATGGTGGAAAAAGGCCAGAGATCAAGAATAACCTGGACCTGCTGGAGGTAAAGGACATGTGAGAGCCCACCCAGTGCAGATGCACAAACAGCACATTGTGCAGGATGACATCACTGGCTCTCATTTCAGGGTATGTGTTGAGGTTATTCCAGGTGACATCAGGCCCAGGGCACACAGAGGGATACAGTCCAGGGAGATAACAGGATGAAAAACTCCCTGTGGACATGTCTATATGTCTTATGTGTACTGCATGAGTGAAAGCAATAAGAGCTGCCCAGTGAGTTTACTGCTGGGTCACACATGATATTACACAGCTACCACATTCCTCTGCAGAAAAAATAACAAGTATGCAGTATCCACACACATATTTTACACGCACCATGATACCACTCTCATATCATCTCATGTGTGCCAAAAATTAGCTACAGTACACCCAGCAGCTGGCTAGCTTAGTTAGCACAAAGACTGGAAATGGAGAAACACACACCATTAAGATGTATTTATGGATTTTTGTACAGATTAAACAAATTAGAGACAAGGCGCTAATTGGTGAACTTTAGAGGTGCTGTTTATTTTGTTACCTTTGGACAGAACCAGGCTAGTTATTTCCCTCTGTTTTCTAGGCTAGCAATCCAACTGGCTGTAGCGTCATATGTAGCATACATGTATGAAAGTGGTATCAATCCTCTCATCAAAATGTTGGCAAGAAAGCTAATAAATGCATTTCCAAAAATGTTGAACTCCTTTATTAAAGACAGGGGTTGGGGGTTCTGTCTGCTTCACAGCTTGGATGTCTGCCTGTTTGTCTCTCTCTACCCCCGTATCCACTCAAGGACAGAAATAATCCCATAATAACAGTCATTTTAATAATTAGCTAGAGCTACCACTACTGCATAACCTCCCACCTCCATCTGCTCCCATCATGCCTTCGCAGTCAGGGCTGCAGAGTGGGGGGGGGGGGGGGGTACCGAGAGGCAGCAGGCTAGCCCACCTCCCATATGAAGCCAGTCCAGAAGAACTACACGTAAGACACATGAACACACACACACACACGCACACACACACACACACACACACACACACACACACACACACACAGAGGCCCATTTATCCCATTACAACTCATTTAGCCTGTCATCTCTTTAGAATAATAGGAAACTGGAAAAGTCGGCCACGGCCAGGGAGATTACAGTAAAATTTCTTCTATAGCTATTTCTTTTAGCAGCAATACTACGTGTGTGTATGTGCTTGCAGGCAAGTTTGTCCCTGTGTGTATATATAATTTCTGTTTCTGTACATGCTGATAGACCAATGCCTGCATCTAATATAACAATAAAAAAATGTTGAACATTTTGGGAAATAATTGCATTGTCTTTCTTGTCAAGAGTTAAGAAAATTGATATAAAGAAAATATCATGTCCAGTGTAATTAATGTACTCTTATATATTTGTTTATATTCCACAAAGTGTGTTGGGCTATAGTGTGGGTTGCCAGATTCAGCTGGTAAACAGAAGCATGTCCAAATAACTTCCTCTAAAACCACAAATTGTCATTTTTGCATTTCTGTTTGTGTATGGATTAAACAAACAATTTACAATGTGATAATTAGTGAGCTTCAGAGGTGCTGGGAACAGTAATTTTGAACTTTGACAGACGTGAGAGTCAACTTTTGGAAAGAAAACAAATAAGTGTATGCTGAACAACTCCTAAAAGATCTCTACCCATTTAAAGTTGTTACTGTCCAACAGCGCTGCCTCTACTGCAGCAGACTGATCATCCATGAACTCAGAAAGAAAAAAAAAAACAGAAGAAACAAAGAAAACGTATCTCTTCTTCTTACTTTGGCAGCAGGTATACAGCAGGCCGACGATGGATCAAAGACAATGAGACAGCTTGTTAAAGATGGCCATAAATGCCATAAACTCCTCCAGTGCGTCCAAAAATCTAATCTGCAGAAGGTATTATCACCCTAAATTAGAATCACTCAAACAGAGTGGCTGACTCATTGTGGAAACTTAGAACGAATAGAGATGCCAGTGCAGGAAGAGGCCAATAGGTAGAGCTACAGTATATACTGCAGGCCTATAAAGATGAAGAGCTGAGGCGGAATGAGAGATGATTTTGCTTTCTAAATCCAGTTCCAATAGCAGTAAGATGTAGCACTGTAATATCTTTTATGGGCTTTCTGGGAAGACTACAGACTGTTGTGATAGTGCCAGGGATTTCTGCTGTGACCCGGAGAACTTTGATGAAGTGTGTATTGGGTAAGTGCTGTCACAGACGGACCTCAAAGCATCAATGATACTATCACCTGCATGAAATCAACGGGGTTCTTTTCAAGATTTCTGTTACTTATATTTCTTGGTTAATTCTATTTGCAGGCTCATATATCCTCATCAGCATCTCTCATCTTTTGGCCTTGAACATAAATACATTTAAAAATAAAACATCTTTGTACACATGGGAACACAAAAACAATTCAAAACAATCCACAAGCATGCCAGGCCAGCAGGTGGTGATAAAGTCTACATCAATGATATGTCAAATACCAGTGAAGAACATACTACAGTAAACGAAGTGGCAGCCATTGTTTCAGATGCGTGCTCATTACACAAAGCAACAAATGGCATGTGTGAATTGAGGTCTTGGTATTCTTGTTTCCCAAACTCTCCATTTTACATGTCCACCTGGATACACAGAAACTGCAGTTTTGAAACATCTGCACTTTAGAGGATGCTTTAATAAAGCCCCATTTTAGTGACTGACGGCGTTTGCGTGTGAACAAGAGGCCAAAATGCAGAGGAAAATGTTCGTTGGCTAAATCTCCGTATATGTGTGGGCAAAGCTTTAATCCACTTGAGACCTTTGCTTTGGTTGAAACTGAACTCCAGCGACTGAGTCATGTGAAGAGTGTCTTGGAAAATGAAGGACAGCTTCTGACATGCTGAGCTCAGCTGTGTCGGGCATCTGAGGCCGCCACGCCCTTGGCCAAGACCAAGAGTTGAGTATATATAGAAAGGCACACAAACTATTCTTAGTCTGTTGAAGGCTACAGACACACGTGCTGCCCTGCCCAGAGTTTGAATCTCTTTCAGAGACGCTGTCATAGCGAACAGGGACCATAGGTGTGTAACTCCAGCTCTGTTGGCTGCTACGCTCTCCGACTGGCAGAGGGGAACGGTGCTTTCCCCAGCTGGCATCCATCAATGGAGCTGCGTACCTCACTTATGTAAAGGGTGTTTCCTGGTTGTAAAGTGAGAGATTTATTTTCTTTTTCTTGACTGCTTTTTGAGGCAAAGCCTACCTGGCTATGGTGGATAAAGAGCATTTCCCTACTGGCACGCTGTATTATGTACTCATGGCAAGTTACCTTGCTGGAGCAATATTTGAGTATGGGGCAGAAGAACTGAGAGGTGAGCAGGAAGACCAAAAACACTAGACCATTACAACCTGAGGCTATAAGATAATAGATATGATGATGTAATTTCCCAACAGAGATGACTGGAGTTTCATCTAATTTAATGTAAAAGTTGAGCATGCATGCTAACATGCTAAACAATGATAGTGAACATGGTATATATATTTCATCTGCAAAGAATTAGCATGCTAGCATTGTGTGCTTTAGCAGCTTCACAGATGTGTTAGCATGTAATCTTGTGGCTGGTTTGCAGATGCTAATTTTACCTCTTATGTTGGGTTATTTATTCTGCAACATTGGTTATGTGTTAAAATCATTATCTATAATGTATCAATGGCCTTTAAAAAATGTAGTGATATAAAAAGTACAAGATTTTCCAGTGAAAGGAAAAGTAGCTCCATGAAAATGATATATAATTAAGTACAGTTCATGAACAAATGTTACTTTCCACCTCTGATGGATGCACAGTCTGGTAAAAATAACATAAGTTGCTTATAGTTCTGTAAATAGTTTGTCACTTGTACTTAAACCTCAGCTCTTACCTCATTTTCTGTGCCCACATCAAGCATGACAGGCAGGCACTGCTGTGGCGGCATGCCTCCACAGGCTGTGTAGAGGGCCAGCTTGCCCACTGGGATGCCCATACCATAGCAGCCAAGGTCTCCCAGCCCCAGGATCCTCTCACCGTCCGTCACACAAACAGCCTGTAAATCAACATAACTGTCAGCCATAAACATAAAAGTAACCACACCAACAACATCAGCATTTTAAATCAGTGTATAATGCTGCTACATGTAGGATAATGTTAAATTAGATTTTATATCCTGTTTTTTTATATACACAATTTAATGAGAAAATACGTGAAGCAGCAGTTCTGCTTCCGTGTCTCATGAGCTCAAACCTTCTTTATCAAAACAAGTCCACCCTGCTCCAGGTCCTCCTACACCCTCCTGGTTTCCGCATCCAAGTCATTTTATGTATTAAGCAATAATGTTGCTCTCAGTTGATTCCACAGTATGAAACAAATCAATTATGTAACACTTAATATCATCAGCAGAAGTTTTTAATTTGAAATGTTCCTCCCTGAATGTTTCTTTTTTTCCACTACGGGTGTGATGCAGATAAGTCTGGCACAACACTTTTATAGCCTTGTTGCTCCCACAATCTGACAGGTTTAAATAGTGTCATTAGTTTGCCCAGTTTTCAATGTTTAAAATCTATAATGACCACACTTAATACCATTAGCAGATTCTTTCCGCAACTATCACTTGTAAATATGTGCCAGAAAGGCTGCCATGGATTATCAGTGGATGACTACCTCAGCTCCTGTTTGCCCTCTCTCTATGAAAATGTTACAATAAGACCACCCTGACAATGAGAGGCGGCATGTCAGCGCTGAGGTAAATGTCCTCCTGTTGACAGCTGTGAACAGGTGGCTGAGGCTGCAGATATATTTGACATGTTAGGAATGCCTAGAGGTTTCGTCATTCTAAGTATGACAAGATTATGACTTGCACATAGTTGCTCTATACAGAAGATTAAAGGAATACTTCAGGCTTTTGGGAAATTGGCCAATACAGCAGGTCAAGACAACCAATAGCGAGCTCTTCTACCTGCCAAACCGATCACTGGATTTAGTGCAGACACCATTTCTTACAACAGCCCTGTGTTAGATGACTCCCTTCTTATTTATAATTCCTTGTTTTGGCACATCTGTTGGTTAATTTGAAATAACACACAACAGTCTGTGGGTATTTACGGGTGCAATAATGTGTTTTGGATTAAATCCTTTACTTGAATTCTCTGGATCTTTGCCGATGTAACAAGACTGTGTTGGATTGTTATTGATTAGTGGATCACTATGAGGCTTCATATGTGAATTGTCTCAATTTTGTACTTTGTTTGTTTGTTGGTGGTCTGACCGAGGCATTGCATGAATCCAATCACATGCATCCAAAGATATGCCACGTGAGTACATATCTGTATCCAGTGTGTATAATGCATAGCTGTGAACCAACATAGGTTAAACACTGTTTTCACATCACAGTCTATCTTCCTGTTCCTCCTCTTCAGCGCGTGGGCCTGAGATGCCCTCAGACTTTTTCTCCTTTCTCCATCAACTAACTGCCGCACCCAACCAGACACCTGTTCTCACTTCCCTCATCTGCTCCTCAGTTGCCTGGATGTCTCCGCCTACCTCCTCACCTGCAACCTTTTCTGTCATCAGCCACTCACTCTATGTGCTGGTCTACTTCCTTTGTACCTTGTCATATTGCTAAGTCAGTGTCCAGGTGTTTTATGTCTTGTCTCTGTAATCTGCATATTTCTTCTTCTTGAGTGATCCAATCACAAGTGGACAATGCTAAATACGAGCGTAAATGATCACCAAGATATATGATGATCAGATCACTCAAACCACTTGTCATGGTGGTCTGACCACATATCAGTTAATGCACATGCATCCTGTTGCATCCCCAACAAGGATGTAACAGGAACCCCAGTGCAGGATGTGGTAATTGTTTTGATGATCTTGAAACACTTTTGTTTTCTCTGCTAGCTGTGTGAAACAAATCTGTCGACACGCAATAACTGTGTGCATAGGCTTTGACCCTCTAGCAGAAGTAACGTAGACAATAATGAAATCTGATCACCAATCATCAAGTGGTCAGTGGTCCTCTTGTGGTCGGACACCAAGGATGGATGTTAAAGGTGTAAACAGGGTCTTGTGTCTGGAACATGTTTTTGCCTGCCTGATTTCAGTGTTTGACCTTTTCCCTGTTAATTGGAGTATGGATTCCTGCCTGCACCTTTTGATTTTGACCCTTGCCTGCCACACTTTCTCTGTAAGTCTTATGTACTTCAATTTATATTATTAAAGGTCACTGAACTGCATCTGGTCTGCCTCTGACATCCTCATGTGGCTCCATCTCTTGTTACCTTATACCCACCACCTGTGACAGTTCACTACATTTAGATAACAGTATTTTTTTTACTGTATATTATGTAAAACATATCAATCAACATTTGAAAATTTACGATTACATTAGTATCGTGGATTGCTTTAATTCAATATAGTTTATCTAAAGTTGTGAAGCTAGTTTAGGTAATGTGTTCTCCATAGAGATTTTCTACGTCAGATCAGCATGTGTTATTGATAGATGTGTTGTGCACAAACACAGAATGCTGGATGCCTACATTACAGGACAAGCTTGGTCGTACCCTAGATTTTTAGGTTGTCAGCAAATCCCATGAAAAGACCTAAACTTATATTACATTAGTTTGTGTCTCAGAACTTTCCTTCCATTCCTGGTCTGTGGCTCTCAGCCTAAATTCATTCTTACAATGGCTCCTAAATGGGTCACAAATATATAGTTTCATTTTTAAAAAGCTAAAATAATTCTGCACTGTAGTTTGTAGTGAACATTACTAAAACAGGATGAAAGAATGCATTTCAGGGGCTTGAGCGTGTATTTATGCCTCCTTATTGGTAATGAAGGAACATGTGAACCAGTGCAAGAGTTTGGCTGTTTTGATGAACAATGGAGCTTTTTGGCACAGAGGTACACAAAGGTGAGACTTTGGCAACACAAATATACTTGTTAATAGGATAAATTCATTGTTGGTTTTGGTCTTTTCATGGTATCTGTAGTGTTGTCAAAAATATTGATTTTTAGTGAGTGACATAATTTACCTTCACGTCCTTTTCTGGCCAGTTCTGGAGCAGCGTAGAAATGTGGCCACGGTCATGAATAGTGATAAACAGCCCCCTGGAACATAGACAAACAAATAGAAGAACTTAACATATTAACTACAACCTCCTTTTTATATTTTCAACAGGGCACTGTAGTAAATTGTTTTCCTCTTTCTCACTCCTTAAATTTTGTGTCAGTCTCTGCTCTACTGAAGCAAAAAGTCACTAGAATAGTAACAATGGTAACACAAGAACTCAAATAACTCATGAACACCTTCTACTTAAAAAACTTAGCTAAGATTTGAAGGAAAAACAGATTTAAGCTCTAACTGGAAGACTGTTTGAAGTTCAGCTTCTATGACTTTCTTTCTTCTGACCAAGACTTTATTGAATACTCATGGCACCTGGGATTCTAATGTTGAGCCCAGAGCCCAGTGCCTCCACGGGGAGTTTGCTTTAGACCCTTGAGGCTCCCCAAAAATCCATTCATCTTATTATCATCCCCTTCTACCAACCCTCCCTCTTTCCTTTCCTTGCTCCCTGGCATCAACGTCCTTCCCTCCGGGACAATCCCAGGATTTAGAGATCATCTCTACGCGTGGGGTCCAGCTGCAGCGTCTTTCCGATCCAACACACAGCCATCTGGATAAAGTATGGGGGCAACACCTCCTCCATGTGCCAGTGACAGTAAAACCATCACTATTTGTAAGAATCTGCTCATAAAGTAAGAACCCATCCCCAGTCAATGAAAGTGGAGGAAAAAAGTGAAGAAATGTCAAACGAAAACAGTGCGACACATTGTTAAAAGTAAGAATAAAATATCGTGAGATGAAGAGAAAGACATAAAAGTGTCACATAAAAATGCTTTGATAAGTCAGGGTCGCAGTGGGGCACACTGTCAGCATGGGTTTCCACTTAACACCATAGAATAAAAAACAAGTCTACAGCCATGCTAACGTCTCTGTGAGGCTGACACAGTGAAGCTTTGGGCTAAATGCTAACCTCAACATGCTAACATGTTGATGTTTAGCAGTAAGTGTTAACCATGTTTGACTTCTTAGGTTAACCTCTTAGCATGCTATCATTTGCTAACTAGCTAATACTAAACACAAAGTACAGCTGACATCATTGGTTTTCAGCATTTGGTCACAAACTAGTGTTGGAAAAATTCTAATTTTGCCCTGATGATGGCGTTACATGAAAAGTTAAAGCATCACCAAAATTATTTAAATTTATCTTGATGGGGACATGAGTGTGTGTACCAAATTTCATGGCGATCGATCCAGTTGTCCTAGTTCAAAATCAGAAATATCAACCTCATAGTAATGCCAGAAGAAAAGTAAGGAAATCATCTGGTTGCTATTTGAATACCTCAAACAGTTGCTGATGTATTTCAGGCTGGACCAAAGTGGTTGACCAACTAACTGACAGAGCCTAAATCAGCAATTCACGAGTGGAGACCCCCCCATGTATACATTAGAGAGCATGTTACAATAGCTTTTAGAAGACAAGTTCAACAACTGGATCTGAATGGAGCTGAGAGAAAACTTGAAGAACTAAGTAGCACTATGAAACTTTAAAATAACTTCAGATCACTAGAATTATTTTTTCCCCAAAGAAACGTACACTAAATTCCTTGGTTTTGGGAATGCAAACCGTTGAGAGTTGATGTGTTTGTGAGTAGCTGAAGGGCAGCTGGTCAGTGCTATGACCACATGACACCAATTAACTGGTAGAGGAGGTCACACATGGCAATGACGTCGGGGGCCCCAGGACACAGCATGCTTGCTATCCAAAGGTAAACACTGTGTCCTCTCTAATCTCTAATCAATTAGGCAGAGCTCAACACTATTGGTCCTTTTTGGAACTTGACTGTGTACTTGAAGACGCTACGTCTGCTGAGGGCTTAACTTTGTCTGTACTATTTACAACATAGACATGAAACTACACTTTGAAACTGGCAGTATTAGCTCTTAGATAAAACACAGAAAAGTAACAAGTGTGATGTCACACTGTCTGTTACTACCGGAGAAAGAAGGAGAGCATGACTGATTTAACGAGTTTGACTGTTGTGAAGCTTTTAAAAGACACGCAGGTCACATGAAGGTCAGTAGGCAACAGACATCTGGGATCTGTCGTTTAAATCACCTTTCAACTTTTCTGGCAATATAATGACACACATCTGCATACATCTGCACATCCAAAATACATAAGTGTTGCTTGAAATGCATCACGGGTAGATCAGTGTAAAAATGTCTTCACAGCTGTTATGGAGCTATAGGGAGGTGGACCAGTTTTGTCTTTATATAGGGGATGTGTGTGTGAGAGAAGAAAGTGGGGGGAAAGTGTAGCCTGCTGTGTGTGTGTGTGTGTGTGTGTGTGTGTGTGTGTGTGTGTGCTGATGTATTACTCACGTTGTTTACATTTTAGGGTAAAGACTGAGGATAGGGTTACGGGTTAGGTAAGGGTAGGTTAGGTTTAGGGTTAGGAATATGCAAATAGTGGTTATGGTTATGCTTATGGTTAGGGTTAGGGTAAGTCTCCAGGAAATGAATGTAAGTCTATGTAATGTCCCCACAAGTGATGAAAACCCCCTTGTTTGTGTGTGTGTGTGTGTGTGTGTGTGTGTCTTTACCTGAAGCAAGAAAGACATGAGCCACTGCCAGCAAAAGCAATATGAGGGAAAGAGCAGCTCTGGGGCTAGACTGACCCCATATTTTGATTGTTGGAAAACAACTTTTTGAGATGGATGAAAGCAGACAGGCAGGCTGTAATGCCTGATCTCTGTCAGCCTGACAGCTACTGAAAACACTTCAGGTTCCACTTGCCATTATTCCTTTCTTCCTCCAATTTTAATTTTCTGCCACTCTGCCCTTTCAGAGCAGCCATCGACCTCATGACCTTTGACCCTGACAAGTACAATGAAGAAGAGCAACAGGAATGCCTGTGACACCTTTTAACAGTCAAACACACACACACACACACACACACACACACACACACACACACACACACACACACTAATTCCTCTAAGAAATCAAATCAGGTATCTACAGTAGTCTACTCAGAGTAGCTAATCCACAGTATCTCATGATGTCAGGAGTCGTGCCGTCACATTGTGAGGACTCGCCTTACTTGTGGGGATGAAATGCAGGTCCCACAATGTAAATCATTAGATGTTAGGGTGAAGACTTGGGCTGAAGTGATGAAAACCTAAGGGGTGTGTGTGTGTGTGTGTGTGTGTGTGTGTGTGTGTGTGTGTGTGTGAGTGTGTTAGACAGAGAGGGAGACAAGTAAATGAGGCAGAGAGATGTGTTTTACATATTTGGTGTGAGAATGAAGTCATTTTGGCCTGTCTGAATATCTCTAAGCGGCTGCCACTAGTCATGATTTGGATTGAGGGTTAAAGGAAAAACCTGCCCTCTCATTCTTTTACAGTTGTTAAGCTAACATAAAATAAAAGCAAACAACATGTGGTTCTTTTGTAGTAAACCCACTGCCCTGAACAAGTCCCCTTTTATGGACAGTTCCAAATTAGTTTAGTTATTTGACATGAATCCATTACCTTCAGCCAGCATAAAAATATATATGGGAAAAATGAAAGCTGAACGACTCTTCAGCGTCTTCACAACACAGATGTCATTTCAATGTGCAGTTTTCAGTTTTTAACAAATTATTTAATTTCTATATCCATTTGTGTTTTGCGAACAACTGTCTTGCAGGAATTTCACCAATGCTTACGACATCCTGGCTGAGCACAAACACTCAATATTCAACAATTCTTGCTCAGATTAATTTCTTAATGTAAAATTATCAATTACAATATTTTTATTGTAATTATAGTACACGTGTGTGTATATATATGAATTCATTTAAAAGACCATCTCATAGAAAGTCCAAAATTTGTACTTAGGAGGGACAATAATTTTATATAACTTTAGATCATTTATTATGTAAACACAACTTAAGTACTTTATAACATTGTCATGGCATGAATCTATACCTAATAATGTAAAATTTTTCTGTTAGTCTGGTTGTTCTGTCGTTTAGGTGCAACCTGCACATCATTTCAACCCATTTCACACCAGAGGCTGTGCCATATACCTGCCATGCCATGATGAGCTGAAATATGTGTGTGTGCGTGTGTGTGTTTTTCAGACTGCTGCTGCTGAAATAACCATCACGAATACCAGTCGCCTCATTTTCTAGGTGAGAGGAGGGCCACAAAGCATTGAGCTGCCATGTCTGGCTCCTCCTGTAAGAGAGTGTGGCGAGAACAGAGAGGGTAAAGAAAACAACCTGATGGCCTGAAACAGCACCACCGCTGACCTGCAGCCCGACACAAAACACACCCCAGGGACTGTGGAAGGGTGAGGGCTGGCAGGAGGAAAAGCTGCTTTCCACACCACGACCTCAAAACACTCTGAACCCCATGAGGAGACCGGCCTCCGATCGTTGACCCGTGTCCACACACAAACACAACTAGTCACCATTCTTCACCCCCACAACTAACCTTAATCTTCACTGTGCTGGATGCCCTCAGTTAGAAAGCCACATAAGATTTAACAGACAAGGTGGACGCCAATCACTGAGAAAAGACTGTGAAAACAATGTTAAAGGTCACAGGCATGCACTGCGATTTCTCCAACTAATTAAGCTCCAAATCTGCCACAACAGACCGTTTTTATGGTCGGCCTGTGTCGCCTGAGGAAAATTATGACAGGAAATTTTCCACTGGATTTTCTATATTTGTTTGAAAGGTCCTAATTGGAGCCAGCATCTTGTAGTTTGACTGTGACCAGAGGGAAGAGGTAAATGTCAACTAATTGAAGAGGACAATTTTCTTTTGTTTGTAGTGTAACTTAAACCTTTTCACTTAAAAAAACTAAATGTCGAAGATTCTCGAAAAGCTTCTAAAATGTCACTTTGACAGACTGCAAATGTAATTGTTGAGCGTTAAAGCCAAAGTTCCAAACAATGAGTTACATAAAACTGTTATATGTCTTTCCATGCTGGAATTTGCAATATCTTCCACTGTCAAGAAAATAACGCATCATCCAAAGGATATCAACTGATTTCTACGCGTTTGGCCCATTTGCCACCTTACCCAATAAATGATAGACAACATGACCACCTCTCAGGTCCAGTAGATCTGCTGTGCCACTGGCTTTTTTTTAACCCTTTTGGCATGAAGTAATATCTACTAGTGACCCTTCAGCACAGGTTAAGCTTTAAGGTGCATTTATAGTGACTATACCAACAGATACCACTTGGAGACTGCAAGATCTGTGATTGGTCATTTTGGGCTTAAGGTTTTTCCTCTGCAAATTGTCTGCTAACCACAATCAACAATCACAGTGAGAGAAAGATGGCTGCATGGCAAAATCCTCATATTCAGTAATGCCACACGGTGAAATAAGTTACCTGGATGTCACAAAGTCAAGTAAGGAACTCAACAGCTACTCTTAAGGAATATAAAGCATGATATGGCCCATTCAGTTTCATACATTTGTTAGCTGTTGCAGTGTAGTGGTCTGGCATGTTTGCAGCATTTCATGAGAAAAGAAATGAAATGTCAGAAAAATTACAAAGAAATGTACCTCTTGTCTGTAAACACTTTGTGAGCCATTAAGATTTATAGTGGGGCTCCTTGTTGACACTGCAATATGGAGTGTGCAGTTTAAGGTAAACATGAGTGACAATTGCCACACTGAGAATAGTATAACATGCAATTCCAATTGTTTAATAAAAGGAAAGAAAAGAAAGCTAATATTCAAGAGTAGGAGCGCAAAACATCAATCGATCAATCAAACAGGCCATTGGTTTCCTTTGTACAGCGAGCTGGAGCTGTCATTGGCCCCAGAAATGCTTATTGTTAGAATAATTACTTTCTTTTATGCAACAGTCACTCACACAAGGAGGTAGTGAGATGCATTTAGCTTCCTGAGTGATGTAATCACATGTCACTCTCATGGACCGTGATAGTGCCACACATGAAATGAGCGAGCGTGACATGTGGTATACTGAGGTCCTACATAGAGAGTTTTGTTCAGGTATAACATGATCTGCTTCTGCAAACATAAACTGAATAATCAATAAAGTGTAAACGTCTAGCACAGTATGAAACTTGTGGTTCATAAAGCAGGGAGGTATCCCAGGTACAGTTTGCTTTTATTAGAAAAAGAAACACATCTATTCAATGGGAGAACTCCCCTGTGGAGATCCATGGCTTTTCAAAACAGATTCAAACAGCAGCATCACTCCAAAATGAACACTGGATCCTTCTGCCAGACCAGCTGCTGGGATATTTGAGATATCATTTTATTAAAGCGGGGAAGTTCACCAGGCCTTCATAGAAACAAAAACACACAGCTGCCAATAACAAGAGATTCATATTTAGAATTTCATTAGTATAGACTAATCCACTCTCCACTTGGTTTGGGTTCAAACGGTCACAAACAAAGACAAAGAGTGAAAAACACAAAAATAAACCATAGATTTGGATGTGCTGCAATTTGTTACCAGGAATGTGTCTGCCTTTTGAAACTGTGCCTAAATAAACAGTTTATTTTTGTTTCAGTTTACAGGTCAAGAGATCAATGTCTAGTGAACATTAGTACATTGTACTAATCTTGTGACGTGGGGAGTACTACCCACTGATTAAAAGAAGCTGCTCCATGAGGCTAATTAACTTTCGTTCAGTTGCAACTAGACAACTAAACAATCAATTCAGAAACACAGAAAACAGGCTGTAGCACTCAACCCGAGAGCACATTCTGGATCACATCGGGTGAGAAGAGGTACAAATGAACCTGAGTGTAGACATAGAATATCAGTGTGAACGTGCTATTCTACATATTCTACATTTACATAATGTGAGTCATCTGACACAACCATGTCTCCTTCAAAGAAACCAAGAAAAGAATTTAAGGAAAAACCACCAAAACAGCAGCACACTCACTGTGTCTCTTTAATCCTTTAATTTGAGTTGGTTCTTCTGTTCTTGTCTGATGTTTCTTGTGAAATAGCTGCAGTGAGTTAAGCTACTTTTTCTACCACCTTCAGTTTCACAGAACTCTGGCTTCCCTCACACTGGGCATATGTAGTCAACACGATTCAGAACCACTGTCACTGCTTTCTTTACACGTCGGTTTCGCAGCGGCCAGCAGGAGACAAACAGAATCATGAAGAGATTTGAGACTTCGGCTTGTTACTGGCAACATTGGAGTCTTGGTTACATTGCTGTCAAGATAAACCAAACATTTCATCTCAAGCCATGATGTGAGGATAACCAGTACCTTGGGTTTGGCTCCATGTTTTCATTCGTACAGAATGTCAATAACCAATTTGTCAATACACTGGAAAGACCACAGTCTGGGCCTAACACATGTCTGTCTGTCCCCATATCAGGTGAGCAGTGTCCAGTGAGGACCAGCACAACATCCAATGAAACAGTCGAACACACCAACCCATGCACACAGACACACAGTGCACTTATGAGGAGACGGGACTGGATGTGGTATCTGACCACTAACTGTAGAAAAGGACTGACGGCATAATATTTAAGCAATGAGACCTCTGGTTTCAACTTTCTTTCTTCCTTTCCTGAGTCGTGTTTAATAAGTTAATGGCTTTCCATGGAAAGAGAGGAATTTAATTTCAGTTTATGTGAATACTGTAAGTCACCTAAAAGTATCCACATAACAGGAGCGCAAGTCACTTTTATTATTTGGGTTGTACCCTTGGTTTTGTTCATACTGATCATTTCTAAAGCAATTAAGTATTGTAAGAGAAACCAAAGGAGTGAAGCTGTTGGCATCACACATGTTACAGCATATGAGGCGACCAAGCATCTGACTAAACCAATGGAGAGGAAGAAGAAAACTGTGAGAACAGGGGGTCTGGTAGTGCCAATCAATAATTATGTTCATGTTACAGCTTGAGCTGCAGCAAAGTCTGCCCATTTTAAAAATAACTAATTGCAATGGAAAAGATGATCGTCAAAGAAAGTAAATATGCAACAGACTTCTGGGAGAAGGAAAAAGTATTCTGTAAACACAAAAAGAAAAAAAAATAAATAGAAACAACAAAGGGATCCAGAAAGTGGGTGAATAATTTTTGCATCAGCTCAACAAACACAGTTATGCAGGCCATAATCCACCCCTCCGTCATTGTCTGAGCACATGTAAGCCTTCAGTTCCCTGTGTTTGTTCCATCAGAAAAACGCGCTTTCGTAAGATGTCTGAGGAATGCATTTTTTGTTTGTAGAAATTTAGCAGCAGTTATTTGCGTTCAACACACAGCTCTCATCACTTGGAAATGAAACGTGACAAGCAGGAATTCTCTTTCCATTCCCTTCTATTTCCTTTCCCTTCACACCCTCCTCGCTCTGAAGACAATGCACTCTTCTTCTTCCTCTACCTCCCACCCTCCATGGCACGCTCAGACTTTGAGAGGATTCCATCACATTACAAGTATTCAACACGGTGCCTGAATCACCCTCTCTTTTTACACAAGCAAGAACCAGTTCCAGTCCCTGGGTTTGGAAAACCATGACCCACCCCCACCTCATTCCACTGTAGCCCACTGAAATCAGCCCGGGCGTCCACACAACAAATAATCTTCCCTTGTGAAGCTTTTCCAGACTTGGAGAAGAGGGGAAACTCAAGAGAATTTGAGGCCTAAATGAACACAGTTTAGCCAGTCTGATCGGCCGTTCATCACTTGGGGTAACACGCTGAAGCAAAACAGAAGAAGGCATGGAATCTTTGACAGAGGCCAACCTGCAGGTGATGAAAATAGCAACCAGACATTGTGAGTTTCTGGAGTTTCAAAGGCTGGCTTCTACTGTAGCTGCCCGGGTGAAGGAGAGGCAGTCAAGTGTCCAGACAACTGGATATCCAACTTCTCTCTCAGCCAGCCTTACATAACTTGTGGTGCAAGAAACAGCAGGAAAAGGCCAGTTCCAGCACAAAGGCCCTGCTAAAGGAATCAGGAGGCACAGACCTGATGAACCCAGCTGGCTATTAGAGGAGTTTCAGCCTTCTGTAACCAGGTTTTCCATTCATTCGCCTTTTCACACATGTTCTGACATTTGAAGCATGCCAATGACGTTTTGTGTGGGTTGCAAAGTCACATGCAAAAGCAACCGCTTTTGCTTCGGCCAACAACTCCACCAGGAACAGTTTTAGCCTTCATATTTGCAAATGCTACTTTGTGACAGTGGTCAGAACTGTATCACTGAATGCACATATAAGAAGACCTACTTGAAAAATGGGCAATATAAGGTCATCATTTCATGAGAAGCAGACATAGAGATCATTGCTTATAGGAGACAGGTTAAGGCAATATTGTAAAATCATTTAGGACAATATGGATGACAATGATTTATGGCCCATTGTATTCTCTTTGACATTCACAGAAAAATGTGTTTTCAATTTTAGGCATGTCTGAGGTGGTGGCGGGCGAGCCGCTTGTGTCCACTACAAAACAGATGGAGAAATGTTTAAGAGTTTCCAACTCTGCATGGCTTATAGCTGAGGAGATAATTCATGTACTATATGACACTAAGTGAGAGGCTGAAACCATCATATTTTACAATACAGCCAGTCAGTAATCTACTGTCCATTTTATGGCCCATTTAAGTGGGTTGTAAGTAGATTACAAGATGATCCAGCGGGCCTTTACATTGGTATTTCTATTTATTTCCATGTATATTGTAATTCTGAAGTAATCAATTAACCTGGGTACATGTCTAGTTTGGGAGATTCTGAATAAGATACCTGTGGTATTCAGTGGCAACTCTGGAGAATGAGGCTCCTTTAGTTAGCTATGGTTGAGGTTTGGTTTAGGGAAACATGGTTTGGGTTACAATGAGAACTTTGTTAAGGTTAGGAAAGTCAGAAATATTTTGCTTTGGCACAAAATTACTACATCTTTAAGGTTAGGGTCCTTCATATTATTGTTATAATATTAACCACATGGTTCAGGTTGTAGGATGATCATTAACTAACGTCACCTGGTTGAATCCATTCCATTAAAAATAGCGTGATCATTACAAGATTCATAACTCTTACTGCGTCATAAAGGCAAGCTCTTGTTTTTTGGAGAAGGTTGATTTATTCTGTATTTATGTTTTGTTTTTCAGCAATCCTACCCTCAGTCATATAGGAAGAATGCACTATTAACATGTTACTGCTCTGTAGGTGACATTTCTCAACTCTCTGACATGGAAACTGGAGCTGCAGCTCTCACTGATGTAATGCTGGGGCCTAAATCAGATGTTCAGGGTGCAGGGGGAGAGGTCAGGCCTCACGAATTGAAAACACATCAAAGAGAGTCAAAAAGGAAAGTCACCTGAGGTCAAACCCCATTCCTGTCCAGTGGTCAGAGGTCAGGCAGAGTGCTGGAGAGTTAGTAAAAGCAATCATCTCAAAGTGAGGTCATCCACAATAACCAGACTGTCAATTAACCCAAAGAACTGTTGGGTTTATTAATGGCCATGTCTCCTGCAAAGTGACAGTGAAACCATGCTTACTCTCTGTGGAACTTAAGAGCTAATATGTACATCCAGAATCATCAACAACCTCTCATCGTTCCTATTCTACATGACATAAACATTTGAAATAAGATGAAAGAGCAAAATTTGACTTTGTACAAGGGGGAATATGAATGCTGTGAAACAGCAGGATGATTTCAGAGATCTGCCTTAAAATCCAGTGTGCTCTGCCAAAATACGCTGTACACAAATCACATTAGCCATGCATATTATACATAATGGTATTACAGCACAAAGGCTGTGATCAAATAGGTTTTTGCAAGACCACTGACATTTTTCTTTCATTGTTTCAATATGTAAAGTTCTTATCAGCTAACAGGCATCATCAGTTTGTAGAGGGAACAAACGATGCAGCAGATTTTCACACATCACTGAAAAATGAGTATGTCTTAACTTCTCAACCTACTTTCGGGCATATGTTTAAGCACAGACTGAGAATGTTTTCATTTTGTTTGGAGTCATTGTCCTATTATGTCAGGAAATGTGTAATTTTAAGGATCAAATCAATATTACAGACCCCGAGCTCCTACGTCCTAATTCTTTGAGACCTCTGAAATGATGTACATGGCATGTATTGTGTGCGCGTGTGTGTGTGTGAAGGATTGTGATTATACTGTTCAGAGTAATGGTTTGTAAATGGCCAAGTCATTTCAACAGCTTGCATGACCAGTTTAACTGTGTCAAAACTGAATCAAATTAAATGGTATTTGTAAAAAAAGTTTACAGTTTGGAAGGCCTTTTCAGTGATTCCACAACTCACAGAGTGCAGATGGATATCTTCAAGTTTTCAGTTTGTAGTCTTGGGCCAAATGCATGACAGAACTACAGCGTTCACAGCCAAAGCTGAGCTGAGAGCTGATGGAGTTGTCAAAACAAAGAGAAATTAGCTTTTAGCTCTTTCGTACCACATCCATTATCTAAGCAGAGGGAAGTTTTGGAATGACAAATAAGAAGGAGAGCCGCTGGGAGACATTAGTGTCAGATACTGCAGGCCTCAAACCATTTACAAAGGTCTTATCTAAGTGCAGATATAAACATGGTGCAGTGTGATGGTGTTCAATGTGTGAGCTCTGCTGACTTAGAGCTCATCATCATCGAGGAGTGTCCCAAGTCAATATGAGGCTGACCCAGTTTCAGTCCTGGTTTTTGCTGGTCTGCTAAGCTAAGATTTTAAACCATTGTGCGTCTGTATAAATGTGGTAATGGCTTTTTTTAGAAAAACAAATCACCTGAAGTCCTCTGAAAGTCCTCCAAACTAAATAACAGAAAACACATACTTTTGACAACCTTAGTAGTATTACAGGCTTGCTTTATGATGGAGGTCAAAGTTCACCCATATTTTCATTTACCACTGCGTCAGAGGGCATGATACGCCCCTCAAGTTGATGTAATGTGTGAAGTCCTGCTGTACTGCCCTGTCACTTCCATGGCCATTTTTGGTTTCAAAGAAAAAAGAAAATTGCATCTGGAACTGAAGCATAACATGCCGGCACCTGGAAAAATAAGCACTCCCGTAAATCAGATGATCAGCTGGACTCAGCGACCACAAACTGTCAAGATCCTTCCTCTCCACTACTCCAGTCCAAGCAGCTTCATCAGGCCATTACTGAAGAACCAAGAAGTGGTGGCAGCTGTTTGGATGTGATTGGGTTGGTGTTTTTGTAATTTTTGCATCATTCCATTAGACCGTAATGAGAGTTTTACACTACACTGCAAAAAAAGGCCAAGAAAACATCAGGGATTGTCGAACAGCATCCAAACAGGTTGGACTGTGATTCGGGGGAATTTTGGTTTACAGTTTCCATTGAAGGAGGAAACAAAGCCTGATTTGACAAAGTACTGAGGTGTGTTTCCATTCATGATGGTCGTGGTTTGTGGACAGTTCAACTGAGCTGAGATGTAACACTGGACTTTCCACAAAACTCAGTGTCCTTTATATATCTTTATCTTTCCTGCATAACATTCTAATGATAAAAATCCAGAGTGTGAGGAAATCCCCACAGGCTTTTTCTTTTTTTTCAGTGGAGAGCTGGTGATTGTGTAACTAGTGCAGTTGCAGTTGCACCACTGTTCTCCACAGTTCTCACTGTTTATCTGTGTGTAGCAGATGCTAATGAGAGGCATATTAAGGGAAAAGATAAAGTCATTGTTGCCAATAAGCAATGAGCTCTAACAGAATGTAAGACTCTCCATTCAGCCCTGCACACATACATATGCACTATGTATAGTATGTACATGCATTATATTACATCACACACATCCCTCTATTGAATGAGGCCAGCAGCATGAAGCAACTCTGCTAAGGTGCTGGCAGCCCTCCTATTCTAGCTTTTGAAAAGCCACCTCCAACGTGTGCTTTGGCAATACACACACATTTCTGCTTTGACAGGTGTCATGAAGAAATGATGTAGCTTCATTTCAACTTGCAGCCTCCTTGTTGATTTATGGAGTCCCTGCCACAGTAATTGTGGAGAAAAGATAACATCATTAAAACATAGAGAGCACCTAAGTACAAAGTAGTGGAAGTGGCCAACATTTACAAACATAGGATTATTCCATAAGGCATCGCATTTAACGCACCTACCTCGACCACTTCTAGGTTTTATAGCTCTACTACAGTTTCTTGAGGCAAAGAAATGAAAGCAGCATTCATATTAGTTCAGGTTATCACTGTAGAGGAAGCTTCAGACTGAATCTCGACTAAAACCTTATGTACTTAACACTTCTGTCATTCTTTATTTTTTCCTCTCACTTGTAAAGCACTGTGAAATTTACATTAAAGCCATATGCTGAGTGAATTTTCTGCTGCTAAGACACCTCGGTGTGTGAGTCAGTGAAACCAGAGTGTGAATCACACAGAGTATTAGATAAGCTTCATGGGAGGGTCAGCAAGTTGGATTTTCCAGTGGGGGCTGGTGAAATATTACTACTGCGCACCAAAATGTGACCAACGGAGATGGTGTAGGGACAGCAGCCAAACACAACTGTGCTCTATAATTTTGCGCTTGGTGGGGACAGAGAATCTTGTATTAATGCATCATTCAGCAGCTCAAGTCAAACTGGAATGACATCATTAAAAGGCAAAAAAAAAGGTCTTTGGGGAAACATTACAAACGTTTCTGTCACGATCGTGTCATCTTCTGAATGGGCACATCATTATACATGTTTCACTGAACACAAGCCAGCAGGCTGAGCCCTGGCAAAAGACTCTTGACTGCTATGACCTGCAAGGTGAGGGTCACCTTTCTGATGGAGACACCCGAGGGCATCAGTCTCTTTAACACTCCAGCCTTCCAGGCTATACATTGCTTTCCAATTTCTTTATAACAATTGTGAACTTTTCCTCAAATTGTTTAATGTTTGGGTCTGTCCCCCAAAAGACTTCACCAGCTCTGTTCTGAATGTCTGGCAGAAGAAATATCAGATAATGAAAGGGAAATGGGACCACACCAGCATCTAAACAGACCACAGTGACATTGGCAGGTGTGTTTGTAAACTGTTTAATGTGCTGCAGCTGACCAGCTAATAATCTAGCCAACAAGCTGATGTTAACAGTGCAGTTTTCCGGAGGATGCTTGTTTGGTTGCTATTTCAACAAACTAAGGTGAAGGACCAGACGTGTCCTTGGATTAATTAGGTACAGTGAGAAGAATATATCAGCAGGAAGCTATTGTGGCCTGCTGTTCAGTCTGTGGCTGTTGTGTTGTGTAGCAGGCTACTCTGCGATAGAACGCTGATTTACTGCTTTATGCAAATATGATTTTAAAAATGCTAGAGCAGATATATAGTTTGATGTCAGCAGGACTTTAAAGCAATCCCACAGTGCTCAGAAAAAGAAACATAGACATCCAAACAATGATGATGATGCCAATTTGCTTTATGCTGCTTCAGTACAACTCTGCATGCACACTGGCAGCTGCCTGTCTGTTCTTTACTGTGCAATGTCTGGCTTTCTCAGGGTTTATGTAATAGCTACTGCAGTTGCCAAAATTTTAAATCATCATCTTTTGATAAAGCCCAGACAATCACAGTGTCCACTCACCCTGGCTGAATCCTGACCAACCAGAGTCTAACTAAAACATCTCAAAGGTGAGGCGAGACAGTGATAGAGGCAGCCAGGCAGGCTTTTAGGCTGACAGCCATTAGCCAACCAAAAGCCTAAATGAATATGTTTGCAATGATTTCAGGGCTGTTTCTTAGAGACACAATGGAACAAAGTAGAAGTTCTCAGGAAAAGCCAAATCCAACCACCTCACTCTCCAACCATGTTACACCACTCTAAGTCATGGAAAGTTATGGCAGATTGAATTAGCAGTGGTCCCTGTTACTATAGGTCACAGACAATTCAGCCAGGTAGTCCTAGTCAAGTAGACAGTTATTCAAAACCTATATTTAGTTTGATTACTTTCCATGTTTACACAGTAAACAATAAAGACTGCTGTGGATTTATGTTTGGCATTAGCTGACACATTCATTTATTATAGTAAGGGATACTGCAGGAAAACTGGAGCTACAGTCTACTGTGCCCTAAAATTTCTTTGCTTTCACTGGCTCTACAATTCCTTCGGACACGAGCTCTATCTTGTTATGCAAAGACCTCAAAGACCAGGGTGGAATTAATCCCAAATGTTTGCCACGTTCCTCATGAGGTCAGTGTAATTCCAAACCAATGCTCTCCTCCCTACTTCTCTAGTGCTTCTCCCGTTCAACACAGGCATTATGAGCTTCTCTCATGGTCTACCAAAGAGAAAAATGTGGTAAACAAATACACCAGCAAAAGTCATGCAATCACTCATCATCAGGGAAAAAATTCTCTGTGGAATCAAGTTTTGTGGAATAAGTGGCTGTTTCTTATTGACGGTTTAAAGCAGGTCATCACAGTTGACCAGAAGGTAAAGGCTACTTTCTGTTTATCTTGGATGCTCATTAATCCAAAGGACACAGACTTGCAGTGTAACATTGTGTGTGGGCTTGAATGAGGTGAGATCACAGCTCAAAAGCCCCTAATCTGCAAGGTTGGAACATTTTATCATCTAGCATGTGCCACTCAAGAGGAGGCCACAGCAGCTTCAGCTGATGCCTTTCATTAGGCCTTTAAGACCTCCAACAGCACTTCCTCTGCTTTAGTCACAGAGCAGCCTTACAAGACCTAATCATTGTAGTATTCACATTACAGTAAATCTTTTATGCAAGTGATAATGAATCAAATAGCCTTTACTTCCATGTGGTTTCGTACTCTTATTATCTTCATGCTGATATTTTACAGTTACGTACAAATGCAAATATAATTATGCTGACGCAGGTTCATAATAATTTGCCAAAATAAATTGGCTTATACAACCACTCCACATATTAGGCTGCACTCTTCGTGGTCTGGCAAAGCTCAAGAAGCATTTGCATAGATTAGGGGTAGGGGTTTTACTTTGCAGGTGTTCTTCTTCAATGAAGAACTCAAATCCCTTCCTGCACCTGACAAACGAGCCAATCACCAAGCTATTCTCAGACGGAAAACCACAGCAGCTCTGGGAATGCTGTCAAATTTCACTAAATCTGTCCACTGGTCTGAAAAACCAACAAGTATTATGTGTGTATCCAAAGCTTGATATATCTTATTCCCCTGTGCCATACAGCTCCTGTTGTCCAAAAACTATTAAAAGCACATAAATGAGCAATACTGTTGCACTGGGTCAAATGTTCCTTCACTGAAATTAACTTGGGCACTAGTTTATTCTGAGTTTTCTCAACACACACCGTGCTGATGCTGCAAATACTCACTGACTGGCAGGATAAATCTGGCTGGGCAAAGTCAAAGAAAAGCACTTGCTCCTCCCTCATTACCACCACTGAGGTACCCTTGAGCAAGGCAAACAGTGGCTGCCACATTCAGCTGATTACTATGTACCTACTAGGTGTGAGTGTGTAGAACTGTGTGAGTATGATCAGGGTGATCCTGAAAAAAAGGCCTGGCTCTCAGCGATACTTTTCGGGTTAAATAAAAACTCAAAAACAACAAATACACCACTTACCCCCGACTAATAGGTTTCTGCTTTAGCTAATTTCACTATCGTATATAGAGACAAGCAGCGGAAGTTGGAAAGTATCAAGAGATGGTGTTAACAGTGCTGAGGGAAAAGTGAGACGACAGTTGAAGTTCATCATTCCTATTGTTATGCACATCTAAACTACTCTCTATACAGTGAAAAGCTTTCAGTGGATGCCTTCTCGACTGACCATGTACTGACAACTGTGCTTGTGAAATTTTGACCAGCTGTCCACAGCCCATTTACAACATGGAATTAGCAGTTTGTTTTTTTTTTGTTGTTGTTTTTTTTTTATCAAACTGATGGACAGATTTTATCTTGAGTTATATAAGCAGCAAGTAGAAATGACAAAAGAAAAAGAAGGCATCTGGTCTTTGCCCTGCTCTATCTCTAGGGAGATTAACAATGTCTACAGTTACTTTCCAGCTCCTGACAGACAGCTGTAGTAGCAGACTCGCTGACCCTTGATCCTTAACCAGGAATCCAGTAATGGGCTACCAATGATCATCTATCTCCATCAGCAAGATGGATTGGTTCGTGTCACTTACCTTGAGAGCTCCTTGAAGAGTCAGACTCACTTTAAAAGGGCCTATTACAAGTTTATTTAGACACTCCATCGAATGCACTGCACAGGGCTTGGTGACACTGGCAATGACTTAAGTAAACCTAATTACCTGCTTGAAAAACTTAGGATCATTTTTCTGCTACAAAACATTATCATTTATCACAACTGACTACATTCAGCTGTCAAATAAAGTACACAACCCACGTTTATGGTGAAAACAGACACAAACTTTGTGTAATGAAGACAGACTAACTTTCTCTGCTAAAACACTGCATCCGCTCATGAGCTTTCCAAACCAATAAAAGTAAGCATGTTCACTAATCTTCCCATGATGTGAATGTGTTCCTTTTTCCAGCTCTCCTTCCTGCCTCTGCCCCATCTACAGATCAGTGAATCAGCCGTGTTTTGACACTTAATGGCGCTTGACCTTTGGCCTCTGGTGCAGAGCCTGGTGTCGGAGTGTTTAGTCTCCATGAGGTAGATTAGCGAGTAAAGTCAGGCAAGACACGGAGAGGCTGCAGCTTCCACACAGAACGTCTTTATACCTGGGAGCCCGTGATTAGAAAACTAATCTGCTGCTATGGTGGTCTGACTGGAAGACACGAATGCACGCACACACACATGCATAGAGGCATTAGTAACACAAGGCATCTAGAGGATGGTGGTGAGTGAAATGCCCAGTGCATGAGATTTAGATAGCAACAGAACAATACTTTACACTTCAGACACACCCAGAAGAGATTAGAGACATGAGCTGATCCCTCAAGATGATACAAAAACAAGACCAAGAGGCTGCAGCCATGCTAGCGTCTCTGTAAAAGCAGAACTACACAGTGGTTAGTTAAATGTATAAAGTTAATCACGTCAAGCATCTCGGTTTAGCATGTTTGCTAATTAGCACTTAACATGAAGTACAGCTGAGGTTGATGAGAATGCACTAAGTTTGGCAGATGTTTGGGCAATAAACAGAGAGTTGGACAAATTGAAATCTTGATCTGATGATGATGCAGAACGAAAGATTTCACTCATAGCCACAAAATGGCTAATGTCATAACCATGCATCGTTTGGGAGCCATGAGTATCTGGACCAAATTTCATGGTAATCTTTCCAATAGCTGTCCACACATTTTATTATTAAGAATAATAATAGTAATAATGATAATAATGAAAAAAGTTAACGTCATAGTAGTGGAGGAAAAGTTAGGGGGTCTCCTAAGTTGCTGGACTCCATCTTTTGGGTTAGGGTTAGAATGAAAGTCTGTCAATTTATATTTCCACTAGTTGTTGACATATTTCAATGTGAACCAAAGAGGGGGAACAACCAGCTCACACTGCCATGCAGTGAAAATATGGAGACCATACACAGATTATTATTACTGACTCATGTGTATCATGGTTTCAGCCAACTCCCTTTTTCTCAGGCACAGTTAGTGGAGAGGAATAGCCTGGCGGAAAACTTAAATCTGTCAGAGACAGTGGGCTTTGTCCCCTGTGTATTCTGCTAACTGATCCCCCTGATGCACATTTCCTTGCGGCCCAACTCCCAACCCAGAGGCCTCTGGCAGCAGGTCCTGTCCCACTGCGCTGTGAGATTGAGGGAGTGTATAAAATGACTCCTCCAGCCCGCTCAGTGTGAGAGGAAGGGAAGCATGCTAGGAATATTTTCCACATAGTTCTGCAGGGACTGGGAAACAGGGAGCTGTTGGGTAACAAAGTTATGTGTATGGGAGAACTTAGGTTTCCAAGCATTTTAAATGTACCCAAGGTAAGCATTTACAATAAAACTGCTTGGACAAAATTAGGAAGACTGGGGTTTCACAGCTAATCAAAAACATTCATGGTGGTAAATGAAACCATCATTGAATAAAGTGTTGAGAAAATTCTGGCTTTGCTGAAGCGTCATTGCACGATAGGGGGAAAATACTGGAACTAACATATCTTTCTGATGCTATTCCAAAGCAGTTACCAGAACGTTTTTACTATGGTTTTAACATGATAAACTATGTCCAAACTATTGTCCAAACTTAGATTGTTTTCTTAAAATTTCAGCTAATGGCCATCACAGTAAAATGCCATCCACCAACTAACAATAGCTAACCACTGTAGGTTGCTCTGTGGACCATTAGCTTATATGTATTACATTGTCAGTGATTGTAGCTGACAGGAGTAAGTGAGTTTAAGAACCACTGAAGGACAGTTGACTAGGGTGGTCTTTCTTCTATCTGTCCTCTTAGAGTAAAAACAAACCCAACACTTGTAACCACCTGAGTAAGGCTAAATGCAGGGCCAAGAAAAATAGAGTGTGGCCCTGAATGCAGAGCTGAGAGTGAAAGCACCATCAACTCAATATCTTTATTAGGCTACAGTATATCTATCCAACTACCTAGGGAGTGTTGCTGTCAGATAGACAGTCTCTTGGACCTGATGAACCTATTTGAGGGAAAACAGATACTAGCAGAAAGGTGTGTGTGTGTGTGTGTGTGTGTGTGTGTGTGTGTGTGTCCGTGCGTGCATGCGTGCGTGCGTGTGTGTGTACATGCATGAGACTGAGAAAGCATGTTTACAATAGATAAAGAGAGGACACCAATGAACGTCTGTCTGCTCGGAGCAGAGCCAGATCCACTCAAGGTGAACCCTGAACGGATTTCAACAGCTCACAGCTCATTCACCTTGAGCTGAGCTGTCTGACCAAACTCAAGCTGAAAGAACTACTGTTACCTCCAAAATCAGTTCAGATTTGATAACATCAAAGACCAGTTCCACCATACTACACACATGCTTTAAAGCCAGACTAGGTAATGTGTTTCAGAAGCATTTTGTGTTATATTTGTTGCAATTCTCCTTACATCATGACAGTAATTAATGAATCAAATGCTGTGACAAAAAAAAAAAAAAATGGTATCTGTGGCTGTCGCAGGCCTGTAATGATTGGATGGACACATGTACATTACCTGCCTACCCACACACCCGTGCACTCATAACACGTGACCAGAGTCCTCCAAAAGGTTAAGCTGACATATTGCTAAAGCTATAAATGGATTTGGGGGGAGGTATGGAAGCGGGGCATGGAATTTTTTTGGAAACATACTTTCAAATCAAGCTTTCTCTTCCTGGTTTCTGCAATGTTACCAACTCCAGAATTTGGGTTCATCACGCTACATCAAAACATCTGACAATTTGCTGTGGCGTGAGTCGACATGCATGAAGCTTTTAAGGTTTTTAACACAACCAAGATTACTTTCTACTCAAGAAACTTGCAATCCATGATTTCTTGCATTGTAGTCACATGAAATATGTAGTTTAACAAAAATCTCAAACACCTTAAGTTGTAAGAGTGGAATTTCAGGAAACATGTCGTGTTTCCAGCCCAGCACACCACAGGCAAACACTGCTCTTTGTTGGGTCAAATGTTGGCATGCCACTCAGAATGCAAATATGGAAATTTAATGGCAATGCATTAAAGTAAAATTGAAAACAGCCCAGTGTGGTTCTGTTGACTTTCAGGTGAAAAGATGTCCAGCAGTCTGTTAAAACTGGATTAAATTTTGTTTAAAACCGAGTGCTTCAGATAACTTTTTTTTGTTGACATTTCAATGACTATACAGTAGTTTAAGATTTACAGGTTCACAAGATCTCCTGGTTACAATTCCTGGCAAAAGTGGTTTTAAAAAATCTTTTCATACTGTACATCACAGCAGCCAGTTTCCATTCAAGTGTAGGGCAAAGTTTAACTGAAATTTCCAGAAAATCTGGAGAAAAAAAAGCAAATAAATGTGCTATTTCATCCACCACTCTAGACAGAACTATGTTAATAAAATATCTGGAGTTGGTTCACAGAGATTAACAGATGATGGTGCTCATTAAACCACCACAGAAGAAGCAGTCGCAACAGCATAATGTCATTCAAAAGAGTGCCAGTCAAACCTTAAACAGTGAAAAACAATGCAGAAAACATTATGTAAATATTTCTGTTGGCTTCATGTATTAATTTGAGGAAGGTTACAGCCTCCCCATCCCTCCATACAGATCTGATGTCTTCACCAGTTTTTTAGTCTTTGGGAGTGCAAGCTTCAGTAGATGCTGAAGTCACCTGCTTCATGATCAATTGTCAGTTTTCAATGCATGTTATTGAATTCCACCTCAGCCGGACATGAATGTTTTTTGACACTAGTGTTATTGCATGGCCATAAAAGTGAGATGCCACTACAGAAATAGTGGCTTGTTCACTTCCGCCCTGACCTCACATTAATCTAAGTTTCTTCAGCTGATGGATATTTATATATGAGCCAGTGGGCTGTGATTGGTTCTTTCCACTGCACTCTATGTGAGAAAAGGCAGCCTGAAGCAGTGGAGTATTAGTACCACACAGCCAAAAGCAGAAGAAAAATGCTGGCTGACACCAAGTGTTGCAAGAAAAACAATAAAACTGCCAATACAATAAAACACTTAATAACTGAGTGGTGGAAGATTGACTTGGTGGGAACAGTGAGAGCAAACAGTATTATCCACCTCCTGTTGGCCTACTTCCTGTTCACAGCCAATAAGCTGAAGTAAATCTTCATGCAAATTGGGTTTATTCTTTAAACCGCAACTTGGAAATATATTGTTTTCTGATTCAAGATGTTGTGTGTCTCACCTCGGTCTTCGAAATATCAGCCCATACTGCTGGCAGGCGAGGCCCACAATGGGGGTGTAAATGATGGGCATAAACCTTTCGATGTCTGACGTTATCACCCGATAGAACAGCTTCTCGTTGCAGTCCTGGAGCCCCATCAGAAACACATATCTGGAGTGACAGGGAGGAGCAGGGAGGGAAACAGAGCATGTTAATCTTTAACATCTTGAGGACTCATAACTGCTGGACTGAAGAAGGGGTTATTAAAGTCAGATGTTAAATCCTGTGTGTTTGTGAGTGAGACGCACCAGGCAAGAATGGAGAAAGTGAAAGGTAAGATGTGAAGGGGAATATGTCAGACCAGACCAGAGAGGCAAAGGTTAAGATTCTGAGTATGTCCATATGAGTGCTGTGTTACAGTGAGGCTACAAAAAAACAAGAAAGGAGAGAGAAGAAAAGAACTCTGCTCACATGTACAATAATTACTTGTAAAGATTTGTTTTGCTTTGGTTCCAAATGATTGGAAAAACACAGAGAATGAAAATCAGCTTCTCAGATAGCCTACACAAGCTCTTTGTTCTGACTGTAGATTGACCGGGAACTGAGGGTTTGCATATGACCCAAATTAAGTAGAGCACGCCAGAAAGGGCTCTATTCCTAATCAGAGAAGTTTCCATAAAGCCAACAACACAAGGTGCCTCTTGTTGAGGGGATAAAAAGCATGCGTGCCCTCTCTGCTATAGGTTAGACCACAGCAGCTGCACAATACACATGGTGACCATTGCTCTTGAGGAGTACCGTTTTCATATTGGTGTACCTAATTAGCTTCTGCCACATGCAATTTATCATACAGAGGATTTCTGTAGGCCTTATAGCATGGAGCTGAAATCAATTTTCAGGTTTAACAAGTTAACAAGAGGCCAGCGATACAAGATACTTGTTGTCTGGCCACAGCGACGTGAAGTCTGTACGTCACGTCTTTCACGCTATGTGTCCGTGTCTTTACATTATAGTAAACTGAATACTTTCAGGTTCTAAGAGATCACTGTGGACTTAAGGAAATTGTGATGGACATTCTTCATTATTTTTGGACCAAAATGATATATGATTTATTGAGAAGATGATCATCAGACGAACTGATAATAAGAGTATTCATTAGCTGCAGGCCCAGGTGAGGTGTCCTGACTTTAAGTTCCTAATATAAAGCAAGATAACTCTGATTTTGTGCTTTCACAGGCAGAGTGAGCCCATGTTGTGATGAGTAAATTGATCTCCTTGTAAAAAAAAAGTGAGGTGCCCCTTTAAAGAATGAAAATCAAAGACATCACAAAGGTAAATGTTTGAAAAAGGTTCACAACTGACTTGAACTGCAACAATTTGATGATCACTCTAACTCATCAAGCAGAACTATAATTAAATCCCCACATCAAATCCCAACTTATCGCTGCAGCATGCCATTGTTTGATTTTTCGCTGGCAAACATTAAGGAAAGTTTCTTTCTACATTCTTAACCTTAAAAGGCGTGAGCACTACCCACACCCAGGAAATAGGAATATTTACAGTACACACTGCTTTATAAAGCAGGAGCCATGCTGACTTCCTGAGCGCAGTGTTTCCTTTCAAGCTTACTGAGGCAGCCAGGACATGATCTATCTCTACCTTAATCTGTTTTTGCATGAGTGATCAGCTGGCTGATTTTAAGCTTGTTGCTGCTTTCTAACATCCTCATTGAATATGAGATTTCCCCTGAGCTGTACCATTTTGTACACTGCAGCGTTTCAGTTGGCAAAGCCTTTGAACGCCCGTTTCCTCTGTTGATGACACGGTCACAGCAGGTACTTAAATCACTCCATCATCTCAGGTCATGAACACATGTGCTTGAGTTCTGTTCTCTTCGCCATCATTTGTCACAATAATTCAACAACATGACAAATTCCACTGAAAGAAAAAAAAATGGGAGTTTAGCTATGTGATTAAAATAGAATGGGAAGTAGCAAAAGTTTGAAGTCATGGTTGTAAAAATATTTGACAGCATCCAGCAGTGAATACCAAAGAAGGATTCGGAGTTTGGAAAGAGACTGTAAGTAAACACTGCAAGCTTGAGCAATGGCAGGCAAATAGCAGCGCTTAATCCAAAGCCCAAAGCTGGATCGCACTGTAGGCCCAGAGAAAGACAGTCAGTGACATTGACAGGGCATGGGAATGGCAATGACAAGCTCATAATGACTGTTTTTAGATGTTGATGCTGGGATGTTGCTATGCTGGAAAACGAGGCAGCTTTTAAGAAGCCGTCTAGGTCCTGGTGACCCTAAATCCTGTCTCACAAAAACTCACTCATCCTTGATATCAGGAGTGACTGACTGACTAATGGCAACTGGAATAAGAGGCAATTTCACAGACGGACAACATTCAGAACTCTGCATATAATTCAGAATAGTAAAACGGGGTATGACTTCAGTTTAAGGCCTCGTCTTGTTGATCAAAGAGTCCAGACTGAAAGGCCAGCATGAGGCAGATTCATTACATAACGCTAACAGCTACGACTCCTAAGCGTCTAATGAAGCATGCAAAACTGAAGTTTTCATCTGGTGGCTGTGGAGGTTATAAAAACAGTTGTGAAGGAGAACAGGGAGGAGAGGGAGAAATGGGAGGGAAAGAGGAGAGGACTGTGGAGATTAGTTCAGTGAAATATGCGGTGTTGGGAGATGGTTGTAGATCTCTGAGATCACTAATCCCCCTCTTGTGTCCTGAAGGCTTCCAGATGTAGGATCTCTCGGTGAGCACAAAGGCAGGGGAATCCTCCGGGAGACCAGGCGAAACTCAACTCTACTGATATGAAGCTGATGGAAGATAAAAAGATACTCCATATCCATGTGCTTGTATGTTATCCTCACCTGTCCAGGTCGTCTTTCTTCATGTCATAGTTCTTGAGCACTCGCAGCAGCTGGACGTCCTGGGTGATGAAGCAGGGAGGCAGTAGGCCGTGGGTCCCCAGCTGGAGCCGCTCCTCCAGGGAGAAGGCCATGCCCTGCAAACACACACAAGCCATCTCCATTATCCTCCACCATCCTGACACATACAGGAACATCCAGGCAGGTATCTGACTCGCCATGACCAGCAGGTTGATATACAACACAAGACCGTGGAGTCTTTTACATAAGCACATTTTAGTGGAAGCAGGTTCCAGTGACTTGGGATCACTGCAGCTGTTGAAGTTGCAAGATTAATGACATACCTGAGTTTTGGTGTCTACTTCCAAGGTGATGGGTGAGAAACTTGTCTACATAGACTACATTTCTACATTGACATGGCAATTAAAGAAAAATTCGATCAATACCACTCTTATATCTGTCTGCTACTGCCAAGGGACAGTTTTCTTATGTTAGCATAAGACTGGAAACATGGGGAAGCAAAGACTTTGTCCAGAGGTAAGAAAATCCACCTACCAACACCTCTAAAGCTAACAAATTAATATGTTATATGTCATTTGTTTAATCTGTACAGAAACCAATGTGTAAGAATGACAAGTTGCAGTTAGGGACTATTTCTTGGCCAGATGCAGTGACTTCCTGGAGTCCTTGATGGTGCCTGGTGACCAGCAGAGACCCCAGGATTCCATAATGGTCCCGCTCCACCTGTAGACTTTACATGGGGATAAATGAACATTGCTTTTCTAGGCTCTGGGAAAGCTTTAAAAATATAAAACTAAAAATAAAAAGCTCCTGTGGATTAAGAAGTCAAAATAGAGGGATTAATAATTGACCTTATTTGCTGTTTGAGGTGTCCTGACAAACGTTTAACAGACAGGAATTAAAGCTGCTGTGATGTGGTTGACCACAGCAACAATTTGGTGGAGCCCTATCAAATATTAATAAGTATATTAACAGGCTTTACAGGTGCTGATAGACACATCTTTTTTACAGTCAGAGAGAGCCAGGCAAGCTGTTTCCCCCTTTTTCCATTTTTTTAAGACAAGCTAAGCTCACCATCCTTTATTTAACAGACAGGTATGAGAGTGGTATCAATCTTCTCATCTGACTCTCAGCAAGAAAGTGAATGAGCATATTCCCCAAAAGGTTGAAGTATTGCTTAAAGTATTGAATCCAGATGCCCAGACATCCAGAGGTGTAAAATCCAAACCTGGACTCTTTGCAGTAAAAGTCTACGTGCTCTGTACCAATGAATAGATTTTCAACCATGATAAAATTTACAAAAACCTGAAAAGATTATAGGTAAAAGCATCTGGTAAAGCAACCCTAACCAACACCACCCTCCCCCCGGCTCAGCTACGCTCTGAAAACTCTGAACTTTGAACAATTGGATATTTAGGAAAATATTCACCATTCTTTTCTGTTCAAACATTCCTGAGCGATGAGAGGGGCAGCGTGTCAAACGTGTCCTGTGTTTGGCCGGGGTGTTTGCTCTCAGAGGGGCTCCCTCTCAGCCAGTCTGTGTTCAGAGAGGCCGTTGCTTGCTCACATTCTGGTGTGATGTCCACTTTTACTAGTGCACATCCTCAAAAACATACACACACACGCACACACAACAAGGCCCAGACTAATATCCTGCTTCACTTTGACCTTTACTTTGGCTTTCATCTCACTCAGCCCTGACCTCTCAACAGGAATATTGAAAAACAAGCACATGTTTAGTGTCATGGTTGTAACCTGGATGAGTCTGACCTCTGACCTGTGAGGTTATTCCACAGAGGAGACAATGAGCTCACTCAGGAAGACGTGTCATGTGTGATGTGACTTCGGAAAGTGGCGGCGGTATGAGACTGAGGTACTTCAGCTACAGCTCCTCTGATACTAAAGAGAGACATTCGTCCCGAAATCACCCACAACAAGCACTGAGTCCATATTTAAAATGGGAACAGCATTCTCTACTATTCTCTGCAAGTGAGGCATGATACAGTATGGTGGGCATTTTCATCCATAAAAGAGCAGCGACCCGGCGCAGCCTCAGCCTCAACATGCCAGCTACTGTTGCTGACTGGTGAGACAGAAGCAAGGCCGGCCTGTAAACGTCTCTGATTTGGATCACGTCCACAGACGCTTGGCCCAGCCACCACAATTTATATCCTTTCCAAGCCACCGGCACTTTCTGTGTACTGGTTGTGTTAAAACAGTTCTGAGGTTGTAAAAAATGTGCTTGATCACACGAGATGCACTGTTAGAGGGAAGGAGAAAAGCATACGACACAGAATATATAAGCATTTGGAATGAAATTTGGTGGTCTTGGCGTCAGAGGAACCATCAGCGCTGACCACAGACACGCTTCCAAATCTTATTAGTCTTCCATGTTGCTAAATCAAAAAGCAGAGTGCTTTCACACTGCTGATTTTTGATTTTATCTCAATGATTCTTGAGGGTGATGCTGTTAAAAAGGAGGGAGTGAGGGGAAGGAAATAAGCAAAAACACGTCATTTCCTTTTTGGCAGAACATCTAAAGAAATGGGTTTTGTGTTGGCTTGCTGTATACAAGCTTTCAGGAATTACTGCATGTCATTACATAAGTCAACACAGAGCAACACATAAACATCGAGACACACAAGCAACGTTAGTTATTTAGTTGGCAGCACTAAATCATCCGAGCATGACTGAAAAAAGGGCATCGGTTATTTCAGACGCGAAAGTACGAGTCCTGATCCATCCGTCGTTCTCCGGGGCTCAATGCAGTCTGTACTTAACGGACCTCAAATAGACAGAAGCAGTTCTGAATTACAACCTTCCCCAATTATCAAAAAAGATTTTCTATTTTTCAGAGAGCCAGCTGTTCGTTTCAGGCTCTGTGTGTGTTTGGAACAGCAGCTGGGCCACGATGCACCGCCGCTGTGCACCGTCTGCCACAGCTGACCATGAGGGATATATGGGAGAAAAGAGTCCTAAAATACATGAGGCAAACTGAGCTTAATGTGAGGCTATAAAATGAGATTCGTTCCTCACACAGACTCCCACTGCTCTTTCATTAGCTGAGATACACTTACTGGATCCTGACATTCTGCTCTTTCTGTGAGACAGTTGGCTGTGCCTGACACAAGCCACACTTGCACACTGAAACGCTATAAAAAAGAGCCACAAAACACACATACACCCACTCAAACAGGCATGGCCTAGTCTATCATAAGTAGACACAAACAGTATTATCAGCAAAATGTATTTAAAGTATAAAAAGTTAAAGCATTCATCCTGGGTGTGTTATATGACTGGACTTTAACACTGATACATGAATGTGTACGTAGCATTTTACTGTTGCTGCTTTAATCTACTGTGTTGGAGTGAAATCTGTGACTTTGTGTTTTATAAGTTGTCCTGAATATAAAATCTGCAAAGTAACTATAATGTTCAAACACAGTAAACGTAGTGTAGAAGTATAGAAAAAGTACAATAGCTCTAAGCATCAAATGGAAGCAGACAGGTAGATCTAAACAAGACTTAAATACGGGAGTGTACTTTACAGCACTAGACAGCACCATCACAAAAGATTAAACTCCTTAACAGATTTACACGCACAGACACATGGAGCTCTATAATTAGCAGATTGGCACCTTTTTTTCTGTCACTGTCAGACTACATAAATTTCATTTTCACTCTTCCTTCAAGAGAAATGGTCTTATTGACAACACTCACATACTGTAATGTCCTTAAATGTGCTGTCTGTCTTTTTCTCGCTTTGTCTCACACGGAAGGTCCACAATTAACAGCGTTCCTTCATCACTTCTGTAACTTCTGTGTTTTTATGTTAATTTGATAGATAGAAGATAAGTCTCCTCTCTTGCACAGAGGGTCATTGTACAGTGTTACTGCAGTGGGTAGGAGTGACTTTCTGCTGTAATGGTAAATGGACTGAATTTAAATAGCTCTTTTTATAGTCTACCAACCACTCAAAGTGCTTTACAACACGTGTCAACATTCACACATTCACACAGATGGGACTTTCCCAAAGACGCTCAGACATGCAGGCTTTATGAGCCGGGGATCGAACCACCGAGCTTCTGCTCTGTGGATGATCTACCTACTGAGCCACACATATTTTTGAGGGCTTGTGTTACAATTCTGTTGTTGAAGATGAATATTTGTATTCAACTTGTACTTTTGTGTTTGTGTATATTTTGCATGTAGTCATAGTATATGTATAGTTATATACTGTAGCAGGTGCTGTGTCAGACAGTTGCTGTGTTGTTGTGTCAGAAATGGCCTGTATTAATCAGTCAATGAATCAACCAATCAATCATTCAGTTTAATTACTTTCTTACTTCATGCCGGGTGGTCTAAAGAAGAAAAAGACAGAAGAAGAAAACATAAGATAGAAATCTACAACAGATTATATAATCTATATCACAGCCAGTCGATGTGAATGAAAAGACCCATGAAAGCATTCAATGCCTCATTAAGAATAATTACCCACACGGCTCTGTGGGCCCTCAAAGGCTGCCAGTGTCACATGTGAAATAGATACCATCCATGGAGTTGGGCCCAAAGTGACCAATTAACATCCACCACAAAGAAGTAGGCAGCTTGGCCATCCAGAGGGGAAAGCCTGGCCTGTAGAGCGACTTTATGATTGAAGATACGGCTGGTTGGGTCGGGGCCGGGCACTGGTGACGGAGAGAGAAAAGAGCAGGGGTGGGGGTTTCATGGCGGGAAAGATTAGCAGTGCATGGGTCGTGGACTTTGGCTGGGAAAGCGTGGGAACCAGTGACTTCACTTTAGACATCTCTTTGACTTTTGACTTGAATGTTGCCGTCGCTGCGCCCCCATCCTCAGCTTGTAAATAGAGCTGCCAATCTCTTCAATTGCAAGGTCTCGTCTTTTGGACTCTGTCAGCCTGTCCATCACTTGGCCTTCTTAGGCATCTTCTTAGGACGGACACCGTCTCAACATAGGCCAGAGACAACATCGAGGAGGTGGGTGCACGAGATGGTGGGGCCCTAAGCAGCTCCTTCAGCAACAGACTGCTGCATCCGCTGTGTAAGAAGGAACGCTACCGCAGGTCCTTCATTCAAACAGCTGTCAGACTGTTCAATGTTTAATGCAGCACTGCGTTTACACATATACTGTTTGCACCACTGTGTGATTTATGTTTCAACATTTTGCTATTATATCCATGCAATATTATCTTCTTATTATCCATACCTTAAAAAAAAAAACATGAATTTTCAATTTTTCCCTTACCAACATGATTTTTTAATAATACATATGTACATTCTTTTTGTATGGAATGTACATATATATTTTTTCTTTTCTTTTTTTTTTTTACTCTTTTCTACATCCCTTTTTAATTCCTGCTACTATTGCTGCTGTGTGAAACACACTCATTTCCCCGGCAGGGATTAATAAAGTTATATCATATCGCATTTTAAAATTCACTGCAAGAATGGTGATCCAAGATGGGTAAGCTTTCATCTTGCAGGTGAGGAGCTGACACAGCTCCACACCAGGAATATCAGAAGCAGTGTCTATAAAGTTTGGCAGAAATTAGCTTAAAATTCAATCCAGTAGTTTTCCTTCCCTCGAGCCAAAAACCTCCAACCTGCCACTCATACATAGCACATTCTTCTGACTCCTCGTTAATTCTGTTAACGGACCCTAGGCAGCTTTTAATTGGGAAGTGTGAACCTCGGATCCAAACATGCAACAATGCAGACAGACGATTCGGATGTTTATCAATCATAAACACAACTAATGTCAACATTTTCTTTGTCTGCATTTCTTGGTTTATGTTCATCAAAACAAAAGTATGGTGACAAACATACGCACCCACACATCCAAACCTAAAAGCGAACAAAAATGCACAGACACACACACACACACACACACACACACCCACACACACACACACACACACACACACACACTTATGTATACACACAAAGCATCCCTATGTTTGTTTGTCTGAATACAGGTTTGACTGCTGTAATGCCTGCTCTGTCCCCTCAGCAGCCCTAAACTGGGCTGGGCAGGATAAACCCTAGAAAGCTTCCACATGTCTCTGACCACATCTGAAGTGCCCGCACCCTGTGCCAACACATGTGATGCCCGCAGCTCCATGTTCCAGAAGCCGTGGTAACAACCCAAACGTGTAATCTACCCACTGGCCAGTGCCACCCCTTAACCTCGGACTGCTGCCATGCCCAGCCTAAAACATTCAGCGGGGAGGAAACAGCTAATTAGTTCACCAGAAGGCCAAACAAGGAAGATGAAAGAACAAGTCCTTTGAAACTGATAAAATGCCTTCTCTGCCTCCCTTCCTCTGTGCTGCCCAGGGAGTTCAAAGAGTGGGTTTGTTGCCACATTTTCAGCATAAAGATTTAGAAATTCAAACATTCTGCTACCTCAACCTTTTAATTTCCATCTGCCACCAGCACACAGAGCTCTGTCTCACAGCTGAAGGCTCACAGCAGAGCCACTCCCGTCATTACAGTTAGTTCAATTCCTGAATGTCACTGGTTGGTTTAGTTCACCCACAGGAAGAGGCTCCTTATCACAATATCAACGCTGTTTCTGGAAGCTTTCTCACACGCTTTTCTCTTCTCAAATGTTTTCTCATGTTTCGCTTTCTGTGTGAAAAGCAATTTCCAAGACTGTGTTGAGACAAATCATCAACATGAATGGAGCACGTCAGGTCCTGCACAAGCAGCAAAGATCCGGGGTAGAAAAATGAAGCCAGTGCAGAAGTGCCAAAAACGTCCACTTGAGGCTGGTTCCAAAAGAGAGTTACTTCCCCATAGACTCCCATTTTAAAATGGCCAACTTTACAGCAGAAAGAAACATGTTTACAGCCTGGTAGAAAAAATGATTTTGCTCTCCATCGCTACGCTAATTTCCCCACTTGGGACAACTGTACAACGTTTGAATTATATTAAGGCTTAAATCTATGCCTAATTATGGACATGGCCACTTTGAGTGAAAGCTAGCTGCTAGGTTCCAGCAACCAGACTTCATCCAGCTGCCTCAGCTCCACCCACACTCCACCTTTTTGTCCATTTTTGGATTTTTGGACAGTTGGTGCATACGGTGGTCAGATGAATGAATTCACATCACAAAGAATCTTGGGGTAATGCAGACACAGAAAGAAGAATTTGAGTTAAAATGATCTTAAGTTAGATTTGCTCATATCTGCAAACAGATGAACGACACATTTCCAATTATGTTTCAGGAAATATGAATAGTGTACATATTATTATTAACTACTTTTTGAAAAAAGTACTGACATTACTTTTCTACTTTCTCAGCAGATAAAGTAATTTGTTACATCACTCGTTAGATTATTTTCATGACTCAGCCCAGTTTACACCTGCAGAAACAGAAAATGAGACACTGTGGTTTAACAAGCAGGCATGCTACAGTATTTAAGTCAAGTTAACATTAACCCTGCTGACTTTACACAGCAGCTCTCCAGAAGTTACTTCATTAAACTGATGCAAAAATTCTATAAAAGCAATATTGGCAAAATGCAGACCTGCTAAATAATCTGCAACATTACCTTCAATGGTCTGATGCAACCAGGGACTTACAAGCGGTAGCAGCTTTGGCTACAGCAGAGCAATGGCTCACAGTACTTATATTCACATCATCCAACCCTATTTCCAATGCAATTTTGAGAATTTTCTGTAAGATCATATCACACATAGTGGCACAGAACATTTTTTAACATTTGGCCTTACACAGTGGAAGAAAATGAAATCATCTCCTATAGCTGCCTCTTCCCTTTTCTTAACAAAAATAGGGGTCTGTGACTCACTTCGCGACTAAATAACTGGTTTCAATGGACAATTTTGCCAATGTGCTGACAAAGAAAAACTTGAACCAAAAACTTAAACCCTCAAAAGCCTTTCCATTTTCTGGGAAAACTTTTAAATGATGTGATTCCACGCAAAGCCACAATGGACTCGGCTTGTGAGATTCCCAGACAAGACAAGAGGAGGGGACCTTCCTGCTCACGGTCCTCTACCCTCCAACACACTAATCCCACTTCCAAAATCAAAATCTGCTGGGTGTTTCCTCACTCACCTCCTTTCTTTCCCTGTGTGTTCTCTGAGCTGCAGCTTCAATGGAGGTGCCCTCTGCTCCAAGAGAAACAACCCCTATTGAGAGAGACCTGAGCCTAACATGATAGGGAGGCCTTCCCCTATTGAGCCTCTCTCAACCACAGTCGCAGATCAGACATGGAGACAAAAGCCCACAGGCCTTCAACAGAGAGAGGGCTCAAATGTTTGGCACAGAGATACGGCCTGGCAGAGATGTGTGTGGCCACAGAGTGCTTCTCTATTCAAAGCTGTGTGGGAGAAGGAGTGCTTTCTTTTCATTACAGACAGAGCTGAAGCACTACAAGAGATGGCCTTCTTGTATGACTTGTTTATCAGTAAAACCACTTGCTGAAAGTGATGTATAGTGATAGCCATCTTAACCCCACTTCCCTTCATTTATCTGCCTTGCATTCATGTTACATTAGTGCTGCCACAGCTTTTCTTAAATGTTTTTCTTCATGTTGAATTTAATGGTTCAGGTCAAGTCAACCGTATTTATAAGGCATCTGAATAAAGAGTGTCCCAGAGTGTTTCATGAGGTTAAAACAGAACAAAGGCAAAGTCAAGTACAGTAAAAGCAGGTAAAACCACATCAGTCATACTGAAAAAGCAATAAAGAGATTTAAAAGGTGTTAACACAGGGCTTTAATCAACATTTTAAAGTACAGGAAATTTATTCTGCTAGGCTGATACTTTTGGGTCCCGAGTCAAGTCCAACTTTATGGTTCAGGTCTTATACAAGTCACTTTTTCTCTGAATGTACTAAATTTACATAAATAATGAACCCCTTTAAGAATATCTATTTAGCGCTTTCCAAGCAAAGCAAACCAAGCAGGTGTGAATTGTGCGTTATTACTGTGATAAATTGTAATCATCTATGGTTTCTGAGCTGAATGTGCTGCATGTTGCCATCTAATTATTGAAGACCAGAGCATAGTCAGGGTTCCTCCATGAAACTGGTTAGCAGATGTGATAAACTCACCACACTCCCCACACATTTTGTTGTACTAAGCAAAAAACTAAAAAAAAAAAAAAAAAAAAAAAAACATCCTTTCAGATGTCCTGCCAAAAAGGAAATGGCATCGGGATGTTTGATTAGGCTGTTTGTCTTTGTCGCTCTTTGTAACACTTGAGAGGTTTCTTTGTCTCTCAAAATGGTGACGTGCTGCTCTGAACGTAGATTCTTTTGAGAAGCACCTTAACATTCAAGGCCACACAAAACTTTCTTTTTTTAATCAACCTGAATCTGATGGTGCATTTATCCCACAGAAGTTTGTTTAGCTGCTACAAGCCTGCTTGTACATTATAGTGAGTCAAAAGCAAGTGTAATGGTACTATGTTTTGTGTAATTTCACCTCTCGGAGGGTAGACAGCGAAAAACCTTTGAGCTGGCAGTAAAGTGTAGAACTTCTTCTGCGGTTGCCAGTATAAAAGTTGATTTTGAATAAACCTGAATTGAAGCTGTGGGGGGCCAACATTTGTGTAACATTCAACAGGACTGTGAGAAAGTCGTCTCCAGTGGTTGAGTTCACCCACACTGTTGTTGCACCATAGACCAGCGTATCTGGATTCACTTCTGCTGGTGATGTCAGAGCTCCTCAGCCCAGCAACCTCTCTGCAGCTGACCAAACAGGGAACAGAGGACAGGCCTGCTGAGGCTGTTCCCATAAACACACGCCATCAGCACCATATACTCTACCCCACAATCACCGCCACGTGTTCTCTCCACACCGCACCAGGACTCCAGCAGTTGGACACAGTTGGATGTGCAGCGTACAGCAGCATCTCAGTCAATCATACCAGTGCATTCAGCAGAAAAGTATGATATCTATGCAAGATAAGTCAACACTCAGTAAGATGGGGATTTGGCTTTGGCCTGAAAATAAAGAAACTCCTAGCCTTGAGGGTTCAGACATGCCCACATAAACATCTTTATTCTTAACCGTGAATATGATATGTGCCCCAGACATGCAAAGTAAGCCTGTTTGGAAACCAAAGCTCAAGTAGGAGACTGGTAAATATTGACAGTCAGCAGAAACTGAATTAGGAACTTGCTATCACAGGAAGCCTCCTGATGAGTTCACTGGTTTGGCTGAAGGGGACCAGCACGAGGGGGCTCTGGCCAACAGCTGGAGGAAAGACTGAGTCATACATCTCCATCCACGCTCCAGTGTTTATAAACACACACATAGACATACATGCATGCACACATATACACACAGGACAAAAGCAATGGTGTTAATGCTGATTTAAGACAAGTCTTCAGAAATATCCATGCAGATGTACAATGCACAGGTATTCTACATACGCACAGGTATTGTATACACATGCACACACAGAGCCTTCCTAAACCCTGATTCACAACACAAAAAGAGGAGTCTATTTAATCCTGCAGCAGGAGAAGACCCACACTCCACGACGTCCTCATTGTGCAGCAGCACACCGTGGCGTCCTCTTGTTTTATCAACAGCGGCATGTGTGTCTAGACACTGTAAAAACATCTGGTGGGAGTAAGAGAGTGGATAGCCCAGTGGAATGACAGATTTATCCCACAGTTATCATAGTTGGGATTAGAGGATAGAATCCAAAGATGAGAGAAACGGCGGGCTGAAGACTGACCAAAACAAAGAAAAGAGCGGGAAAGACAGAAAGAAAGTAAGAGGCGGGGATGCTCTTTTATGAAGGTAGAAGACAAACTGATCAGGCTGCCAGCGTCTGGCTGGTGGGGTGACTGGACGCAATGGACCACTCAGAGCGGGCCAGTATTCACAGCTCTTTTAGGCTGTGATCAGCCAGCCGACCAGGCTCATTATATAAGAGCAAACCACCAGACCACTCACCACCACCACACTCAGCTCAGCCTCTCTCTAGTGCTGCCACGTAGAGAGAGAGAGAAAGATCCAGTTCTGGTCTATCAGAGGCTGCTTCCTGCTCAGACGTGGTTTGAGCTGAAAGCAGAGGAATCATTTAAAGCTGCACTAGGAAAACTTATTTGGTACAGTTACACTTGTTTTAGTTGTTGCCCAAGAAAAATATATGCCAGAGTGAGGTCACGAGCAAGGAATCTTCCCAGAATATGGGAGGCAATGAACAAATACAAGCACACGATCACTCTGTCCACAGAGGTGTACACTCTTCAGTACCTCCAATTTCACCACAGATTCATACCCCTTTGCCCTCTACCAAATCCATGTTCAACCCACGCTGAACTCACTGGATAACAACATGAAGCTGTGTAGATGTGTCAAAATGCAGGTGATTTCTGCTTTGTCATCGCATAACCAGATCATATCATACAAGCTGATTAAAGTCTGATTAAAGAGCTTGTCGCAGGCCTCTGAATCGCCACCCACATCTCCGATTTAAATAGGTCTCCTGCTGTTCCCACTGACAGCAGTTTCCAGCATTTGGAGAAACAGTGAAGCAATCGGGGCATGGCTTCAGGATGGAGGTGTTATCTTCCTGCATAGCTAGCTAGCTACTTAGCTATCTTAGCAACAGAAAATTGGCCACAAAGTTGTATGAGATTGATGCTGCTTTACAAGCTGTCATAAGTCAACTTACTGAAATAAGAACTCTTTCATTGATTGTGAAAAATGTTAAGTTAACCAGAGTTCATAACATTAGAACAAATATGTCACTCAACAAAACAAGACACCCAACAAGAAATCGACAACAACAAAAAAAAAAATCTGAAAAAAACATCACTACATTGCATAGCATGTTTTGGTTAAAAGTATGCTCATTGAATTTTAACCATTCAGCAGTGCACTCTTGAATGGACTGAACAGATAATTTTCCAGCATCACATTTAATAGAAATTGAGTAAAATTACAACCCTCTGCATGCACAGTGCATTCTCCCATCACAGCCCACACTACTGTCAACACTGCTGCACTGTCTGAGACAGAGGACCACAGGCTTTCATGCACTTTCATTCATTCCAATAATATGATCAAAACTTGATCATACATACATACTTTGTAACTCGTTCACACCCCCTGATAGTTCTTGCTGGTTACTTGTTACCATGTGGGATGTAGCTTGATTGAGCACGCTAACTGGGGAGTCTTAATTCATCTATTGCCATTCATTCTTGCAAGCTAGTTGCCACATTTTCTCATGTCTATTTGACAAATTATTCCTCAGTGAAAGTTCAATGCAATGTTAAATGGGTCAACTAATATAACTAACACTCGACTCACATTACAATTATGTCTTCTTGTAATATTGTATCCTCCTTCTTCTTCTTCCACAAGTTTCTGTCTGCAGATACAGTGTTTGTGTGACAGGGAATACTTCATCCCCAGAGAGAGAACTGGTTGACCCTGAACTGATCATTATGGAACAGAAAAGGGGGGAAGGACAGGGTCTGACACCTTCACACTGCTTTGAGTTTGTTGTTGTCCACACCAGTTCCACAAGAACAGAAATTCAACTTATTTACAGCAAAACTATGGTACAAAACAAGAAGAGCATGCTTCTCTTTTAGTGACAGTACAGCAGTTTGTGTCAGTAATCCATGTCCAAAAAAGAAAGGTCCACTGAAGATGCCCAGAGATTTCACGCAGAAGCAACACTTGATAGATGAGTGTGAACTGAAAAGGCCTGGGAGAGTTCTGCTGGAGGTACGACTCCAGCCAGATCCCACTCTAATTTCTCTGGCTGTGGGAGCTTGGAAATCCCCCTCACAGATTACCATAAAACATGACCAGAACATTTTCTTGTTTCCGTCTAGGCGGTTTTGGGGAGGTGCGAGGTGATAGAGCGAGGAGGCGTGAGTGTGAAAGAGTGTGTGAGAGGAAAGGCTTAAGAGAGGAGAGAGACGAAGGGAAGGTGTTTATTTTATTTTAATCAAATCATAATTTATGTTTTCTCAGATTATTTGAGTACTCCAAAATCCTTCTCCCAGTATCCCCTGAGCTACAAGCACCCTTGTTTGGGATTCACAGCCATCTACTTGTACTATAAATACAACATCACCTGGTCCGATCCTGACCGGGGATCTTTGTTGGAGGCACTGAACCTGTCTCATTCTTCAGGAATTTACTGCATGAAAATGTTGAAGTTTATAGGAGCTGAATATGTGATTAGCAGCGTCAATCAAAAATATTGGTATTGGCCTTCAAAAACCCTTTCTGGTCAAACCCTTCATGAGATGGAAAGAGAGAGAAAGAAAGCGGGTTAAACCTCTACAGTGCTCTTTAGTGGTTTCCGGTGCACAGCGGAGGCAGCCGGCAAACCCAGCTTAGTGACGTATGATGTGTTCTCATGTGTTCTCTTACATTTTACATTAGAATAAGTGGCTAAGTGTGTGTTGGAGGAGTGATAAAATGGAAGAAACAGAGAAAGAAGGAGTGAAGGGCAAAATGAATGTGTTCATTCATGCTGGTATGTGCATGCGTGTGTGTATGTGTGTGTTCATGCACACTCTCTGCGTTTGATCTGTAAAACATACAACAGCCATGAATCTGAAAGGAGGCTAGCACCCAGAGTGGTTCTTGGCAAAGACAAATACTGACCTTTAAGCCGAAACTATTGACCCATCCCCTTCAACTATCCAATCCCCCCAGAAATGATTCTTCTCCTCACTTATAAATTACCTCTGGCCCAGCATCCGCCCCCTCAATCTTTTCTGGGAACCACTCAGAATGGCAGAAAGGGAGGAGATTTTACACTGCATGATGGGATATTTCTCATATGATGGGGGTCTTGGGATCAGTGTCGGTGTCAATCATTTAAATTGTACACCCATATGGAGTTGGTCCAGAGATGTTCTTGGGTTTCAAAAAGTTAAATTCTGCAGGTTTCATGGTAAACTTAGACCACATCTTTTAAAAGATCTACATATTGGGGCCATGCTTCACAGGAATGCATTTCCTGATTTTGAGGATGCATTTCTAATGGCATCACTGCACTCATTGTTCCAAATGGCCACAGCAGTCACCCTACACTATGTAAATTCTATAGGCATCAGCAATCAAGTGGAAACAGTAGCAACATAACACTGCTGTGGTTGAGGTCCTGCTGTGGCAATAGAAATGTGTCCAAAGCTGTGTCCTAATACTGAACCATATACTGATCTTAACCAGACTAACAGGACATAGTGCATTCACAAAATAAAGGATGTAACAAACTATTTCATTCTCAAAACGTTTTCATCCATATTGTTATTCTAAATACTGTCAATACATCCCATGAAAAGTATTCATCCGTGTCTCAGTAGTGCCTGACATCGCTACCCTGTAGCACTCAACCACAAGACCATTAGTATAAACTGAAGACATAAATCTCACAAATGTATAGTTTCACTTTTTTAAAGGCTCAGTCATTTCTGAAATCAAGTGGGCCCTGTGGTTTTTCTTAAAATGTTATTCAGACATGAGGACTGTTGAGGACTATTAATCCACATTTAGTGCTCTCGCAAGTATTTATAGTACAGAGCAATGTAAGTAAGATTGTCTAAAAATAAAAATAAACTATAGTGATCACTCACAGTCATAGAGATATACTGTATGTCACCCAACTGTGCCTCATTGCTATGTTTTTAATAGTTCGTGGAAAACAAAGGAGCTCTGTGGGACAGACATACAGGCCTCAGAATGTCTTAGTGTTTTCATGGTATTTGTTGACAATAACAAAAATACAGAACAAGTCTGATCCTTAAACCTGCCAGATGGACACTATTTTCTGCTGACATTGTACTTGCACTATCTTCGTCACAGCGATGTCCAACAGCTTTAAATCGACACTCATCACCTCTCCATCCAGCTGTGCTGATTCCTCTGACCCAGTCCCCTACAAATGAATGTGCTCTGCTTTCAGTCCTGGCTGCTCTTTTACTCTATCTGCTTATGTTTAAGATGGGGATGAGCATGAGAAATCGGATCATCTGCATGGCTTTGTTTTGGATAAAGCTCAATCAGGGATTCCTCTGAAACTATAGCCAGGAAAGCATGTCACATCATTTAATAAAGAAGGCAGATCAGTGTGGCTGACACACGGTTCGCACATGTTCACTGGAAGTCTGTCAGGATGAGTCAAAAACAAATGTAAGCATATGGCTAGCAAAACGCTTGTAAATTTTGGAGAATGTACACAATGTGTTGAAAGAGTCTCAACGACAATGAGGAGTTAGGCGGTCTGAAGCAGCGATATGACAAGAAGTCAGAGATGTCTGTGCTCATTTCCCAAGGAGATGAAGCACTGACTCATGTCCTAGAAGCAAACAAATGAATGACCCTTTTCTCCCGGACACACTGCATAATTTCAGAGCTCTACACATGCCAGAAAATCACACGCTAGCTGACTTCTGCCCTCTGACACATATGACTGGTTTTCTGTTCAACACATGACAGGTGCAGCAGTGTTTCCCAGAACACCATTCCTCCAACACCTCACTCGATACACCTGACCTAAAACTAACTAACAAACTATAGAGTCACAAGCTCCATGAAAAGCCAACTTGAGGACCTTTAGGGACTTTGCTGTCATTGAGAAGTAAGAGTGAAGGTTTTCTTAAATGATCCTAATTGCACAGAAAGTGAATGGGAGGCTTATTTATGGCCCCTGCCTCCTGCATGCAGGTGTAACACCAAAGAATAGAAACCTCTGCACGGCCTGGTGTGCATTAGCTTCTATGTGCACGTTTGTATGTATGATTGCATGTGCACATATTTACATGTGTGTCAGAGAAAGTGAGTCTCCATTTGGCGTACTGACGGGAGCCTTGATACACCCCAGAGCTACCTTGAAGTTGGTCTACACTGTGTTAAAGGGGAAGTCCCCTCTCTAGTGAAAATTCCACTACAAATGGCCACAATGAATCTCCTCTAATGACTTAATGGTAGCGCAAGCATTGGAGAGCCACGCTCACATAGATCAGAGGAGGTCTGTTGCTGTGGCTCGTTGGTCTAGGGGTATGATTCTCGCTTAGGGTGCGAGAGGTCCCGGGTTCAAATCCCGGACGAGCCCACGTTCTGCCTTAACAGAGTTGGGGTCAAGTGTGAACCAGCAGATTCTTTGACTTTGACTGAGGCAGGACAACCACAGGAGTTGATAGCAGAATTTGTGGGGTTCTGTTTACTGACACAGATGTTTGCTGCAAATTATGTTTTTGCCCATCAAGATGACTGGCTAGCAAATTGTTGTATGAATCCAGGTCAATGATCCCTGCTAGTTTAATGTAAACCTAATGACCTACGTTAAAAACCAGCAACCTCATCAGGTTGGGGCAGCAAATTTATACTTTTTTTCAATGCAAGTTATATGTCTGTAGGGATTTATACCATCTGCATGCACAGAAGATGGGTTTCATGGTGTAATGGTCAGCCCTGTGGACTATGAATCCAGTACTCCAACTGCAGCTCAACTCATGGCAGAACCCTCAGTGTTAAATACACCACAGGTCTATGCAGTGATCGTTCAAGCTGATATATCATGTACATTTTGGCCTCTCGTCTACATGCAAAGGTCACATAAAACACCCTCTAAGGTGCAAATTTTTCAAAACGATGGTTCCTGCGTATCCCTGTGTTCATAAAATGCAGCGCTTAGGACCCAATGACCACATTTTGTGCGTTCCCATTGTGGCTTTACATAAAGAGCACAAGTCTGAAACAACAATGATGGATGCTTACATTTGGTTAGCGGTGCGAGGCAATGTGTCAGAAAGGTATTAAATGAATGAATTATTAATAGTAGTATTAGTCAATATGTATTAATTAGTAATTAGCTACAATTGTACTGTGATATCTATATCACCCACTCCTATTGCAAGATGCCTTCTGTACAACTCTAGTTCTTGTTTTTCCATCCTTCCCTAATGATGTACTGAAGTGGCCTGTATGCTGTAGTAGCTTAAAGGCTACCAAAGACAGCTCATTATCTCTTGTCTTTCGTCTCTTTGTGTTAGTAGACCATCAGTGCTCAGTGACAGACAGAACTGCGCACTGAGCCTGATAAACCTGCCAGAGCAAGAACGGCCAGACCACCTGTATACAGTGCCAGACAAACGGGTCTTTCAGTGCGAGATCATCACCAGAGAAAACCAAGAGTGCACACTCTTAACATAAACTACATTCTAACTATTTTACATTCATTCTGAAATAAATGCATGATACTGTAAACTACATTCAGCATGTCTAAAGTCTACAATATTAGTTAAGAGTGGGACTGGGTTAAAAAAAAATCCTGATACACCAACAGTAAATCATACGTCTGCTGTGGTGTAAATTTATTGTCCATATCAAATCTTTACATTAGCTGTTGGTCCATCTTTCAGATACGGCACAGGAAAAAGCGCAGGAATGTATGACACGGATGACACATCAAACACACAAAAGAGACTGTTAATAATTTTTAGAGCAGAACGGAAGCAACGCCTCAATGGACGAACTGTACAATACTTCAGAAAATTGGGCCAATGAGTTCAACAAATATTTGTCTCTAAGTTAGTATAGTTGTGTTTTTGTACTTATTGTTGACAAGACTTACACTCTGATACAGTTGATACCTGCAATGGCTAAAGGTAAAGTTCACCTAAAGGTCACATCCTGCTAAATGTAGGCCATATGAAGGCAAACAACATGGAATAAAATATAACCAACTGCAATGTAACTTATCTTTAAGTCTTGTACTTAACAAAATCAGTCATTGTGATAGGCTGACCTGCCAGATTCTGACTGAGTATGAAGCCAGTGGTCAGTGTCAGTGTCAGAGGGTTTTTTTTTGCCCATGTAAGCTGCACGTTTGTATTCAGTGTGAACCCATAGAGAAGCAGGTTTGTCTATTGTGTCCAGATCCTGTAGATTTTCTCAACAAGAGGCCAGACGCCCCCCATCTGTTTCCTGCTAACATGGCAGCCATAATTGAGTTCAAGAGGATTGCCCTGCGAATAAAGCCCTTTAAATCCATCCCTTCCTCTCAGGAGGAAGAGAAAGAGCACACATCAGCTCCAGCCCATCTCTTCTCAGGATCTTACAGCCTAAGCTTTTCCCAATGAATGCCTCCCATCAAATGTGCCGTGTAAGGCCTGCATGTGCACTCTCATTCCTAAACAAACGTAGTCATTAGCAGGCCAAGAACTATGGTATTCAAACTTTGTTCAGAGGGCCAGGCACATTAATCAGAAAGATAACTAGTGTTTCCTCTTTCAACATTTCTGTGCTGTGTGTATAATGCTGTCAGATATCTTAGTGTAATAGGAGCACTGAGAAAAAGCATGCTTGCAACAATATGAGGAGAAATCAAGGCAGTAATCGAGCTCTGTGTGCTGGCTTTTTAAGCTTCATTTCATGCTTGGTTTAGAATAAGAGCTTGACCACCTATCTCACATTTTATGCCAAAATTTCAGATCTATTTCTGCCAGACTTTCACTGTATTATAATCATATTTTGAACATACTGTGAACTTTTTTATTCATTTCAACTATATTTCACTTCATTATTTGAGTAATATTTTCAATCTACTTTGCTGTAACTGAGCAAGGGAAAATATACTGGTGAAAAATAACTAGAGAAGGAATCACTGTCTTGTCCAAAACTGCCATTAAAGAGCAGACAGGCGTTGAGCCTCTAATTTAGTTCTCACTTTCATGAGTCATGATCCCCACCTAGCAACACTAAGCTCTGAGACTCACCAAAAGGAGCGTCTTAAATTCCTCATCCTGAGCAAATATGCAACGTAGGGCTCCTTAAATCAGGAGGTGTCAACTTGTGAATGTACAGACACACTTGTTGGTCAAACAGCCTTGAAAACCGAGCTGCTGTTGACTTAGGGTGGGCAGCCTTCAGTGGGTGGAGGTAGCGGACATGTAGGGTTCTTCAAACACAGCCAGTCCCCTTGAGGCAGCCTTTTCATGCTCCTCAGTCCAGGTCCCTTAGGAGCCTGAGTGTTGCCAGGAAAGTGTCCAAGCCTCTAAAGACATCAGCAACTCTGCAAAGCCTTGGGTCCAGATATTCCCTTTTGGCTGGTGGTGCTTTAGCATTCATTGGCCATGTTCAGGTGACAGCATGGGCCTGGACAACTATGTCCTACTTCACAGGTGTTTGTGACTCTCTCCTAATGAAAACACACAATCCCATCCAAATATCTGTCCTTCATCTGGACAACAACCAAGGAACACTATACAGCTGACTCATATTGAGAGTCTATTCATAAATACAAAAGAAAAAAACATGAAGGCAAATCCTTGTGACTTATACAAGTGCATAAACAACGAGCAAACAAATCTGTGTGTCCACTGACTGACCTGTCTTAATAACACAGGAAATCCCCAATTAATCTGTTTGTGGTCTCACAAACAGCCAATCCAATTTCAAAGGCTGTCTCAAAATATCTGTCTAATTCTGTAGTCAATGCCAAGCAGGAACACACAGGTGAACCACCTTTGTGACCTCACTAAAGTGCACCATCAGTACTAAAACATGAACATGTCGAGCTAATGTGAGGGCCCCACTAAAATGTGTTTTCCTGTTGTCACTAGTTAATGATGACAAAAGTGTTTCCTGCCCCAGTGACCACCTACATGGCAGCTGGTTCTCTAAATGCAGTCAAATGTGAAAGAATAGATGTTTTTCTCTTCACAAAGTAAACATCACTGCTGTTAAAACACAGGGGAAGGCCATAACGCTCACCAGAAAGGATGTAGCACATGGTCAGTGGTAAATGGCACTGCTCTTCATTTCAGAGAAACACAGCCATATGTAGAGTTTGCCATTTTTAATTTCCTTGTCCACGTTGGAACAAGGATGAACAATTTAGGCCTCATCACAACAGGCTGTCACACAGCAAAATTCATCCTCATGTCTTTGTGAAATATTTGGTTCTAGAAGCTTGGTGACGTGGGGATAACTCACATACTTTAAACTATTACATGATGAGCTATCTGCTAATACACACACAAGCCATAGTATGTAACATCTATGCATCAAAAAACGCAATGCAATGCATCAAACCAACTACTCCTATGTAAAATATTTTGTTGAGTTGTGAACTTAGATGACACCAAATGTTTCAATAATGTTTAAACCCAGAGAAATCTGTCATTTTATACAAGGTAACGGTGTGTTTCTATAACCTCTGGGGAAACATGAAAATTGTGATGGAGCATGATTATTAAATTTCATCGGCTATGGTGACTGTTTAACAATGAAGACAACTCACAATCCCACACTACTTCACAATGTTATCAAACTCCATCTTTTGTTGTAGTTTTGACTGAGAGACACCTGGCAGCAGAAATTACTGCTGCTGGTGTTACCAGGCCTTTAGCACATTAACTGACAGATTTCCACCTCTTTATCGCATAAAGGCCATTAATGCTAACCTCCTCATCGATTTTATGGAGCTTCAACCACACAAACCCTGTCAATCAACACAGGTTCTGTCTTAATGAACTTGGAATTTGTACATAAAGGAAAAACTGAAACTAAATACTGCCTTTGAGTTCTTGCTGCTGTATCTTTGTTAAGACATGGTAAGACCTCCACCACTGTAATATAAACAGACAAAAGCTGCATTGAAGAGAAGAGGAGGGAAGAGACTGGAGGGGCTGAAAGAGGCGGGATGCTTGAGATGAGCTTCATAGGTAGGTGATGAGGCTAAGACTGTCTCCCTCTGTCTGGGAAGAGCTAATGGCTTTTCCGTTGTTCTCACATGAATGAGGACCATCTTACAAAAAACACAAAAGTGAGCTGAGGAGGTAGGGCCATTTAGGAGGGGCTGCTGCTGAATAAACACAGCATCACAAGTGCGCTTCTGTGCATGTGTGTGTGCAGATACAGTCAAATTGACAGTGTGATCATGTTACAGGCCTTTTGAGCCAGCGCTGAACAACACTGCTAGGAGCACTTATGAGGCTGCAGGTTAACAACCTATTTAAACTGCTTTATAAAACGTAGAGTATGTGTGTGTGTGCCTGTGCGTGCACGTGTGTGTGTGTGTGTGTGTGTGTGTGTGTGTGTGTGTGTGTGTGTGTGTGTGTGTGTGCGTGTGTAGAGCTCAGGTTGGGGTTGGTTAGTGGAGGGGAAAGAGGGTGCACCCTCTCTCTGTCTGGCCGATCCACTCCAGTCCATCAGAGGAATGTCTGGTCACCAGTGATGCATGCGGTCAACCTGAAGCACCTGGCCACACCTGGGACTACCCACACACACACACACACACACACACACACACACACACACACACACACACACACACACACACACTCATACATTTCACACACATATCCATGTAGCTCTGCAGTCCACCTCATGAAGGGGATTGACAAGTGCAGCTGCTCGGCATAAAGTCTGAACAGAGAAAGTTTTGTCCCAATTTCACCGCTCAGTTAAACAAGGGCTTGTAATCTGACTGCCAACATCATCGAGTTCAACCTCACATAACCACTGTCATCCACCTCTAAATAGCCTGTAATATACAACCACATACTGGTATTTTCACATGATTTCTGCCCCACCCAGAGACAGTGCACTGATGTCAGAATCCATGTGCAATGGTCTTTGGAAAACTTACTGACACATCAACATGATTGAGAGTAAAATAAAAACTGTGAGTAGCAACATAGCCGATGTTTCCACAAACATTTGACCTTCAAATTCATCAAGTTCTTCACTGAAGGTTTGAAAGACGTTTCTTTCAAGGTGGGAAGATTGATATGATGTGTGCACAAAACATGAAACTAAGAGTCAGGAGATGATTATCTTATCTTATCTTAGATTAGAATAAAGACTGTAAGTGGTGGGAAACAGCTAACCTGGCTTTGGCCAAAGATAAAAACAGTCTACAGTCACACTAGCGGCTATGTGATGCTGTAATTTGGCAGTGGTGCTTTGAACTAAATGCTAATATCAGCATGCTATAAAACAGTGATAATGCTAACATGCTACTGTTTAACAGATATACTGTTCACCAAATGTAATGTTTGCCTTCTTAATAGTACAGTTGAGGCTGATGGGAATGTGAATACATTTGCAGGTATAAAACAAAGTACTGGATATATTAGCATTTTTGACTAGACGATGGTGCTAAATGAAAAGTCAGAGAATCATCAAAGTTACTACATTCATTTTGTGGGGATGGAGAAATTTCATACAATCCATCCAATCTCTTCTTAAGAGATTTTGCTTCAACCAAAAATGTCAGTTGTTAAGTGGTGCCAGAGTAAAGGTCATCAAAGATTAAAGATGGAGGCGTCCTCCTCTGGGGAACATTAACGTCTTCATAGTTGTCAAGATATTTCTGAACAAAAGTGACTGATGCACCGCTAGTGTGACTAAAAGTCTGCCTGTACTTCTACAGCTCATTAATTAGCATGAGCATCTCATTTGTTTAACACAAAATACATTTTACAGGGAGAATACAAGTCTCATTGTCACTGTAAGATTGCCAGGCAAATAGCTATCATCACTTAAGGTCTTTATGCTAAGCTAAGATATTTGCAGACTGAGACTAACTAACTAAAGCAAATAATTGTGTGTGACTAACGTTTTAAGAAGCCATGGCCTAAAATATGACATTTTTTCAGAATTAGTACCATTGGGGACTCATAGTTTACTCTTTGTCTCACTGAGTCAAGACATACATGTGAGCTTATTTACTTTAAAACCACTTCTCCATCATCACAAATATCCATCAGAGGATTTGCTCAAGGATGTGAAATGTTGATGTAGGATGGATAGAGGCCAGAGAGCTGAGACACTGATAAATGTAGAGAGATTACCGAGGTCCATGGGAACTCTGTCTCGCAGCACAAACAAAGCACTGCTGTGATACACCAACATAGAAAACTTTCAGCACAATGCTTTTATAAGTCTTGACTGTGCAGAAAACAAACTTTGTCTTCGTGTCATGCTGTGACTCAGTGGGAATCAAAGTTCCAGACTGCTTTGGCTACAGCCAGCTTCGGGTCATGAAGCCTTTCTCTCACTGGCACCTTTTACCAATTGTGACATAATTCTATTAGAGTGCATGCACTGTTATAAAAACCTTATCGGGCCTTGCTAGAGACACAGACCGGCTGGAGCACATTACGTTTCACATGGAAAACTCAGTAGATCAGTCGCTGTGCAGCAACCAAAGCATGACACATACCCAAAGGAGCGGATCCAGAGAGCCACACAGACACAGAAATATTTCCATTTCAGAATTAAAAGCTCGGCATATTTGTTTCCATTTGTTTGTTTGTTGCTAAATTTATGTATGTCGGTCTTGGTTTAAGAAAGATGCAAACCTGGTGAGGAAAGAAAATCTTTTCTGGGAGCAAAAGTTGATGAATGTAGCAGCCAAACCAGAGTACATCTAACATGAGAGCCTAATGACTTCCAGTTGCTAGAGAGGGTTATCAGGACCGCTGCCATTTGGCATCGCAGCACATCCTCAATGCCCAATCAGTTACACTCTTGTTCAGCGCCAAGAGCAGAGATTGTTAATTCTAGTCTTACAGCTGACAGGCCATCTTGCAATGTCATATGGAGCCTGTGGTTGCAAATGGGGCATCGGATTGCAGCGATGTCTGGGCATGGCCGTTCCATTTTATTCAGCATTCATAAGCTCTAATGATGCATGATGCTAGTGATTTGAGATTCCTCAATAAACAGACATTACTGTTTAATGAAGGGGATCAATGCGACTTCTCTGGGGATTTAGTACTTAAAGCATGATTGACAGCACCATCTCTCAGTCAGGGGCCAATTGCATTTGAATGCATGTCTATTCATTTTTGTCAGATCTGATGTTTTTGTGCACATACACATTCAAATACCTTAAAAGGTAAGTGCTGGACCAATAGAAGACCTTTTGAATGTTTTGTTGTACAAACAAGTAAAATGTGGCAGCCACACAGTTGCTGTGAAAATGCACAACAGGTCAACAAACTGGCAGAAGCTGCAGTTCTCACTCTCTCCTGCACTTGTTACAGTCACCTTCACCTACAGCACAGAGCCAGTGAATGAGCATTTGTTGGCCGCCGGCACACCGACAGCTCAGTGCAGTGTTCAAGGTGAAACGCCATCCCTGATTGGGTGCGAAGATCATTTTTTTAAGGAGGTTGTTGTTGTTGTTGTTGTTGTTGTTGTTGTTGTTGTTGTTGTTGTTGTTGTTGTTGTTGTTGTTGTTGTTCAAGGCCGTGGCAGGCGGAAAGAGCGTCATAGAGACGCACTGAGGGCCCGGATTCACACAGATGCCTCATTAATGTGTGATCAAGCAGAGAGACAGAGGACGTCTGTGGAGCGTGGCCAGCTCTCTCTTCCTCGCCACAGAGACTCCTTTTTACACCTCGCACCCCAACTTCATCTCCTTATTGCACAGTGAGCACGCACAAAACACATCTATAATATCCGGTTCCACTTCTGCAGAGGGAGGAGGAGGTGTGTACGTATGTTACCACATGCATCAGTTGCACGTATGAGTGCAAGAGTGGGGAAATTAAAAGGAACTCGAAGCCTGTGGATGTGAGGACAGGCCGCTTTCAGCACTGCCTCCCTCAGCATCAATTAGCAGGTTGTGCTGTGACCGGCTCCTGTTAGAGGTGAAGTGGGCCAGCTGAGGGAGGTAAACACACCTCATCCCCAGGGCCCGCTGAAATCAGAGGGAAGGCAACAATGTGCCACTGCCTGAGCCACAGAAGCCCGCCTGTGCCTGGCCTCTAACACGCTTTAGCAGTCATTTCCTACCTTCTCCTCCAATTTCCTCGCCCTGGTTCATGCACGGGGCTGACAGGGGATGGTTCACCTGGCTGTATAAGAAACCTTTTTTCTGCCATGACCTTAATCTGTGTGTGGTTGAGGGAGCCTGTGGAGCCTGTGTTTTGGGTCACTTTGGCCACCTGATGAGAGGGTCAGGGTGATCAGATACAACCACCAACCAAGAAGTGGCATAACTCAGTATAGGAATATTTATGTTTTGGTGTCTCTTCTAACCCACATAAGCTCATTCCATAATAATGAAAATTGGTAGCATCAGGTAGTTTTACTTTTCCAGAGACCATGGTTTTAGAGATCTGCCTGGTTTTCGTGATTGGACCAACCACTTAGAAACTGTCAAAGCTGGCTCCTCAAATCTCTGTTGCTGAAACTTTAAAGGCCAGTTTTTGTACTTAAGTAATTCATCTTATTAAACCACATGTTTTTCAAAACAATGTTACAGCACAAATTGTGAGCTCATTTGGGATGGCCAACTTGAAAAGGAGAGGAAGAGCCTTGTAAACCGAAGACCAAAGAACCGTGGCTCTCATAACACTCACTCTTAACATTACTTAAAAGAAAAAGTAAGGAAATGGAGAAAGGGAAAATAGCAAGGATGAGAGTGTTGGTCTTAAAACTGTGAATGAAATGATATTCCTGTGTCTCTGTGATGATTTAAACATAACTTCAATCTTCCAGACCTTTATTAAAACAGACAAAAAATGGAGTAACATCCGAAGTGCTAGACCACTCGTGCTTTCACATGAATTCAGGTCAACCTATCCAGCTCTTTTTAAGAGCCCTGCTGTACACTGGCTCCATTCAGGGGCCCAAGGTGTAAATTCAGATGTAAATAAACAGTTTACTGGGTCAGGTTTAAGCACTGAAGCCATAGGTCTCAGATTGACCTCTCTCACAAACAGCCATCATCCCAATCTGAAAAGATTTTCAAAAGAAACTATTTGAAATGAGGTCAGTTAGGAAAAAGCAGTTCATCCACATAATCAAAGGGGGTTTTCAAGATGGCCACTTAAAGAGTGGCTGGTACAGAGCGAACCACTGCAACATAACCTGGAGCCTCACGAATCCAATGAGGTTAGTACAAATTCATTAGACAACAAGCTTCAACAAACTCTGATGGAAACTGTGTATAACCTCAGGTCACTATCACACACACTTCAATCACAAACACATGGATGACTAAAAATGAAAGATAATCGCTGCTGAAATTTAGATCTCCCTGGTAGGAGACAACATCCGTCAGTTGGAAAGCAAACTGGAAAAGCAGATGAAGAGAATGCACAAGCTAGCTCACAGGACAAAGGAAGGGGAAGTAATATAGACAGAGGAAGTAATAACATAACTGGATTCACTGGTTGATGAACAAGAAATCTATTGTAACAAAGACCATTCAGCACAGAGACCAAACAAGGATGTAAAAGATAAATTCTGTCATCACGTGGCTTTTGTAGGTAAGACGATCATTAAACTGTGCAGGATGTGGTACTGTTAAATAAACTGTGAAAACTTGGCATCACGTTAGTGTGTCTCCAGATTAGGGCCTTACTCCACCTCAACCATACTACCCGATGACACAATGAGGATGTTGCTCTATTTAAGCTAGAGCCTTTAATGTAATCAAACTAATGTCCTTTGACACAACATCAGGGACAGGCTGGTTTGTTTTAGCGAAAACAATGTCCTTTCTTACATGTCTACACACAACACGTTTATGTGAATGATTAAACTAACAAGAGCCACTCGTTAATGCCAGCTCTCACAAGAAAACATGACATTTGTGTCTCTGGTTGAACACGTCAAGATTACAAAGGGTGTCAAATTTGTTATTACTGGTTATAAAGCATCTGTGCACACACCTCACCTCACCCTACTACGCCATGCACACTTACACACATGAAAACAAACACACAGGGTCGGTGTGCTGTATGTGGCGGTCTCAGGAGTGGAGTCATTGACGTGCCTAACAAACAGGTCTCTGTGCTGCCACCAGCTCACCACCCCTCACTCCACAGACACTGGCCTGTTTGAACCTCACCGTCTCACTTATCAGCTCACTGTTGACACCACCCAGGCCGGCAGCTGCCTCAAGTGACTGCAACCTTTATCAGGCTGCAACAGCTTTTTTACGAAAAACACTGTGAATTCATAGTGAAATAAAGCAGGAGAGCTTAAAGATTAGACATGGAATGGCCGGCAGTTTTCCATTTGGTCAGTGAGGGTGCAGAAAAGAGCTCAGAGGGAAGAAATAGACTGTTCAAGTGTTCTAAAATTAGTCTGACTTTGACAAAGAGCAGTCACACTACACTTGACATGACAGCGGCTCTAAATTCAGTCATTTTGATGGTCAGTCAGCACCATGGACAGAGACCCGTCCCCACAGCTTGACCTCTGGGGCCCCATCCCACCACACAAACCCAGAGAAAACACTGGAAAGGCTAAAAGGCTGCCAGAGGCTCTTTTGTCAAGGCTGCGTTTAAAGCATGGGAAAAAATGCATCAGGGTAATTCAACAGCAAAGACTGGTCGGAGGAGTCTTCGTAGAATCTCATAAGACAGCAATGACAGGCTTTTCCCCCACACTGAGAACATGCAGAGTCATCAACTTATCTCATGATCTGCAAGGAAACTGCTCAGCAATAACTGCTGCATGATTAAGCAACTTCCAACACTGTTCCTCATTTCACCTTAAGAAAGTGAAAACATGCTTGAAACTTCATGTTTATGAGGGGTCATATTGACAGCACTGACTTATCTTACTTGACAACATATGAGTTTTCACAGTGAGCTCACAGCAGCTTGTCACAATATGCTGAATCACATATTGTAGTGCTTACTGTGGGAAGACTGTGGGTTTGAGTAGCCATTCAGTATGTTAAAAAGCACTACTGCCACACCGTTACAGTCTTTCTAAAGCCATATGGGACGAGGTATTACGAACAAAAGCCCCTCTCTGTGTGACAACAGCGTTTGGGCTCTTTAAATCTAAATATAACCACGTCTAAAGCTGATACCTAAACCTCCTGGCTAATGCTGCGTTCAACAGCTCCTCGGGTGCTCGGGCTGGGGTCCAAATATTAACATGAAGGCTTGTGCGAGTGTTAAAACATCAAATGCACAGCACATATGGAGAGTATTTTTAGTTATTGTTGCTTATAGAGAGTAAAAGAGGAATGACACTGAATATGTAGCATAGTTTTAACACCTTAGTAAGTTTGCCGTCTATTTTTAACATTAGCTCTAAAGTCACTTATTAGCAACGTTGTTTCAGGTTTATAACCCGTCACTGGTTGGGCATTACCAGCCTAAAATGTTAGCTAAACCTCGCGAATTATGAAATTACAGCACATCCCCATCTTTCATCGGTTATACGCACACTTGAGGTTGGCTGCTGATGCTCCACTCAGAAGTCAAATATTTCCTACAGTCCATGAAGGCAGCAGCTAGCTAGCCAGCCTTGTTGTTGATAGAAACAAGCTGAAAACTGTCACAACTGTGTCTTCACGCTCACCTTGTTCAGGTGGGGGTTTCGGGTCACATCGTAGCCCCTCTTCTTGGTGTAAACGAAGGTTTTCTTTTTCTCTTCGGACTTGTGCATCTCCGTTTCCACCGACTCCCGTCTGACCAGACCGTGTGCCATGTTGTTTGCCTCTTTAAATAGAGCGACGGTGAACTATTGTGAACTCAACAAGTGGATGCGCAGGTCCAACCACTGATCTCTGGTCTGCAGATGTCACGTTAGACAGTCAATTGAAGAAGAGCCGCAGTGGCCTTATCAATGAGGCGGTTTTATTGGTTCTAATAACTCACTGAAGGTCTTCATACGTGCAAAGTCCCGTATGTGCGTGTAGTATCACCTGCCAACAGGTGAATGGTTGTCATTGGACACAGGGATGTAACGTTATGCTGCAGCTGAAGCCAAACTACATAAGTTCTTTCACTTTAAACCTTCATTTTTCCAGAAGGAAGGATAAAAAACAAACAGTGTCAAAGTGTTTTAGCAGGGGGTTTTACTGGATTAAATCATTGGAGCTGTACAGTTACTATTAAAGGCTTTTAAGGCGTTTATGTATTGATCAGGGTTCAGGGTTATTCATGGGAAAATGTCCATTATATTTATCCAAAATCAATAGCTAACACCATACCAGACCACCCATCCCTTGAATGTTTTATTCCTTTACCTCATGTTAAGGGGGTTTGGCACAGTTAATCAAAAATAATGTGAGGCTAAACTGATGTTGCATGACTTTACAAAACAACATAATTATTATTTTCTAAACTTCAACCCACCCACAACAGTATGATAGTTGTTGTACAGGAACACTGTCACAGTGAGCAAGCGACATTCCCTGAAATGAGAGTAGAATTTTTCCTCTCTAAAATAAAGAGTTCACTTATTGTACCACGTATGATGAGTTTTTTGATGTGTAATGACATTTGATACAAACACATATCTAAGCTCACTTTACGATGTGGAATGTCTGAGAGCTGTGACAGCAGTGAGGATATTTGAAGCCAAGGTCAACCTTCAGCCTTCACTCTATCAGCAGCAGAGTTATGCAACATTAGGCAGCAGAGAGATTGACAGTCAGAAATACTGTGGCATTCTGGGAGGGGGAAGGGTCATTCCACCCTCAGCCCATATACCTCATGTTGATGAGGTGACTGCTCCAAATTCCCTACAGTCTTGCCTCGTAACCAGCTGATGAATCAAATTCATTAATTCTACCCAGTCAAGAAATTGCAAGTCATTGTCCCTGCAGCATCACAGGCATCTGCAGAGACATACTACTTTCACTTTTTCAAATTATTTACTTTTTCATATTTTTTAATTATTTTCGGGCCTTTTTAGCCTTCACTGTTTTCATAACCAAGGATTCCCCTCTCAGTTCACCTGCAGGTTGAACTCTGAGTGAACACGTCTGAGAGCTTAGTTCATATCCAGGTTGACCTCGTGCCAAGTGTGTAAAGATGGTCTGACTGATAGTTGTCTCAAGTGTGTCTACAGAGCAGAGAGGATAAGAGAAAGTACACTGATGACTGCAGTCAGACACACACGAGGCTGTCTGAGCTTGCTGCATTCTGACATCATGTCATTCCATAAATCATGCCACTCTGTGCCTGTATTTCAATTTGGTTCAGTCACACCCCAATTAGTGGAGATTTTAATGTTCCTGTTTCTGCAGATGCTTTGCATTATTGAAAACTTTTCTCCTGTTAAGCTTAATGTCAGCTACACTGACTATACAGCATTTTCTACAGTGGCAGACTACTCTGTCCTCAAGGCCCAGAGTCAACATCAGCCTGCTGCAGCTGGCAAATGAACATACTCAGATGAGCTCTGTGAGATCAGCAGCCAAACACTGCATGTATCTTCCAGGTTATATCTTAACACCCTAAGTCTGGAAAAAATTCCATCTCTCTATTGTTGGGAAGTTGTAAAATCCCTGAAAACATGGTGTCAAATCTTAAGTGTCTCTCAATAGTATTGATTCTCCTGATGAAATAAGCCAAAGACTTAAAGTTTTAAAGAAAAAACATCTTTAGGCCCTAGTTATTAGCAGTTTAACACTTAAAAATCCTTGTTTTAAACTGGGTAACAGTGCATTTTTGCAAGAATCCAGTGTTCTTTGTAAAAAGAAGGACGTTATCAACATAAAAACTGTCAAAATCTGAAGGTATATATAGGTTTCATCAGACAGTGGTAAACTGGAAAACAGGACCTGGCTGAATAGCGACGGCTCAAAGGCAGCTACAGGAATGTTGAAAGACTAGTAGCAGCTGCTTTGTGGAGGTCAGTGCTTGATATTGAGCAGTGTCTCCAGCTGAAACAGTTTCTCATGTAGCCAAGCAAAACCGAGCCCCTCCTGATCATCTTGTTTATCAGACTTTCAGTCTGTGTTTGAATGACTAATCAGGATGACAAACATCCACCATGTGTTTCTGTATCAGGAGCTGGAAGTTATTTTTGAGGTTCAGGCAGAATGCCAGTTGGCAGTGGGAGGGTATTAGGAATGCAGGGGGAGTTTGGGAAGCACCATCAGCCCACCCATCAAAGGTGGTCACAGTACTGGAACAGCTGGATGTTGCCCAGGAAGTTGTTCAGCTGAGGATACAGAAAAATTCAGATTCTTACATGTTTTATTATCCAACAGCGAAAAAGTTCATACACTGTCCACGGATCATTTGTTAATACCAGCTCTATATGGAAAGTGTCCTGAGACAACTTTTGTTGTGATTTGGTGCTATACAAATAAAATTGAATAAATTGAATAAAACAGTGTTGAATTTGTGATGTGTTTGAAAATTGGACTCTGGACACAGCAGTTATCATTGTTCTTTCCCTATTCTTTTCAGTTCAAGTGCTGCCACTGGCATTAGAAATGTAATAGCCTGACTTCCTGCGCTCAGGACAGGACTAACATACAACCAGTGTTTAGAAAACCAAGTGTATATTAAAGGCTTCCAGGAAGCAAGTATAAGCCCCGTTTTACAAAATACAACATTACAGGTAAATCAAAAGAAAAATCCGCCTGGGAGATGTGCCAGTACAAGCCTTTGTATGATTTCTACCTCTACATTTTACTTTATTGTCCCCTCAGCTAACAAATCTGTAAAGCCTACCTGGGTTGCTGCTGACATTCCTGACAGTCTGACGGAGAGAAACAGAGACTGACATAAAAACAAACCTGTTAGTAAATGCAAATTGGCACTGAACACAAAGTATACTCATAGGAATGTTATCGGTTTGGCACATACTTGTTCATGAACTAAATGACCTACTGATGACATGTCAGGAGAATCACCCAAGTGATTACAACTTATCCTGAGGAGGAAGGTATGGAGCCAGTTTTATAACAATCCATCCAATAGTGCCACACATCTGAGTGTGATTGCTGTGTTCAACGAACTGAACTTGGGAGTGAAATGTTCCAAATTTCTGCACAAGCTAGGTGTGAATATAAGTAAACAAGTAAATTATTTTGAAGGTAGGACTCTCACTCAGAACAGAGTATTTCTACAATGTGCTATGTTTAGTTAAGTAAAAGATCTGAGTCCTTCTTCCACCACTGGACACTTAGTCAAAGCCATGGTGTGAGAGTATGACAAGGATCACTGTCAAGCTAACCTGCTGCAACCAGGAAAGGATAACGGAGAACATAAAACATAATGACAATTACTGATGATGTAAGGACATAAAATCAAAGGCCCCTCCGCCCAAGACCAGAGGTAATATGGTGATGACGTAATAAATGTGATAACTAGTCAGAAGTTACACACATAAAGTCTGCCTTTGATTTGAAACATTGCTTCTAATCAACTTTTCATGACCTGGTGGAACCAGATGTTTTATGTATATAATCTCCTGTTACTACATCTTAATAACAGACGTGCGTGCGCGCGCGCGCACACACACACACACACACACACACACACACACACACACACACACACACACACACACGTTTAAGAGGAACTGTCTCAATGCACTGTCCCATCCATGCTATCCATGCAATCTGCATCACACACAGCTGTCTTTTTTCCTTGTCTGTGTTTTGACTCTTGTTTATCCCTGTGGGGCTTTTCTGGTCAGGAAGGGGAGGAGGCAGCAGACAAAGACAAATACAATTACTGAGAATCAAATCACCCACAAACACATGGTTTTCTCTCTTACCTCCATTTATTCTGCTGCATAGTGACAGCAACACCTGGCCACACTTCCTGCACCCGAGCTGATGGTAAAGGATTCACAAACGTGGTCATTAAATGTAATTACAGAGAGAAACTCTATGGAGTGGGGAAACCATACCTTCTGATTGCATTGGCATCTGCCTGTATAAACCATAAGAAAGAGAGTTCATGTGAAGGCTTGAGCAGTTTTGGGTTTTTGATGGCTGATATGGGGAGTCAGCAGCTCTTTAAGGTACTGTAGCCGTCACTCACTTCAAGTCTAATTATCTTAGACCTGTCTTAAATATCTAGTTATCTATTTTTAACTAAGTTATCAATGACCCCACACATGACTTTCATGACTTCTTTCAGCTAGTGCAATTAGCAATAGCTGCTGTACGATGAGATGATGATGATACACTGGCACTTTTTGACAAAATGTGCCTTTGTGTTGGGCACTATTGACCAGCACCACACTGACCGCTATCATTAGCCTTTGTCTCCTTCATCTTTGTTATTATCCATTTATCTTTAAAGATATTTTGTTTGTCTAAATGTTTGAAGTGTTTTTGTGTTTGCAAACCACCTCAAATTGTCCACTGATGGACAATGCAAGTAGCTGAATTGAGTTGCTGCAGACTGTTTAATGTGCTGTTTACAGTGGACATCACATGAGCAGTGGACAACATGATAAAAGGCCAGGACAGCTTTTATATATCAGCAATTAATACATCTTTCAATTGCTAAATATTCATTTTGTGATTCATTATTGGAGATTTTGTTCCATGCCTATTCAGACCAATTCCTGGTGCTGAGAGCTATGAATGGGATTTTGAATGGAAGGAGTAGAACTAGTGGGTGAAAAGCACAAAGGTCAAAGTGCAAGGTAACAAGAGCGCTTGAGCTGAAACAGTCCTGGTCACATGCACAAAGGTGTGCTCACCTGCCTCGCTCTCTAGGACATTTTGACCTTTCAGACTCTTTATTTATCACAGCCTGGGACCAATAAAATCCACCTGCAATGAACTCTGGGTCATTTGTTTCCTCATTGGGGAACATTGGTAGATCATTGGCAGAGGAAAATCTGAACAAGAACCACATTTCCTCTCTTTAGGTACTTTCATGAACAGAACAGAAAACACACAAAAGAGCTGGGAGGTGTCGGGCCTGATGAGCACCTCCAGCACCAGCGCAGGAAATGGGTGGATGTTTTGCAAGGGTTCCTAAGGGATGCTGCACTTCCAAGTCTGCTGCCATACATACATACATGACTGAGCCTCCGTTGCTTTCTCTCTCTCTATCGTGTGAGTCATACATGACCTTCCCCCAATCCCCCAAATCAATGGGCCCTTTCACTGATCACTCTTCATAGTGACCCACTGTTTGAGCCCATGGATATTTGGGGAGGTGGAAAAAGAGAGAGCTCTAAGCTGCAGCTTTTCTGTCTTGCATTATCAGAGAAAGCTGCGTTGACATGAGAGTACTGTGAGAAGGAGTTTGATCATAATTGGCCAGGCTGAGTCAGGGAAGCCCTGAACATATCCTGAGGAAGGTACTGCTGAGCCTTTGTGCTAACACAGCAAATGAATGGGTTAGGGTTACTTAAAGTTACTGTAGTTGCTCAGTTTTTGTGACATGATTTTTATTAGTTCATTAGTATTGGAGTATGCTTGGTCAACCGCATCTCTTGCTACACCCCCTTCCCCTTGTCCTGTGCATGATCACAAATCATCTGTTGCCGATTGGCTGGAGTGCTGTGTGGTTCAGTCTGAGCCACTTTGTTTGCTTCCCATTTACAGATCCAGGGCCGTGTACTAAAAACAGATTTTTTTCAGTACACACATAAAACTGTCCTTCCTGTCATGTCATGTCATGTCATGTCCACCTTTAACTAGCTGGGTTGCCAACAATGTTAGTCCATCTAATTTCAGCATGTTACTCTGTGTCATGACTTGAATAATGAACAAAGGTTTGTGCTGAGGTTACCACATTGTGAGTTTTGACTTGTCTTGTATTTTGCTATCACCACAACTGGACCCATGAAAGAGAGAGGCCGCTAAGGCTAGTCAGATTCTCCTCCTTTCTACAGTGTAGGACAAACACAACAGTGAGTGTGCAGAAGCTAACATGACTGAAAAGTACTGTCCAGTGGGACTCAGAAATGTTAGCATCCTGGGCTAACTAGCTTTCATAGTGAAATAGAAACGTAGCTATGCAATGGATCCTTAAATGTTGACTTGTAAAGGGACAGATAGCTTGAATCACTAATGGCACAAAAAGCTAATTATGCTCATTGGTAAACAAGCAGAAAGGTGACTTATATGAATTTTGATAGGCTATCCAGGGCTTTTATGTGTTATACCTGTAGTCAGTAATGGTTCGTGGAAATTGACAGCACGTCTCAAAGCAGCGTCATAGGAGCACCATGGGAAAAGCTCACCCAGAGACTTCAAGCTTATACCCTGTTTACACAAATACAGTATGATTTCAAATTTCAGCTCAACTTTAAGATAAGTCAGAAAGTAAGCAGTTATTTTAAAGCAAACTTTTCCACAATAGTGTTGAACAATAAGTCTGTCTTTCCTGGCAGAGTCTGGCTATGTGTGTGCGTATTTGTTTCAACTTGCATGCATGACCGTGTGGGTGTGTTTTGGCCCTTTTTATGATGACTGTACCCACAAAACAAGGTGTGCCACTGAACTTGGTCTGACTGCAGAATGAACAAAGCTGCGCAGAAGCCAGGTCAATGTTTGCCAAACGGAACCAAGCGCGGCAGCGAACATCTGAGAGCAAAGTTTCAACCAGAGAGACAGCAGAGCTTCTCCACTCAAACTAAACGGGGGCTGGCCGAATGAGCCAAAGAGGCGTCATCATTGCACTTCAACAAAACCCCCTTTCTTCTCCAGGAAAGAGGACAGAGATTAGTGTGTTAACCTAGTCAAACAGTGTGTTTGTGTAACCTCTTTGACCCTGCAGAATATGTGAGTCTCTGTCTTTCAACATGCAAACACACACAGAGGCTTTTCTGCTCTACTCGTTTCATTCTTATTGTATGAAATCACTCCAACCCTGTGGACATTTGTTTGTATATTTATGTGTGTGTGCGTGTGTGTGTGTTTGTTCAAAACCCTCATACATGAATTTATCACGTCAAATATCCAAAAACAACATGTTCTTATAATAGAAGAATCGTTGCATATGGAATGATCTTATGTGACTTCATGTGATGCATTTATTCTTTTCTTTTTTTAAGGAAGACTTTAGCAGCACTTACTGTATTTGCATTTGAACATATGCTGTGGTTTTTCTTTGACCATGTCCATTTTTCTCTGACTAATATCTGCAAAATCTGAGCTGAACAAATACCTTTTCTCCCTGTATTCTCCCTCCTCTCACATGTCTCAAGTCTTGGCAGCACAATGTGAAATGAAAACACCTCCTCTGTCCAAATCCTCACTATAAACAAAAGCTCTGTCAGGGATAAATGTCACATTTCACTGTGTTTGTCTCAGCGTGTCTAAACAGTTTCATCTCAGTGCGGACACACTGCAGATCTGTTACCCCTCAGCTCAATAACAGGCCTGAATTGTTGGTTCCACTTTCCTCTGTGTTGCCAAATGAACCTCACTGATGGTGCATCTACTGTATAATCTGCAAAATATATGTTTGGTGTACAGTGTTAAAGTTATTGCAAAGTGGAGGAACTGATTTCATGTCAGCCAACAGCTTGTGCAACCTTTTGCTTCAAACATTGCCCCGCCTGGTGTGCACACACTATTACCATGATAAGAGATAGGCTTTGTGATGTTTGTTTTGCTTCCTCTTTTTCAATCCCAGATTTATCTGCTGTGCTAAATGTTTTGACACTAGTGGGATGGATGAGGAGAGAAGACAATTCTGAATACCTGTTCACTAACCAGAAGTGAATTCAAAGCTCTTCAGAATCTCTGTGTGTGACAGACAGGTCAGTGAAAGAACTGCTGGTTTTAATTCAGTTCCTTCTTACACTTTTGGGGCTTCTGAACTAACCATTACTGCACTGGAGCACAAATTAAAACATCAGCAACAATCAAATACCTCAAGTGCCAAATACTGTCCCTACAGGCCCTCAACTCTGTTTATTACCTGTAGGGTAGTTTTGGGGGGTCTTTTTTGTTTTTTGTCAGTGAAGAGGGGATTAACAAAATCTATGGTGAATGTTTCAGGTGATGTGGAAAGATATTAGTTTTTATTGCAGGAAGGGATTGTGGGAAGTCTGTGTAAACATAAGGCCACACACACACACACACACACACACACACACACACACACACACACACACACAGAAAGAGAGAGTCATAGATGATGGTAAAGGAACGTAGGCTGATCTGTTTTAAAGGACAGGTTCAGTGTAGCATGTTAATCTGCATATCAAAGTGTTGCACTTTACCTGGTTTCATTTTCATGCTTGTTAGCTTCTCTTTCAGCTTGTCTGGGAGAGGAACATTTTAAGAATCCATGAAATATTTCCATGCAATTTAGTGCAAAGATATACACTACGTGCAGTTGGTTTTGTTGTTGCTAGATGTTTGATTGCCAGCTGTAGACAACTACTGTTTAGACATAGCAATTTGCAGCCATGCTCGCTTTGTGGCTCTTGGGATGAGAATATCAGTCTGGTGTCAGCTTCCCAGGCCACATTTGCAGATTGCACTTGGATAACGTTACAGAGTATTCTTCAGCTGTGACTCAAGTAACCAAGTTTAACCTCATAAAAAATAACTCCAGGGCCTAAACATCAATATGCATCAATTTAAAATGTGTAGTAACCTGCATTTGTCATGAATGTCAAACCCATGCAGCTGTTGCTGACTAAATCTGAATCAAAGCAGAGCTTTGAAAAAAACATGTATTGTTAGTGTTACAACTAATGCGACGGAAGTTTGGTGTCAATTATCATCAGCTGCCACTGAAAAACAAAACATAAAAAAGACTAGGGGCTACTAGAATGAGCTAGCCACAACTCTACCAACTTCAACACAACTAAAAAAGCTGAGGACAAGCTTTCACTGTGTGTAAAAACGATTTAGGACTGAAAAATCTTGATAACTTCTGGATGAATTGACATTAAATTTGAAATGAAATAATAACAACTTCATATTGACTGATTCAATATTATGTAGGTAGTCACTATGAATTAATTGTGACCTGGTGTAATCCATTATTTACAGGAATGGCAAATTATGCGTAAGTCGTGTAGCCTCAGTGCAGTATTACACCCAAGAGTTTATAGACAAGCAGTCTGAGGCTATGTCAGTTATTAATGCAAAACAAAGTCATTGAAACAGTGACATTGTGACATTTGCATCACAACATTACGCATCAAACAAGCAATGACAGTGTGCTGCTCAGAGGACATTTTATTCTGTTACTGGATATTAACAAATAATAACAAACAGACCCAATATTTTAACTGTCTGTCTATACTATCCAGTATTACCTCTTTGGGTTTATGCACCGCAAGGTCATCTGGAATTAGGCTGGCTAATTGTCCAAGATGAGGGCTGAGAGACATCCTGCTCTGAGATCACTGCTGGGCATGAAAAAGCTATCCCAGGTCCTGGTAGTGGTGGAAGGAGATGTTTGGAGAGATGGAGATGATGCTGGCTGCACTTTGCACTTGTCTGTGCTGCAGCTGCTACCTTGGTGGTAACATCAACCCTTGTTTCTGCTTCTTTCAGCATCTACAAAACTGCTAGAGGTAGCTGATTCTTGTAGTGTGGCTGCACCTGCTGAGTAAGCATCCTCATTAGGTGAACTTTTCTTGTTAGTAAACCACTTTCTTTTGTCCATTTCCACAGAGAAGTATGATTTCTAATGCTTATACCAAGCTAGCCAGACAGTGGCTGAAGTGAAGCATCATACTAACAGAAAAAAAAAAAAACAGTCTAGCACATCACTAGCAGAGTTTGTACTTAGACAAGGTAATCAGAAACAGAGCCAATTGTTTTCAGACTTTCATGGCATAATAGATACATGATATTTCTCATCATATATATATTCCAATAACGCTGATCAACGTAGTCAAAGGCTCATGTTTTGTATTACTGTTATATTGCTAATATTGTAGAGCACAATACATGAAATACTGCAACATATTTCTTCTTATTATTATTATTATTATTGTTATTATTTTGGAGTGGAGGTGATACAGCCAGGTGGGATATGTAATCCCTCCAGTCCCTATCTGCTTGGAATACCTCCACAGAGGGGCGACAAGGAGGCATTAAAATCAGATTTCTTCAACTACAATGAGTGAATCCCAGATGTCTGGACCTCCTTGGCCTATCTTTAAGGCTGAGCCCTGGCAGCCTGTGAAGTAGCTTGTTTCTGTTGCCTGTATAGGTGATCTCAATCTTTTCAGCACATTATCCACATCTCACAACTCTGAGGTGAGGACTGGAGCATAGATTGACCAGTACACCCTCAGGCTCAGCTCCCTCTTCACCTTGACAGTCAGCAACAACCACTGCTGATGTCACACCCACCTGCCTGTCACTCTCATGCTCTCTGTTACCCCTCACTCGTTAATAAGACCCTGACATACTTGAACTCTTTCACTTTAGGCAGTGATTGACTTCCAACCCCAAGGGAACTATCCTGCATAATTTCAATTGTGTCTCAATGCTATGAAAAGCAAAGTTGTTTTTTACCTGAGAATTGCCTCCATGAGTCCATCTTTGCAGCAGGGCTGTTGTTTCCTGTTCATTTGCCCATGAGATTCAAAGGAGCACGTGTGGCTTCAGTCAGCCTTTCATCACGTACAGTGTCATCTCTGATAGCTGGCATGCTAACCATTTACCCAAATATTTACTATTAAAAAAAGGTGATAAACTGTATGTGGATCTAAGCGAGACTTTTAACTAACTTTCTCATTACTGTTTACATATATTTACTATATATACTGTATTAATGTTTGTGTATGTGGGAGTGAGAGGTAGTGTGGTAGAAAGTCCTATCATATCAATGCTGGTCTGTGTTGCGTGGCGCAGAGCTAAGAGACCATTCAGTTGTCAAAATAAAGCCTGTGGATGTGAACTGTGGGTCACTGCAGCCCTCTGAGTTGGTTTATTACTGTGGTCTGTAGGCAGCCTTTAATGTATACTGCTGCATACAGCAAAAAGGCCAGTCAGGTCCTCTGAGATCATTTCAATCGGAAAAAAGCTCCATGCTCTCTTAAATTTGTTGGAACACAAATCAGGGAGCTCATGGTCTCTTACAGATAATAAATCACACGACTGACTCCAGAATAAGAGCTCACCAGAAACAGACTGCTGCTCAAGGACGAAACCTGAAGGCTAGTCTCCCCAAAGCTTGGCATACTCCTTTCAGAGCCACACCCGTTTGCTACATTGCTGCTGTGAAGGTGGGTAAGGTCTCATCCAGCACACCCAAACACAACTAATTAAATTCCTGAAACTTAGCTCCCACCAATAAGCATCCATCTACCACAGCAGAGCGCAAAGGGAGCACTTCCCGTGAGGGTGTAACACCTGGCACAAAAGACCCTCTATCCAGTCCTCAGAGCCCCGACCCTGACCAGAAATATCACTCACTGCTTTTCTATTTGGAGGCCACAGGGCTGGGAGCATAGACAACTCTCTCTCTCTCTCTGCTGTTTCTCTCTTCTTCTGTGAACTTTGACCTCGAACCTAACTGAAAACAGGAACATTTACTGTGTTTCTGTCTGCATGTATGAGGGCTGTGATAACAGGTTTTGTCATGGTGTTGGGATGCTGAGAGGGAGGGAGCAAGTTGCCAAGGATGCAATAATAATTTCACAGTTTTTGATTGAGTCAACAAAATGCACCTGTCACAGAGACTCCCAGATTTGGATTCAGACTTTTTTTTTTGTTGTAATAATTAATGTAAAAAAAAAAATCTCAATCAACACAAAACTGAGTGCAGTTGCATATCAGTTAAATACAATGACCAACTGTTTAAGCAAATGCATAAAGCCAAGACCATACTGTTTGCATCTTTCAGCCACCTGCGGCTCCACGTTTTTTTTTTTTTCTATTCTTCATTTCCTCTTGTAGTACAGATGTACAAATGGGGCCTTTGTCTCTCATTTAGTGTGAACAGTCATTGTTGTCTGTCAGTTAATCCATACATTGTGTGCATAACTTTGCAGGTTCAAAAGCGAATTTCGATCTGTAGTATGAGTTAACTTAAGTCTCATGCATGAGCATCGTTGTGCACATGCATGAGACCAATAAAACAGTGACCCACTCACAACACACTGCTCCAAGTTATTTGTTCACAATAGTTGAAGGTCTCAGAGGGGGCTTGTTTATTCAATTCAAAATGGTTTCAAGCTATCATACTCAACTATGGTGGTTGCAATGTGTTCATCCCACCTCTGCCCTTCCCGGCTCATTGCCTAAATAATTTAGATATTGTGGCTTCAGTAATATGACAAAGATGGCCGTGAGCGGTGAACCCAACTTAATCTTCAAAAAGTCTCTTCAGAAAGCTATGGTTGATGTCACAAACACAATGATTTTCCACAGTCTGTGTGGCCTGGTGTATAACTTAATATGCTGAGCATGAGTTTGATTATGCAAAAGTCTAAGCATTGTGCATTCGAGCCAGTAATCTACCAGGGTCCCCCTGTACGTTTACAGTCCCCATGGTATGTTTGCATTGACCAATGGGGTCAATACCCCAAAATATAGGTATGTTTCCTTAACATGCTGAGGCTGAAGGAAGAATCAGGACCACACCAAGAGAGCAGGAGGAAGAGAAAATATAACTCTTCTTCTAACCCGTACTGTTCAGAAAACAGCTTTGTAGTTGTATGTACAATGTACACACACACACACACACACACACACACACACACACACACACACACAAGCGTGTCATCACCACCCACATGGATGAGCATCCATCATGATCCTTAACATGCTAGTCAGGTGTGCAGGCCACCCAAGTCTTCTCTCTCTCTCTCTCTCTCTCTCTCCCTCTCTCTTTCTCTCTCTCTCTCTCTCTCTCTCTCTCTCCCTCTCTCTCTCTCTATCTCTCTCTGTCTCTCTCATCCAAACACACACACACACACAGACATTTTCTGAAACAGGTGTATTTTTTACCGTTGACTGGTGGGAAGCCTGCTGTGAGTCAAAGTGACTGACAGATTATGCAAAGACCAGCTTCGAATCTAAATGACATCCTGTACTCCTCATTCCTTCTTGAACCAGATGTGTATAATCACATGCCCCCGCCCCTTCTCTCCCTCATTACACACATATTTTCCGTGTCCTTTATTTTCTTGGCTCATTGAGACCTCAGCTAGTCACCATGGCATTCTTCTCCATCAGCCAGAGGTCCTGGTTTCATCCTGTTGCTCCAAACCTTGCATAATGCACAAAGACTTAAACACATAAATGATCTTACTGGGTTGCACAGTCTATCACTTCTTGTAACACTGAAGAAAAGGAGGTAATGTGCAGCACAATTTCTGTGGTACAACTTATTGCTGATGATGACACATCTATGTCCTCTGGACAGCTATATGACCACAGATACATATGAGCACCATCAAAGCAGTGACGGAAAGTACATTTAGTAAATACAATATCATTACTTTACTGTTTATATATGTATATGTAATATGTAGCTTCATCAGTAACAATAATTCAATAAAATGTTTTTAATAACAACACTGAAAAGGGTCATTCTGCATATGAGTATATTAACTTTTAATACCTCAACAACAAGTCTGTTCACAGGTGTTGGAGAGAAGTTTGTGCTGCATATGTGAAAAAAAGTTGTATAAAGCCTTTTTATGGCTACAGACGGAGCTGTGTGAAGTCTGATAAACTACCTAGAGTGATGTCACTTGAGGCATGGTTGGTCTGGGCTGAAATTTACAAATTTGAAAATGAAAAAAATATGTGGGTGTAGAGATAGAAAGAAGCCCGCTCATCAGGCACCAGTTTTCGACAAAACAGATGAATACATCAAATAAAAAAGATAATATCTCTGGTTCTGCTGCATCGAGTTTGAGCCTGTCATCGTGAATCCTAAAATGTTAGGACTGCAATGCTACATCGCTGGATAAGGCATACTCTTTTAAGTAGTTCACAAGATCCTTTGTCATGTTGGCCATGTGCAGCACAAGTGTCTATTTGGCTGTGTTGTGAGTATATGCAGTGCTTGTGCTGTCAAACTGTTGAAGGTGCTTTCTTGATTTGCTTCTGTTTGTCTATTTGCATGAGTTTTCTTAAGCTGCAGTGCACTGAGCTTTCTTGGCCACTGTAGAAAAGGTTAAAGAAAGTCACAGAAACTTAGGAAGTACAGAAGAACAATGGTTTTTATTATTGTGGGTAACACATGGGTATAAGACATAGCAAAGATTGTGTGAATGTTAAGCATCATAATCCCCATGTAAACAAAAACGCTGAAACATTTTCAAAAATGAGTTTTTATGTATGGTCACTGCTAAAAGTCATCTCCAGGCTGAATTTTGGGTGCATTTACTGTTCACTGCGATACAGCTACACCCCAGTATTTACACTGCTGGTGGAGGTGCTGCAGATGTTGAGGTTCACATGGCTCAGAATGGAAACGCCTAAGAAACCTTTGTGCAGAGCAGTGGAACTAATTCCTTCACAGTCTACTCAAAGTCCCATTGACTGAGGCTGTAGTCCTGCTGCCTGGCTGGGCTGCTGCTGTACTACCAGCACACCTCCCCACTGAACAGACCACTGATTTCACCCAATTCAGCCTTTAGTTAGATCGCTTGGTCTAGTCCCACCCATATGTGAACAGCTTTTGTCACAAGTGAAAAAACGTCCTTTTGAGTTTTTTTTTTTTTTTTTTCTGTCCCCCTCCCTCCCTTCCTCCCTCCCTCCTCAGCATCAAGTGCAGCCTGAGCGGAGCGTCCCGGCTGCGACTTTCTCTCAGCCTCTTTGAAGAAGCAATGAGGAGAAGCAGCCGTCGCTCTGCTGATACCAGGACGTCTGGGATGCAGTAACGCGCGTTTGTTTTCTAGTGGGATCATATTTGTATATTTCTTGGGGAAACAAACAATACGTTGCGGATTTAGCATATCCATCAATCGGATGCAAGCAGGTAAGAAGCCTTTGTCATTTTGCGCAGTTATAACAAAACATGGGGAAATATGTTCTGTATTTAACGTTTTAATGGTATGTTTAGTATTTATATGTTTTTATATATTTTTTTAAATAGACTTCTTTCACTTTGGATTATTGGTTCTTTGTGGACTTTTTTTCCCGAGGTATTTATAGGACTTTTGTTGCCAAAGTTACGTGCAGTATTCCTTATTTATATCTACCTTTTGAAGCATTATTATCATTATTATCATTATTATTATTACTAGTGGCATTATTCAAGCAGTGTACCTTTCTTCTATCTTTTAAAACAATTTACAGAGGTTGCTGTAGACTCATTTAGTGGCAATGCTGTAACAGATGTGAAATTACAGATGTTATTTTTTCACATTTCAGTGCATATCTAATTTGCATTTGCATTGCAATGCTAAAAGTGGTATTTTTTATTTTGGAAAGAGAAAAGACTCAGCTTAGACTTTAAGACATCTTGAATTTCATCAGAATGAAACATTTTCTTATCGTAAACCACTAACTGTGTCTGTTTCCGTGGTTTTTCTGAATAACACAGGACAGTCTGTGCCAGAGATATAAGAGATATGAAAACAGGTCTAAATGAATGAAATCACCCCTTTTCATAAACTTGGTGTTGAACTATACAAAAGATGGTGACCCAGGCTTACTGAGATGGAGATGGACAATTGCGCCATCCCTTGGTCACTTTGTGTCCTGGGTGCCTCCAGCAGTTTTTCTGAATCCCTCCCTCCACCGGAAGATGGAGAGGGCACAGCTTCTTTTTCAGCTGACTCCAATGGAAAATAGTTCAAATAAGCACCTTCGACGACCAAGAGCCATCATGGCAGCATATCAGTTTCCACTCGATGCTGAATAATTGCAGGTTTTCTTCTGGGTTTGTGTTATGTCTGAGTCTGCCGGTGGGAGTGTGAAGTTGAACAGAACTAAGGGTCATTTTTGTACTCTCATTTATTGAGACTGTTTTACAGCTCTTGTGGGCTTGTATTTTATTACCGTCTGTTTCTGGGCTGGTTAGATGTTGGCCACTGGGTATGTTTTATTGGACACTGTGTGGTAAACTTAAGTCAAACAGTCTCCTTCACAGTTGGACTTAGTTGGATGACAATGCAATTACTGGGATTAGCAATTTCAACTGAAAGAGGGAATTTGGGCAATATCTCTGCAATGGATGATGAAGCACTGACATGGTCCACAGGTGATGCCTTATAGTCTTACTCTCAGCTGTGTGTCCTGGGCGTCTCATTTTCATGCTGCATTAACATCTAATTGAAAGGGAATGTGGGTCTGTGGGGCCCCCTGGGGGTGCTGCCCCTCTAAAGGTTAGTCATCCAGTTGGATACCTCAGATGTCAGTCTGCCACACATCATTTAAACCCCTCGAACAGCCAGAATGAATGAAATCACTGTGGCTTGTCACTTTAGACTTCTGTTTGAAATTAACTGCTGGATTTGCACTCCGGCTGCAGTGCTCACTGAACGACATCCAAATCATTTTCTCTCCTTGTGTTTGGAATGGCCTGTGTGACTTCATCACCACAGCCATGCTGACGAAATGATGGTCTGCTAAATCTATTAAAATGTACCCAAATCGTAATTTTCTTTATAGGGTTATCAGGATTATTGGCAACGTCACACTAATACAGTAGAAACATGAACCAGCAGGCTGTCTGCAGCCCACATAGTCTCTACATTTGATGTCATTCGTATGCATGCACAAGGACTGGAGTGGAGCTAAAGAAACCAGATATGGTCATTACTGAGGAGAAGGTTAACCATTGTGGCAAACCTCCAAGCCACTGTCTCAGCCCATTCAGAGGATCAGGGTTCATCCTCTCCCTCTTGCTTCCCGCAGCCTCCAGCCAGACTCAGAGGACATAAATCTCCTGTCAACCACACAGTTAATGTAAGAAGTCTAGAGAAAGTTTTAAGATCTCAAGAATATTTTATGCAGAGCGTTATTTCTTCATATGCATAATTGTGCTTATCTTTTTCTGCAAACTTGAACATTTTGAGGACTAGTGCCCTTAAAAAAAAAAAAAAAAAAAAAAAAGGGTTGTCTTGTGTGTGTTGTGCCACAGTCAGCTGAACTGCCTACTGATGGTCTGGACTGCTAGAATTTTTGATGTGGCCCATATTCTGGGCTATACTGCCTCCATGTGGCTATAAATGGATATCTTTTCTAGACCTGGAGGCAGCAACATTGCATATAAGACCTTCTCAGTTCAGGGAAGTCTGAGTTTAACCACATGTAGGATGCGTCTAAAGCTGATTTAAGATTTCAGACAAGGTCATTCGTCTGCAGTACAGAGATGTATGCCCTCTGCTTTGCTTAGCAGATGATTTTAGTACTGAATGATCAGTGTCACAACACAAACCAAATCACTAGGCTTTTGGAATTTTGATCGGATGCAGATAGGTGGTTGCTGATCAAATAACTTTGTCTTTTACAGGAACTGGATACTTTTTAAACAAGCAACAGGCTGAGTTTAGACTAAAGTGAAGACTGGCATTATCACAATATTAAGGCATTATGAAAGGTGGGGCTGTCACATGCTGATCTGTGTGTGATTGCTTAAACCAGGCTAGTACTCTGGAGTCATGCTTGCAGCTCTGTGAGGTTGTAGCTAAGTGCTAAACATCAGCATGCTAACATGCTCACAATGACAATCCTGACATGCTGATGTTTAGAAGGTATTTTGTTTACCATGTTCACTATCTTCGTTTAGCTTGATCATTTTTGATAATTAGCACTAAACGCACAGAACAGCTGAGGCTGTTGGGAATGTCATTAGTTTTGCATGTATTTGGCCATAAACTAAAGAACTGGACTAACTGGAATTTTGAGCCAATGTGCAATAGATGTAAAGTCCGGGGATCACTAAAGTGATTACAACTGTTCCTGCAGGAGACATGGACTGTGTGTACCATTGTGTGCAAACATCTGCCATTTCATGGCAGCCCATTCAATAGCTATCAAGACATTTCACTCAACTTCAACCTCATGGTGGTGCTGGAGGACGTGCCAGGGGTTCACCAAAGTCATTAGGCTTCATCTTCTGGGAACCTTGAATGTTAGTACATTCAGTACAAATTCTTTGGTAATTCATTTAGTATAGGATTCATTCATCCTCCATGCATTGTGGATATCTGTATGAAAAGTTATGGCTATCAATTCAATAGCTGTCTAGATGTCTCACTAAAAAAATGAAAATGAAAAAAGGATGTAGAAGGTAAAGGAGAAAGTCAGGGGATCATCAAAGTAAGTAGGATTCGTCACCTGGGGAAGATGAATGTACAAACCTTTATGGCAGCGGTGGACCAACTGACCAACTTACTTTGTCATTCCTCGAGCTGTCTTATAAGTTACATATTCAGTAACTATAAGTCATAAACCTTCTATCTTTCCACGTGTGTTACAAAGTTCCACTAAGTCTTCCTCTCCACTCTTTACATTTCAGAGCCAGGCCCAACTTAACAATGGGCCCAATACCCCTGTGTGTCCTGCTCCCAGTGACAGTGCTAGCTGTGGTGGTGGCTGTTGCTGCTGTGGAGAACACAGTGGACGATGAGTATACCTGGCCACAGTGGAAGGTGCCTCTGGTAAGAAAAAGACGTACTGTGCCTCTCACTAGCCCAAACTTCTCAGCTCATCCTCGGTCGGAGCTGAGCGGAACCTGTGGGATTGAGTGTCAGCGTCACCTCCCTGCCACCTCTCTGGAGGACCTGGAGCAGTTCCTGTCCTATGAAACAGTTTATGAGAATGGTACACGCACGTATACCTCAGTTTCTGTGCAGGGTCTTAATGAGGTTACTGCCTGGTCCAGAAACATCTCGTCTGGCGCCCGCCACAAACGAGAGGTGTATGGTACAGATACCCGCTTCACCATCTCTGATAAGCAATTCTCCACCAGATATCCCTTCTCCACCTCTGTGAAGATCTCCACAGGATGCTCTGGTGTTCTTGTGTCACCTAAACATGTGTTGACCGCTGCCCACTGCATCCATGATGGGAAGGATTATCTAGATGGGGTACAGAAGTTGCGTGTTGGTATTCTGAAGGAGAAGTCCAGACGAGGGAAAGGAGGTAAAGGGAGAGGAGGGCGAGGGAAGGGCAGAAGGAGAAAGGGAGACAAAGATAAGGAGGAAGTGCAGGAAAAGCAAGAGAATGGTTGGAAAGGAGACCGTAAAGGAAGAGGGAAAGGCAGAAAGAGCCGGAGTCGACGAAGTGTGGAATCAGGGAAACCCTCTTTTAGGTGGACGAAGGTCAAGCAGACCCAGGTGCCTAAGGGCTGGTTCAAAGGTGTGTCAGACAGACTGGCTGCAGATTATGACTATGCTGTTCTGGAGTTGAAGAAAGACCCAAAAGTCAAGCACATGGATCTGGGTGTCATCCCTTCACTCAAGAAGCTCCCTGCTGGGAGGATCCACTTCTCTGGCTTTGATGATGACCGGCCTGGCAACCTGGTGTACCGATTCTGCTCCGTCTCTGAGGAGTCTAATGATTTGTTGTACCAATACTGCGATGCCAAACCTGGCTCCAGCGGCTCAGGGGTCTACATCCGCCTCAAAGAGCCTGGCAAGAAGAAGTGGAAGAGGAAGATCATTGGGGTTTTCTCAGGTCACCAATGGGTGGATGTAAACGGGGATGGGGCGCAGCAGGATTACAACGTGGCAGTGAGGATAACACCTCTCAAATATGCCCAGATCTGCTACTGGGTCCACGGGGACTCAAGTGAGTGCCAGGTAGCCTAAGACAACACAGGATCCCCCACCTCTGCCTCTCTTCCATCCCTCAGACTCACCTCAGTTCAAGGGACACCCTACCTACTCTCACCCCACACCTGCCATCACCAACCAGAGGCCCTGTGACTGCCTCTCCTCTTCCTGCCTCCCTTATACCTCCTGTGCCTCCCACTGACTCTTGCTACACTGATCTAAACCCCCCCCCCACACACACACACATGCACACACACACACACACACACACACACACACACACACACACACACACACACACACACACACACACAACCCACAAACAGCCATACAGACTCTGTGTTGACAACAACAGGAACTTGTCAGCGCATCAAGAGAACTGTGGCTTGTCATCTTTTCTAATTTATTTGCTAAAAAAAGAAAAGAAAGAAAAGAAAAAAAAAACAATTGAGAAAAAAAACATGTATGTATGTATTTTTGGATCATTCAGATCTGCAGTTTTGCCTTCTACTTTGACTTTTTCTGTTTTCAAAGATTTGACCGTTTTGGATACAAAGATGCAAAGTGTGTTTATTCAAACATCTGGGAGCAAAGTCGCAGTACATTGGTCATTCGTCTTATACTCGAATTAGGCTTTGTATGGAGAGACTTTCAAGTGTTGTCCACCACTGTAAAGAAGAGCGTCATTGGCTTTGACAAAAGACCCAGGAGAAATTAATCTAACTTTTGTTTTACAAATGAACTATATAGAGATATTGAGATAACTGTTGTTCTAAACATTTTAATTGAACATGCTGGTGTTTTGCATTGTGTATATCTAGAACTTTGTTTTTTACAACTACCTTTTGAAAAAGACTATTTTTCTGTCTAAATAGAGAAAGGGTCCTTATAGATCCTGGATAGAGGATTTTTCTGCTTTGTGAGTCTCATCATCTTTTCTCTGTTCTTGCAACACAGTGAAATGTGGTTTCATTGTTGTGCACATAATTATATCGGTGCTTTTCCGGAAGACGTGGTGCTAATTTATGGAATTGTAAACTTTTTTTTGGTGGGGTGGGAAAGGGCCGTTCTCAGAATATATTTTGATAGCCTAGTACTGTAACTATGTATTTAATGTGAGGCTACGTATTTGGGTTGTGTTAAGATAGGACTGAACAATTTAACCATTTACTTGAGCTGTTGAGAATTCCCTAATTCAAAGGGTTAAATGAGATTACAAAGGCAATATTGTTATATAATAACAAATTTAAATCTGGGATGTGAGATTTTTTTGTTTTTCATGTTGTTTATGTTCCAAAAATTCATACAAATATCCTGTTAAATACCAAATACATGAAATTAATGATGCAGATTGAAGACTACCAACCATTAAACCAAGATTACTACTTGCGTGTGTGTTTGTGATGATGATCCTGATTACAAAAAAAGAAAAAAAAATCTGCTATTATGCACTGCTTTGTGGATAGCAGTTGTTATGAGACCACTAACAACAACAGTTAACTGTATATTTTAATGAACTAAGTTACTAACTCAACAATAACTAATGCCTAACCACAAGTCAAACCACTGAACAACATGACCGGAGCATTTTGCTAAGGGACCAAGGGCAAAAGATTGTTGTTGGGCCCCTTTTGACCCCAACCTTCACTGTGCATGTGCCCTGTTGCCTCCATGTTCCCATTAAAGCTGCACTAATAAATGTTTTTTTATTTTAAAGGTGGAAAAAATTACTATGCATGTCAAGTATGAAAGATGTCACCGTGACTAAGCCACATGGAATTATTACCCAAATGTGCAATTAGATTTGTAAATAAGCAGCTGTTTACTAGAAAGTCTGCCATGTCAACTTGTGGTGAGTGGCCACAAAATGGTTGAAGTCCACACACAATGGTTGAAGTCCACACAACTGACATTCATTTCATTACATACCCAGAGACCCAGAAACCAACCAGCGCAGCTGTGTATCCTTGAATAATAATGATACCACCTGTCTGCATGTGCAAGCTATAATTGTTTTTAGTGTGTTAAATGTTTGTGTTAAAACTAAATTTTGTCTTCAATCTAAATGCAAAAATGCAGGATCTCCAGTGGTCAGTATTGTACTTAATTGGTGCAAATTCCCTAATGAGTTTGCAACTAATGAAATGACCAAAATCCAAAAGACACACAATCCACCAGGCGCTTTTGGTGCCCCTGAGGATCTGGGGCCCAGGACATTTATCCTCTTTCTAATGTGGCCTTGGCGAATAGTCATGAGCAATGATGTTGTAGGACAAGCTCATGAAATACTCTTTCAAACTGATGTTCGTATAAACTTTCTGATGTTGAAGAAAAGAAAATCCTTCATGGGCAGTTCAATCCGTCATTGAATTTATTGCACCTCAAAGGGCTTACATGCACTGGGGAGGGTCATCGAAAAATAAAATACATTTACAACTAAACAAAAATACAGTTTTAATAATTCAGTCATGAAAAATGTTAATAATCTCCCATTATTTTCACAGAATCACATCAGAGTCTCACAACCAATTGCTTATTCAGTCCACTTAAATAACAACACACAGAGAAAGCTTTACATTAGTCTGGTTTACAGCACACAACTTGGACCTCTGGTACGTACAGCTGTCCAAATGCATATCAACATACTGATTCCATTGTAAGTCTGTGGGATCAGAGGAACTTTATGTTAAGATGCTTTTGGGGAACGAGATCATGGCTAGACGGTCAGAGGCCTCTTGTGGATTTCCACACTGTACACATCACTCCCATGTGGCCACATACAGTATGTACTGTTCAATGACAATGTGTCAAAGGTCAGCAATAGTCAAATGAAAAACGTAAACAAAGGTTATGTTGAGGCAACAATCAAATGTGAAATATTTGTCATACCTGTGTTTGTCTCTATACTTCCAGGTGGCCATCATTACTGCAATTATAACATTATGAACAACAGGTAAGTAACATGGAACTTAAAGGTACCCTGTAGAGTAGCACTGTGAAGCATTGTTTTGATGAGTGGGCCCCTGTTTTGTCTGTAAACAATGTAGATTCCAGAGTTATCAAAATAAATCAGCTTTTCAACTGTTTCATGAGAAAGTAAATGCATTTAGCACATTTGTTGGGTCTCAAGGGTACACAAAGTTGATGAGGTGAAAAAGAGTGAATGTAAACAACTTTGTTTAGAAATGACAGGGTGCCTTTAATCTGTTCCTGATTCTGACTTTTGTGATGACATTTTCTTGCCACAGAGAAAAGTGAGCAAAGCCACTGAAGTCCTTCCTGCTGAAGCATCACACTGGTTTGATGCTATTCCTTGAAATCTGGATCTCCATTTGAAACCACATCAATGTGACTGAATTTTTGTTTTGATTTGATCTGTCTGAACACAGTTTGGTATGGCAATGAAATAACTTACTCTGAATAGAAAAATAACCACACTGACCTGGTCATAGTTTAACTGAAAGCACAGGCAACAGACATATCCGCAGTGTCAAGACTGCACGTAGACACTTATACAGTTATATTGAGGGATAGTTCAAGTTTACCTCTGTGACGAATAACGAAAGCATCTTCTTTTGTAGTAAGTTGTAAGATATGTTCTTTCATAGTAATGCCAGCAAATATCAACAGCTGTCTGTAGGATTTTTGTCAAAGAAACAGGACATATAAATAACATTGGACAAAAAGACAACAAAAGAAACATAGAAAAATGAGCCACAAGTAAAAAAAAAAACAAAGAGGATCACTTCCTGGTCTGGTATGATTCAGAAGCCCATAGAAGTTGTTTCTTAATATACAGTGTATTGATCATATAGCGGTATTCATATTTGCTTCCAAATACTTTCAAAAGATGACGGGAAATAGAGAGATACTCACGACTTCTTACAAGTTCATGTCAGATTCACATTTATATTTCTCTTCAACAGACATACAGAATAGAGACAAAATCCTCACCAGAGAAATCTATGTACATCAAACAGGACCCTTCTGTAAACAACACACTACATGTTTCTCTGAAAATCTACCGGGGCTTTGTTAACCACTCCCATCCAATTGGAGAGGGACAAAGAAGAGCTCCTCCCCCTTCATAAGGGGGCGGGGACATATATGGGATGGGTGGGGTTTGGGACACGAAAGCACATCCATCATTCAACTCAACACTAGAAATAAATCTAAACACATACGCCTTCACTTTCTCTCACTTACTTTTGTGGACTTTTTTTGTCAGGGTTTTGAGTGATTTTGTTTAGACAAAAGATTAGTACATCTACATAAGCACACGCTTGTATTTTTTTTCTCATATATATATAATCCGCTATGGTTCACTTTCACAGTTTGTGCTACGACATCACACAGGAAAAGGGTGGGGTGTTGATGGGCGGGGCAGAGAAAAGAGGCTCTTAAAAGGTTGAGTAGCTGAACATTGCTGGCATCCTGAGATGTTGACAGACACCAGGTATAAGGTGAGACGGCCCTGCTCCAGAGAAGAAAGCGGCTGGAAGACAGGAAACAGTGAACATTTCAACACAAGAGTCACAAGTTTTCTGCTCAAAGCTGAATACTGATGCTGGGTTTACACAGCACATTGATTTGGTTTGAATTTGGTCACTTTGATTAAAAAAAGAGGTTCAAGCCCTCCATGCAGACTCAAACTGGCCCCTAAAGAAGAGATGAGTAGTTAATTATCCATTACATTCAGAGACTATTCATTTTAAATATTCCACTTAAATGGAAAGAGTTTAATAAGGTGCACTTTGTTACAATCACTGAAGTTGGGACAGCTGAACCCAACCAAGAAAATGGACATCCAGAAGGAGGAAGCTCAATCCCATTCCCCACTTGATGTTATTTGAAAGAGGCACACTGATGACATACATTTCACAATTGGTGAAAGCAGAAAAGGTTGGAAACATGGATTGCTAGCTCCATCTGCAGGTAATATAGTCCTTAGCAGAGTAGGCATGATAGAGTGATAGATATTGGAAGATATTAGAAATGTCTTCCAACACTTAAAGAAACACTCTGATTCCCTTCATGAGTCTCTTTCTCTGTAATTTAAACTTTGTAGTGGCAAAAAAAATGCAAATAATCTGATCCCAGAAAATTCATTAGTCTGTTATCACCAGAATTAAGTCATTTGAGCGTTCCGTCTGCCATATCTTGATATGTTTCACAGAAGTAAGTGATGTATCAAACACCACAAAGTGAACTTTAGGTACTATATGTAGTGTTCTGAGCTCCCACCTGGGGCGTTATAAGAAGTCCTTGAGGTCAAGCTCTGCCAAAGGGTCCTTGGGCTTCTTGGGGCTCTGGCTTGCAGGTCCTGGTGAAAGCTGATAAAATAGGGAAAAAAAAATTGCACATTGACCAGATATGAAGTGGCAGGCAAACATCTACACAAACATGTTGCTGTATTTTTTTGGATAACAAGAATGTTAAATAAATATGGTCACTGAGGGCTTTGCTATGTATAGTTTGTTACCGGTGCTCCAGGTGCAGCAGATCCAGGTGCAGCTCCAGCGACCCCAGTGAAGGGAGGTCTCATCATGGGCTGCCCCATCATAGGCTGCCCCATCATGGGTTGCATCATGGGAGCTCCAGGCCCTCCTGCAGGAGGCTTACAAGATATGGACAACACAGCAGATCTGAATTTCTGAAAGCTATGCAGCCTTGAGATGACCTGGATGTCATATATCTGTAATCTACACACAGTGCATGCGTGAGTTGTAGATTCAAAAGCTAATGAAGACTCACTGCAAAAATATAGAGAATTCACAATGAATGAAATACACTCACCATGCCAAAGCCAGGCTGTGCACTCATTGGTGGCACCATGGCCGCAACAGGTGGAGCTGCTCCTGGTGCCCCAGGAGCACCAGGGGCTGCGCCAGCCTACAGAGACAAGAAGAAGAGGGTACATCAGAAAAACCTGTATGTTCTTCAGACCTTTGCCACAAAAGTGTGATATCATGGTGGTGGTGGTGGGCTCCAGGCCGCTCTTACCATGGGGGCTCCTGGTGTACCCCAGCTTGTGGGAGCTACCTGTGGCATCCAGTTGGCACCTCCTGTCAGCTTCTTCTCACTCTGTGGGTCCCTAAAGGAGATCAAATTGCAAATTACTGTGTAATCTGTCCCATTGAATTAATGCTCAGAGTGGTCCACAGAAAGTCAGCTGTTAACAGATGGGACATGCACTCATGTACACACACAGACACACGTTTTCCTACACTCAATTATCATCCTGCTGCTCAAACTGCTGCTGTAACCTTCATCATGGAGTATTGATATAGAATTTTAATACTAGGATGAGAAAACATCCAGATGGTAGGGAGGAAAACTCAATAATTTGGTGGCTCAGTTCAACAAAACCAAACCCAAAAGATGAGCTCAAAGCAACAACCAGGATCAAAGCAAACTAGAAGTAAAAAGCTCATATGATAAAATCAAGTGTAAAAAAATAACATCCATAAATGAATTTAGGCATGATGCTTAACCTGATAGACCTTCATCAGCCTGACAGTGTTGCACCCTTTTATATATGATGAAAGACTTCAAAGACTTTGTAGGTTTTCCATAATTTTCAGAAACTCTCTGGGAACATGTTTTTTATGTAACCACATGTTTAAGCATCATGCATTATAGAATTCACAATTCACTTACTTTTTCTTTACTCCAAGGTCTGAACAGAGAAAAGAAAGAAGAATGAGTTACATTTATATTGAGTATTTGTGTTGATTAATGACTGAGCTGCAGACCAGAAAATCTGCAGCCTACCTCCTATCAAGTTGGCCAGTGAGGAGTCCAGGTCTCCTCCGATGGTTTTGGTAGGAGGTGGGGTGGCGGGAGGAGCGGCTGTAATGCCTCCTGCTGCGACAGGAGTACCCATGCTTCCTGCTGTGCTTCCAACAGTGCTGCCGCCGGTGCTCTGGGGTGTTACGGCGGGCATCAACAAATCACCTAATCCATCAAACACTTTGGGAGAGGGTGGGAATGGCGAGACATGAGAGAAACAACACAGATTACAAACCCGTAAATCCCTAATCTTGCTATAACATGGGCAGTGGGCAGATGTGAGATCAGACAGTATGGTGAAGAGGACAATCCAGCTGTTACAGCATCAGTAGTCAGCTGCTGCATCTCATGCACAATGTAGGACTGTACTGTAAATGCTGTATGTTTGAGCATTCAAAGGGGCATAATCACACTTGTCTCACTGCTCAGCAAGTGACATCTCAGGAATTTAAACACTGATTGATTTTGGAATAAAACAAAGGTTTTTAACCAGGTGCCATCAAGGCCAAAGACTTTACAGGTTTTCATACCAAATAAACACCACAGACGCATTTGAAAGTTGGCCGTATTCACTGAGGAAGGGGCCCCTGCCCTTCTTATCTGAAGCACCCCAGTCCTGTCCCATGAACTCAAGTAACCCTTCATCAGTGCCACCTGTCATGTTCTAAATGTGTTCATTTAAATTGATTTTAAATTGAATATTACTGAACACGACTAATTAAACTACACTATACTACCACTGGGATTGGCATAAGGCAAACCAAGCATTTATCCCTTACTTACAGCTCACTGCTCAGACTGCTGGCCTGGTCTCACACACTTGCACAACACATAGTTTCCAGGTGTTACAGCTGACTCAATATGTGGGTACTTTTTTCTAATCAAAACTTACAACTACAGATTATCCTTTTAAATTGGTTCAGAGGCTGAAAGAAGTTTTAGGGCCTAAACAACAAGCTTCCACCACTGAGAAGTTTTAAAAACTGTAACTATAGGCAATGTAGCAGCCTCTAACCAATAATTACAGTAAAGCTTTCATGCTCCATAAACACATTTCAAGTAAATCTTTTATGTTTCTGACCACTACAGTAACCAGAGAGTAAGGGCTTTGATTACAGTGTGATGCTGTTTAATGGGCACTTGGAAAAATATATAATTGAAAGGTGTTGCGCCAGATTGGAATGAAAACTTGGGGACTCGACTGCAGACTCGGGCCTTGATGGCATGTGGTTACTGTAAGAGCCACTGCTCTAAAAGACCAAAGGCAAATACAGATGCACTGTACAAACATAAACAACAGCAGAGTACACCTTGTCTCATGCAGGAGACAATCAAAGGTCCTCTTATAACATGCAAAGAAGCAGAAGGGGAGACTTGATCAAATTGCACATGCTGCATTGCACTGCAAGGTTAAACTCACCAATTACAGATTAGAAGAAACAAGCAATGACCCAGCAGAGTGGAACGAGTGTGGATAGAGGTGAAGAGGGAAATAAAATGGAGCAGAAGAGAAAAAGTGTATGGTAGAAAGAAAGAAAGAAAATTGCAGAGAGGGGTGGGGTGAGCAGGAGGTGGAGAAAGCACAGCATTTGTGAAAGTGTGAAAAGTACAAGAGAAGGCTTGGAGAAGAATCATTGCAAATGAGGCAGCAGTGCTGAGGAGTTAAGCAGTCAGCAGAAACAAGGAGGACAGTGACCGCAGCACATGTCAGTGTGTCGTTCATGCAGTAGTCAAGCTCTCAGCAGGAGGAGATAACTAGGTCATGGTTTAGGTAGCTCAGTTTCAATGAACCAGAGCAGATTAATGAAGCAGACGACCTGTGCAAATACAAACAAAGCACGTTTTGAAATTCTCTAAATTCACATTTCAGAGAGCATTACAACACTAAAATGAAACAAAAAAAGGAATCTTCTACAACATATTATGATACTCTTACTTGAAGCATCAAAACCACCAGAGGGCGCCGGTGTGGTGGTTGCAGGTTCTGGTACAGCTGGTACTATTGGTACTGCTGCCACTGCAGCAGGTACAGATGGTGTTGGAGAGGTAAGCGAGCCCAGAGCGTCAAAGCTTGACTCCAGGAGGTCGTCCTGAACCGGAGCTGGAGCCAAGGCTGGAGCCAGAGCTGGGGCCGCGGTGGGAGCCAGGGTGGGGGACATCAGGCCTGAGGAGGGTAACAGACCAGACTGTAACTGTGACATCATATGTTGTACTGTTTCCATGACAAACACACATTAAATATGATCACTGAGACAACGGCTAGCACGAGACATCGTAAAAGCAAAATTAAATTTTGGTTATCTCTGTGGAGAAAGTTTTTGAGTGCAGCAGCAAAGAGTAGCAGCGCACAGCACAGAAAAATAGTATATAATACAGCACATTACTCAACCAGTGACAACACTCGGTCTTATTCAAAAATTAATCTGTGAAATACATGATATGTATTACAGTATCTGAGCGGGACATGCCACAGCAAAGAGAATGTCAAGACAAGAAAATGGGTGAGTAATCTGCATGATATGCCTGATGTTCAGTGGACTGAAACTGTCAAATTTAAATAATGAGAAAAATATTAGAATAGAGTGACACTTAATATCATAGCAGCAGAGTGATTTCCCTGAAATAACAGATGAGGCTCAGAGAGGTCAAATTATCCAATATTTCTCAAAAAAGTCAAGAGTTAATGAATTTCTTTCTTCTATCCTGTTCTGTTAACCATCCCATGATTCCTCGGGTTTACCTTTAATAAAGTAGTTTAAACTTGCTCCATCTTGACCAGCTGCAACAATAAAATCCTGCTTATGCATTGATGTATCAGTCTCAACAATATGATCATGTCACATGTAACTACCATGCAGAGCAGAATGTCCGTCTGCATACATGAGTGTGTTGTCTGTGGTGAAAGTGTCTGTTCTTTGATGCACTATTGGCCACACAACAGTGCCAGAAATGAGATGGGCGAGACATTGGCTATGACATCACTTGGAAGTCATGGTGGACAAACACTTTGCAGACATTTCCAAATGAGTCCAAACCTACTTTGGAACTGCTATGTAATCAAATGTAATCAGTCCTGCCAAGTCTGTGCCATAATTAATTTGATAAATGCATCTCCATCATTATGGTATAATTTCTTAATCAGCATAAAATCTTTCTGTCAGCCATTTGCCAGCATAAAACCTTTTAGCTAAACTGTGGACATCTTATCAAAAGCCGCTGGTCCTTTCGTCCCTTCTAATTGAACCATGATTAACATGAAAGTGCTTCAATGTAATCTCAAAAAGTGGCAGTCAGAGGAGCCTCACCGCCCAGCAGGTCGTCTCCAGGCCCTCCAGGAGCAGAGCTCTGCGTCTCCTCCACAGAACCACCGAAGGAGTCTGCAGGGCCGTCCAGTTATCCACAGTGCAGCATGGAGGGCAGAAAGGGGTGAGAGGTCAGCCCTGGACCACACACTGAGACACAGTGGGGGGGTAGGAGACAAAATTATCTTCATAAAACTAGAATTTAATTAAAAACAAAAAGTGGCAAATGTCAAATGAAATTGATAAAAGAAAGGTTAGTGTGGATAGAGAAAGATTTCCAGTCATGACAGGATCTTTTCTGCCTTTCTGGGAGGAACACTTACCTCAATACATACTGTATGCTCACCTCTACTTTCATAACATAAAACAACAACTGCAAAACCCTGAGAGCATTTCATTTCTACATGTTGCTTTATTTGTCCTGGAGTGGGAGTTTGTAGAAAATGTGCAGGAGTGATGTACAGCAACAACAGCAAGAATCTAGAGCCATGCTCACAGCTGTACTTTGTACACAGCAGTGCTTTCAGCTAAATGCTAGTGTCAGCTTGATAATATTCACAGTGAACATGATGTTTAGCAGATTTTGCCATCTTAGTTTATGTTAGAATGCTAACTTTAGCTAATTAGCGCAAGACAAAAAATACAGCTGAGGTTAGGTTTGGTATTTGATCATATATTAAATATTGAGCAATTTTTTTTTTTTTTTTTTTGCTGCTATAATGACAACGCATTGATGTCAAGATATGATTTCATGATGTAATTTTGCACTGACTGTCTTACACAAAAAATAGTGTAGGTCTAAGTGTAAAACTGTGATTCTACTGGCTAAATTACAAATGTACTGCATGCATTAATTGTTTAAGCAAGAATATCACTTTGAAAAAATATTGCAGGTGTAACAGGTGTAGCAGCTTCTCACAAAATTTTAATGAAGAAGAAATCATCAATCTATGCCTAAATTCAAACCAACAATACTGATATTGTGGTTATTGTTTTTGTTGTATTGATTCCCATCATTTTTAATGATTAAAGAATACAAAAATAATAATAAAAGGCTGGCTTCCAAGAAGTTTCCTATGTGACTATGGGACTGAATATCCGTAGCAAATTTTCACTGTGATCCAATGGTCACAACCAAAGATGTCAACCTCAAGATGAATTCAAGGATCCATCCCCTTGGAGCCATGAATGTTTGTACAAAGTTTCATCCCAATCTATTCTGTAGATATTTAGGTCTGCATCAAAATGATGCACCAACTGACCAACAGATGGACAGTTGTGTATTAGTGTACCTTTAGCCACACCACGCTAAGATCCTCAAGAAAAGATAAACACCTCCTGTTTGACTCCAGTTGGCTAAAATTTCAGCCCTACACAAGGTTGACTTGAAAAATAAAACTTTGTAGGAAAAAAGACACTCAAAAACACACAATGTAATAATTATCACCTGCAGTTTATCACCATATTTAGACAATATGAGCTTAACAACAACCGAGGATGATAAAAATACGCACAAGAAAGAAAAGTATAACCATAAAATATGCAAGTGAGTTGAAATTCGACAGCTGACATGCAGCATACGAGATATGTTTGTGCGGTAGGAGGTACAGTACCCAGCAGGTCAATGACAGGTGCCGGCTCTGCTGCTTTGGGTGGAGAGGAGGCCTCTGGGACGGGAGCTGCAGCAGGAGCAGCAGCAGCAGGGTCTGGAGATGCAAATGAGTCTGAACAGAGAGACAGGCAGAGACAGAGGCAGGGCAGGATTAAATTACTCTCAAATCTAAACGACTACACTTATCAGTGAAAGCTTTTTTTCCAAGGGGAGAAAGCATTGCTCATGCACTGTTATTCTGCCTGTTCTAAACGGCTCACAGACATGCAGAGAAGAAACAGGAGAAGAAAGCAGGCGTCCCTGCATCTTAACTGTGTATCCACATCCTTGAAGCGTGCACCATTTGGAAGTACAGGACTGGTGTGCATGTGCATGCAGACACCAGCACCATGCAAAAAAATTCAGGATTAAGTTGAGGCTGGCTGCACTCTTCATGAAAAGAGGAAGGGAAAACAGTGATGCAGTAAAGATAAAGCAGCTTAACTCACCGGTCACAATGTCTCCAGCCGGAGCCGGCTCGGGCAAAGGAGAGGGCCCGCGTGAGACAGCAGGAAGGTCTAATTTACCAACGCAAGCGAGAGGCAGAACACGAGAAAGGAGAAAACCGAGGTTGGGGAGCAAAGAAAAGAATTAGCGTGGCAGGTAGACAGACAGCATGGATAGAAAGCAGCCACAAGGACAATCCGAGATTTGACGAGTGGGTCACATGCACAGTTCTCATACCACTATGGGGGACAAACCAAGACGTGTGGGGGGGAAAAAACAGTTGACAGAGAAGTAGAGGTATGGAAACCAGAAGAGATGAAGAGGTTCCACACACAGAGAAATGGATATCAACTCCTGTACCTGCACCAAAAAGGTCTACGCTAGGAGTGGTAGCAGCTTTGGATTCTGTGGTAGGGCTTTGCTCAGGCATAGAATCAAACATATCTAAGAACAAGGACACACAATCATATGTACATTCAGATTTCAAGTCCAGCATACAGATTGATGAGTTCAGAAGAGAGATGGGGGAAAGCAGAGAGAGCAGACATTTTGATTATTAAACGTATAAGCTGCAGTGTATCTGTTCAGTGCAATGCAAAATGAAACAGTGCAAAAGTTAAAAGGGTACACTGCCAAATGCCAGCATGAGGACTTCCATATTTGCATCACTAAATTTTGATTATATGACCAGAAGTTCCCATAGAGTTAGTCTGGTTCCAAAATGATGGGATGTGACATCACTGATTAAAGGCCCTGTGGTTTTGCTCTGAGAGATCTCGAGTATACTAAGTTAACAAGACTTAACAGTCCACAGCCATGCCGTCCATTCTGTGAGGCTGTATTAAGGCACAGCGGTGATGTGAGCTAAATGTTAGTATGCTAACATGGTTAAAATGACTAAGCTAACATGCTGATGTTCACCAGATTTATTTAAGTTTTGCCTGTTAGCATGCTAACAGTGAATTAGCACTAAATACAAAGTACTGCTGAGGCAGTTCAGAAACCAAAGTTTGGACAAATCTTTACATGGACAATTTGGATGGCGATGACCTGCATGACGTCTGGACTGTGGGAGCAAAATGGAGCACTCGCAGGAAACCCATATCATACAAATTCTAACATTGAGCAATATTCCCTTTTAACGAAAGTGCATCAGCTACAAAAAAAGCATTCTCAGCTATCAGGATCTAAACTACCGGTCACAAGCAGGAGAAGAAAACAAATTTCTTCCCTTTAAATTTTGGCAGTATGTTAGTATTAGGTTAATAATCACAACAAGTTGAGCCACCTCTGTTAATAAAAAGAGATAAATGTCCATTTCGTCCCCAGAGATCAAATTTACACTGAGATTCTGGTCTCCAAACAATAAATGATTAATTGATTAACATTTGAAATACCATACACAAGTGACAAGACTGGATTCTTGAAATATTTCAATTCTTCAGAGGAGGTCAAGATGCTTGATTAACTTGATTAAATGATCTGTATCTGAAGGAGAGGCATCATGGAAAGAAAAAAATCTGAAATGTAGGGACTGGGCAGGTTATTATCACTGTTACAATGATTATCAAAACCTGTTTCATCATCATCATCATCATCATCATCATCATCGTCATAATGCAGGGCAATGCAGTGAGAGGCATAATGAGAGCGAGAGGACTTTACCACCAAAGATATCTAGAGTCGGAGCGGCTGCAGACTCTGTGGTGGTGGTGGTGTCGGTGGTGGTTGTGGTGGTAGTGGTGGTGGTGGAAGAAGGGGTGGGGGCAGCGGGGGCAGCGATGGGGGCGACGATGGTCGGCGCCTCACTAGAGGTGGGAGGGGTGATGGCAGTGGGCTCCGTGTCCGTGGGCCTCATAGCAAACAGGTCCAGCTCTGGAGCAATGTCCGCACTCCCCTCCGTCGTAGCGAAGGGGTCTTCAGGGGAAGCAGCAGGGGGGTTGTGATGAGGGGTTAGGAGGGGTTATGATTAGAGAAGAAGGGAAGGGGTTTGTGGGCGGATGGGGAAAGGGAAGAGGGGATTGATGGTTTGTTAAAGCAAGACTGTAAAAAGCATATCTGCGGGGCAAGACACCTCTGAAGTTCCAAATCAGGATTAGATACAAAGAAAGTCAAACCAAGCACACGGTTACTCAGTAACTTCAGAACTGCATCCTACAGCTGACAGTGGGAAAGAATTCTTCAATAACTAAGAATGGCCTAGTCTAGAGCTGGAGTGTAGAATCATTTCTGGCTAATTGGCCCACTGGCCAATGTGTTCCTGGTGCGTTGTTGGCTGTGTGATAATACCATCCTGTTTGCATACAAGAGCTTTGAGCCACTTGCACTGTATAAAAATGGGAAAAACTAACACATTATTAAAAGTAAAGATCTTGTGCCTACTAATAGAGCTAAATAAACAGCGCTCTTCTTGCTTCAGCTACCCAGAGACTGAGACCTACAGTGACTCGTCTTTTTCTGTGAGAACCAGTCCTACGACTTAAGAATGATAGCAGATACAGCACCTTCATTCATGCTACTAAAAATAGCTAAATTGAGGGTTGCAGACATATAACAGTCATTTCTGCTCTCTGTGTAAGTCTTTATCCTTTAAGTGAATAACAGAAAATACACTACTATACGAGCTAAGTGCTACCATGAACCTGGTGAGGCACTGACTAATACGGCAGAATAAAGTTAATGCCGAAGCATGTTAAATAAACTGCAGCTATATGTGTTACTGCTGTGGTTAGTATGCTATGAACAAACCAGGTGCATTATTAAGGAATAGTTTTCATTTCTTTAAAAAAGGCACATTTGCATGGGCCAAAGAGAGAGACTAAAAGGAGTTATTTTAAAAAATAAATAAAAGAAATAAGGCTCAACAATGATTAGTATAATCATCATGATCAGGTAGTATCAGGGTTAGGGTATCAAAACAAATGGTATTCATTCTGGAACTACAGAACAGTTAATAGCTGGACTGCGCTTTTTACTGTAGTATTCACTGAGTGAATATTAGGAGAAGAAGAGTAGCCGAGATGAGGGAGAGGAGGGTCCATGACTGGGGCATTAAAGCAGGATTTGGGGTGAGACAGTAGGCCCCCGGGGGGCACGTTTGTTCTACTGTCTCCTATGGAAGCAGACCCAGCTTTAATATAATAGAAGCAACAGCAGCTTTCACATTCATACACACACTTGCACAAAAAGCTGTTTTGCCACCCACCAGATCCACCAAACGCATCAGCAGCGGGGCCCGCGGCCACGGCGGCAGGACCGTCTCCTGGGGAAGGTGCAAATGCATCTAGGGTATTGCAGACGAAAACAGCCGGAACGCAAACACAAAACATAACACCCAGGCCAACACACCGACAGACACATGGATGTAACAACAAAAGATGAGTAAACAGACGGAATGGACAGGAAACAAAAATGAGAGGTCAGCATCAGGAAAAAGCAGAGAATACAAATATGCAGCCCGGTCAGTGCAGTGAATGATCTGATTGTACCATCAATCACGTGATGAGTCTTGAAGGGCTGCATAATGCTGCATTCAGTTGAGTGCACTAACTGTGCGGGCTTGAGAAATGAGGAAAGTTGTCACAAGTTACTTGTACTCTGTGACAAGAGGGAAAATGTCAGGGATGGATGATGCAAAGTCTCTCTTTGACAAAGAAAATCAATTGGCTCTTTTCAGCAGACACTCAGTGCTTCTCCAATGTTAGGGCTGAGGTTAATATCAAGAAGCCAAAATATCACCAAATAAAATCCAGCTCCTCATCATCTTGGTATATTTATGAAACTGTTAGTAAGCCATTGGGGGTGATGAACAAAAGTGCAAAAAGCAGCAAATCCCGAAAACACGAGTCATGATAACAGATTAATTGCTGCCATTGCAGTGGTGTTACTGAAGTGCACAAGATTATGACAAAACACTCTGATGAATGTTTAAAACACATTCATATCAAAACTCATTAGTGCTTTATTCTGATTGTGCAGCTTTGAATAAACCCAGAGGAAAGCAAGTACTCCACTAAAGTGGCTCATATTTTTGGGATGTACCACGAAGGACACGTTTTGCATTTTGTTCAGCATGTTAGTGCACATGGTTACAACAAAGCAGGATGTAAAAACATTAGAAGAAGGTGAGGATAGAAAAGCATCACATTTGAGTCACGGTACTGAGCATCTGATACAAAATATAAATATATAAATATATATAAATATATATATACACAGGAAAATTTCTACCCAGCAATCTTTGCAAAACTCATGAGGTCATTTGCTAATGCTTACCACTGTTCTGAAGGTACTTCCAGATCCCACAGCAGACAAAATGTGTTTCCATCCAGATGGTAAGAAGTGTCTTTAATGGATCTGGAAATACCTTCAAAACACCAGAACCCTTTTCAAAGACTGATTGGTAATTCTTTTTTGGAAAATCGAATGTGTGGTCCTGTGACTCGAATGTGAATACAAGAAAGACACAAACTGGTGCTGTGGTGCCATCTGCTTACTGAAGTGTCATAACGTACATTTATACACTTGTTTCTTAAGGGTTTTTCAGGTTTCTAAGTTTTCATGTTACATCAAAAAATGCAGGCACCTCAATCAATAAGATTCAAATTTTTAAATATCTCATAAATTATGCGTATGTCATGCGTGTGTAATCTGATGGGACATAAACCTGGAGACCTCTTGTGGCTCTATGATGTAGCATTCCTCATGAATATATTAGAGGTTGAAAAGTTTCGGGAGTGATACTCAAATCCAAACTTCCTATCGGTAGATTACTAAATGATGAAAGGGCTCATTGCAGACATGCTGTCATGCTGTGTATCCTGGTCTACATCCTATCTTTGGACAAGACTGACCTCCGAAAAGGTCGAGGTCTGTGGCTGAGGTGGTGGCGGGAGCTGAGACGGGCAGTGACGCGGGCGCCGCAGCAGCGGGAGCGGCAGTGGCTGTGGGTGCGGAAGCTGCAGGGGCAGCAGCAGAGGGAGCGGCAGCTGCAGTATCAGCATCAGCAGACTGTCCCTCAGCCAGGAGAGCTTCAGAGGCTTCATCAGCGGCAGCCGGAGATGCTATGCAGACAAACCCCATAATCCAAGCGCCACGACCCAGTCACAACCCCCAAAAGAGAGAAACAGGAGAAAAGGGAAATAGGAGGAAGACAGTAGTGTCAAAGAGACTGAAAAATGGAAATAGACAGGCTTAGCAAGAAGGATTTGGGTGCTAAAGATGAAAATAGCTTGACACAAAGACAATTAGAAGTTAAGGTAGGAAGTCAACTTCAGTAAAGAAACGCCAGCAGGCATTTCTGGTATTCGTTCTGTAGCAGAGAGCCGTCAACAGATCACTCACCCTCAGCCAAGAGATCTGCGCAAAAGAACGAGAGACACAGGTACAAGAGAATGAATGACAGCATGAACAGAAGAGGTACGATTTTTAAGTGTAGAGATAATCTGATCTTCTAATCTTTAATGTGCAAGCTGCCAGCATTATAGAGAACAGGCCAGAAAAACACAAGGACCAGCGGAGAGGAACAAAACAGCTAAAAGGTCCCTAATGTAATTTTGGCTTTGAAAGGCTACAGTTGGACTTTGGCCATCAGTGAAGCTACAGCAGATTCAAAATGGAAATAGTCTGTATTTGAAACCACACTGTCTAATAAAAAACATCAGCAAGGCAACCGCTTCTTTATCCTACTGTAGGGAGTCATTTAAAAAGACCACGGATTGTTTGTTTCAGCTCATTTACTACAAATTATATATAACTGATATTACTGCCAACTATTTTCCAAAGCATGCCATAGGTTTTTATATCGATTTCCCTCTTCCTACATCCTCGAAGCAGCAATTGGCTTCCATTGATTTTACTGTCATATTAAAATCACTCTGCAGGGACCTGAACTCCCTGTATGCTTTGGAAAATGGTTTACAAAATAAGAGGGCTGGTAGTTAATGGGATGAAACGTGAAGCATCAGCATGGAATTTAAGTCTTTAAAATATACTCTGTCCTTTACTATTTGTTTCTGTACGTACACGAACTCAAGTTTAGTGAATCAATATCAACATCTATTTTCAGCATTAGCGCAAATCGGCCATTCACTAATCTCCTCAGCTGAACGTGGATTGTTCTGTTATAGGTTTGCAACCATTTAGCATGGTGGGTCAGTCACACTTTGGGTTTCTCCACATGTTGGAGCCAAGTGCGAGGGGCTGTAGTAAGAGAAATACTCAGCAGAGTTTGATATCCATCCATCCATCCATCTTCTATACCCCTTGTATCCCTTTTGGGGTTGGGGGGGGCTGGAGCCTATCCCAGCTGTCAACGGGCGAGAGGCAGGGTACACCCTGAGCCGGTCGCCAGCCGACTGCAGGGCAACACACACACAAGCATTCACGCTCACACTCACACCTAGGGGCAATTTAGAGTCACCAATTAACCTAAATGAGCATGTTTTTGGTCTGTGGGAGGAAGCCGGAGTGCCCGGAGAGAACCCACGCATGCACGGGAAGAACATGCAAACTGTGAATGCAAACTTCACACAGAAAGGCCCCCGCCTGACCCCGGGATCGAACCGGGAACCTTCTTGCTGTGAGGCACGCGCACTACCTGCTGCGCCACCGTGCCGCCCAGAGTTTGATATGTGGTGTCTTTTGTTTGGCATTTCCAAAACCAAAAAGGCAAGAGCAAAAGAGCGAGGAATGAATCAAACTGTGTTTATCTTCTATAAGATAAGCTTCAATCGTTGGCATGTTTGGCTAACTAGCTTAGTACCTAAGACTTACTTCTGAAGCTGCATATCATTAGCTAGCTACATTATTATCTAGGGTGACAGCCTGTGTAACAAAAAACAATGCTTGTTCACAACTGTGTAGTTTTCCCCCACTGTGGCTAAGAACCTGACAGCTTTTTCTCTTGTTAAAAGTGAAAACATACTGTTTGAAAATAAAAACACAACTATCATACATCTTATCTTAATAGAAACATTTCAAAGGCAGCTGGACACAGTGTTTTCATCCAACTCACGGAGTTAATGTTAGCTTAATTAGCTAGCTAGCCCTGCCAGAGCAGAGAGACTGACAGGTGTAGAAACCAGAACTAAGGGAGGCTGAGCTTTGTGACTGAATGAGCAGAAAGTTCTCACCTCCCCATCCAGTCATGGAGGGAGCTGCTGCAGCACCCCCTGCTGATGAGGAGGACATGGGGTCTAGATCCAACAAGAAGCCATCATCAAGAGCACTACACACAAAGAAAGAAATACAGAGGGTGTGTTGACAGAGGGAATCCATGTCTAATGTAATATTGATGCTCAGATATGGATGCAGCTCAGATCAAACACTTTTTAATATTGTTGAGTGACTCATACTTGCTGGTAGTAGTAGCAATGGTGGGGGCTGGTGCAGTGGGGGTGACAGAGGGTGGAGGAGGTTTGGCAGGCGGCCCAGGGCGAGCAGGGGGCCCGCCGGTGGAAGCGGGAGGTGCGGGCTTGGCCGGCGCAGCAGCACCAGCCGGCGAACTGTTGGCTGTTGCATCCTGCCGCAGAGGAAGTTAACATGGTGAACAACGCTGTTATGTAAGCTGAGGTGATTCAACAGCTTTTAAACACATGAATTTACCATGAATCACTTGCTGTCTGTTGTAGAAACCGTTAGGGGGTGAAGTTAAAATTCAACATTTACAGTTTTTAGTTGTTACCCTGCTCTGTAAAGATCTCAACAACTGTGCTTTGACAGTCAAAGGTGCTATATATAAATAAAGAGTACCATTATTACATACATTATGATTATCATGGACCAGGGCTTACCTTAGTGGGCGACCTGCAAAAACAATGACAGGAACGCGAGTTAAAGAGTTTAATGATGTAAATGCTGAAACATAATGGCTATTATTGAGATGGGAGGCAAAGCAACAGTTAAACCATCACTTTGGTGTTTTCAGGCAGTCAGCATTCCAAGCCAATTCCATTTAGTAAACATCTGCAAATAATGGACGGACGCTGCACTGCTGAGTAATAGCATCTCGGCTCCAGCTCCTCCTCAACAAAGCTTTTCAACATCACAGACAGAAAGTAAGAGCTGTGTGTTGTTGAACGGCATGCGTCGAAAGCTTTGTAAAAGTCTGGGCTGATTATACAGTAAGTATGATAACAACGATGAATGTTATTAACAACATCAGCTAAAAGGCAGGACCTGTCATTGTACAGTATGTCAATGACTATAATGATGCAAATTTTTCACAAATGTTCACAGAAAAAATGAAGTGTGTTTTCTATAGAACTGCATCTTGAACAAAGTAATAGTACACCACAATAGAAATGTCAACTGCTTGTTCAGATGTCTTTTCTATAGAATCATTGCAAGTTTTTTTTATCAAAAGAAATTTCATAAATGGTAAAATAATATTCTCATTGATGGAGAATACTCACTTATCCTCTCTGAGTTGAGAACAGACAGAGGAAATAATATGGAGAAGCAACAGAGAACAGTAGAGAGATCAGACAGGTCAGAAAGAGCTAAAATCATCAAGAACAACAAACACACCGAGGTGCATGTTAGGCTGCCAAGCTATCCCGAGCCAGAATCACTACAGAAGTGGCTTTCAGCATGGCAAGAACCACATAACTGTATAATTACAAAGCTTCAGATCTGCGTTACTGCTGCTGCACCATTAAAAAAGCAAAACTGGCTACAGATATATTGAACTACTTACGGCTTCTTCCCCTCCAGCGTGTTAAGGTGGGTCTCCAGGGACTCCAGAAGACTTTCTGGGGCCTGTAAAATAATAAAGAGAGGGTGATCCAACAGGGTCAAACACATTATAAAGGTTGGGTATGGTCAGAGAGGCTGACAATACAGATTATACTCCATAATAGAACCCAGTGGACCACACAGTTAAATAGAAACACTGAAGAAGTGGGTTATTTCTGTCATCACATTTGAGCTGAGTGACTGCTTCTTCAACTATTACTAGACTTCAACGTTGACTTGACAGCACTGACTCGTTCACTCTATTCTCAGATTCACTCATCTCTGGACTTCAGTCTGTCACTGTGTTCCCAGTTGGACGCATTGTTGTTTTCAGTGTACATGCTACCTCCTTGTGAAAATATCTTTAATTATGATTATAGCTTTGACTGCGGTCCAGATGGCACTCGAATCTGCATGCCAACTGTGGAGTAACCATATTCCAAAACTTGATGCATGATTGTCTACAGTAAAAAACTGACGCTTCCCTAAAGACCAGTTTGATTTAAGCCTCAAATCCCAGAGCTGAAAATCCTGCCATTTCTTTATCTTCACAATGTTACAAAATTGATTCTTCACTACTAGTGAACTCAAGCGTTTGTCATGTTGAGCTGAATGAGATGAATGACAACATAAACTAACCTTCACAAGTTCTGACTAGAGCTGCAGAGCATCAATATTTTTGAGTTCCCAGCAAATATGTCCATAGCATTGAGTTTACAAAATTATCAAGTACTGAATGTTAGCATTGAACGCTAAATACAACATGCTTTAATCAGAACAAATACAGTAATGATAAAACATTTGAAATGTATCAGTTGAGTATTTCATTTGAAGGTGTTAGTAGACTTTGATCATTTGTAGAATTCCATTTGTTTCCTGTTACACAGGAAATGGAACACCAGGAGGGGGATAAAGCAGAACACAAAAAACCCAAAACAATTACCAATGAAACAGAAATAGGAAACAGAAGGTTTAATCTCAATGCTAACAGAGAGAACAATGTTCCAGCCAGCCATGATGCAAAGCTGCATGCTCAACCAGGCTAAATGGGACATTATCGCCCCCCTGACATGCAGTCAAAAGGACAGTACAATATCCAGCAGGCTTATTAAGAGAGGTCAAAGCTAAGTCAGCCAATGAAATGAGTCAATAATTCACTTTCCTTAATTCCCTGCTCCATTTCCTGAATCTATCCTTTTAAAGCTGTCTCGTCTATTATCCCAAAAACTCTAGGACCAGCAAGGCGGAGAGGCGGATCATTTTTCTTGGCACTGAGAGGGACAGGTAGACCATTTATCATCCAGAGACTTTAAAGTGCCTCTCCTCACCACCAAAAACAAAGATGACTGTTCGGCAGACAAGGGACAGATTTAACAGCTCTATTACTGAGATGCTTGAACATACAGTAGTAGTTCTCATCTGAGGAGGCCAATATAAAAGCTGATGAACCATCTCCCTGTGGATCTCCCTATGACAGGCCTCCAGGCATATGCGTGAAATTTGATCTGATCTGACTGCCATCACTTGCAGAGTGTTTCCTTCATCTACTCACTGCTAAAAAATAGCACACGTGTACATGAGCGATGACATAACAACACAACTACAAAGAGAGTCAGATAGTAATATTATTCTGTCCAGCTGGTGCGGATGTAATTCCTCCTGGAAGGGATGAGAGTAGAAACTGGTGGCTGAGACTGCGATTAATCCACTATAGTTTGAGGGATGTGGGAGATTGATATAGTTTGCTCTCCTGGACACATAAATCTATTTTTATCAGCAGTACAGTATCTCATTTTTAAAGACGGGGGCCTCTAAAATATGCTGGTTGAGCTGTGAGGATTAATGTTGTTGTTCTGCTAATTTATGGCAGAAGGAAAATGGTGACATCTTTCACACAGGGTCACCGACCTAGCATGATTTCATTGTTTATGTTTGATTTTATCAGGACATTTTGCACTTTTTTCTACTATTTCCAACATCGTCAGAATAAATGCCGGCATTGTACATTCCTGCAAACTGTGGCTGTGTTGAAACTTTACATTTGTGTATGTTGTGTTGTATGTGGTGACAACACTGTGGTTAAGGTTTGTTTAAGTTTAGGCACAAAAACACTTGGTTAGCATTAGGAAAAGACACTGTTCTGGCTGAAAATACCCAGTTTAGTCACCACAAACACAGCTGGAAAACATTCCGACCTTGAGTTAAAAATACCATCTTTTGTCATGGCTCGAACAGCATTCTGCTTGGCACCTCCAGTAGCTGCGCCACCACCATCCCCTCCTCCTCTGATGAGAAAATCTTAGCTCATACATATAGAACGGTAATCTCAACTACATCAGTTTGATACCTTAAGTGGAAACACTGATATGATACATATGAAACGTACAAATCTAACATATCCATCGTTTGCAGAAATGTGCAATGGTAACATTTTTCTTCTGGTGACTGGGCTTCAATTTCTCCTTAAAAGCAACCAGGATTAGTTGTGTGAGGTTAAGGATACTGCTGTGAAATCCAAGCACCACAAACAGAGCTCAGCTTCATGCTAAAAGTCCAACCAACATGTCAATAACATTCACATGCTTTTCTTATTAAAGAGATTTTAATGCAAACATTTGCCTATTAACAGCATCAGAAACCACTGTAAGACTGTGGCAGAAGAAAAATGTCATCAAGGAAGAGACAACACTAGCATTTTGATCTTAAGACTAAAATTCAGACTGAAAGAAATGGCTAAAGGAGCAGAGATAACAAAAGTCTCTGCAGGCAGTACAGAATGTAATGTAACTGGAAGACATTAAAATTTGAAAAAGTTTTTTCAATCAAAACCCACAACTGAATCCAACAAATGCCATCTGTAGGAATACAGTATCTGTATTGCTTTCAAGAACATTGTTGAAGGAGGAACTGACGTAGAAGCTTGAAGGAAAGTGGAAGTAGCGTGCAAGTAACCACTCACATATCTCTAGAAAATAATACGTATGCTTTGACATTTTGGGATATTTGCTTTGTCGTCTTTTGCTGAGAGTTCAATAAGAGGATTAATACCACTCTCATATTTGTAGGTTAAATATGATGCTACTTTTAGCAGGTAATTAGTGTAGCTTACCATTCAGACTGCAACTCACCACACTCCCCATAAAACCATTAATATTTAATTTCACACTTTGTTCTTGTACAGATTAAACAAACAAGATATAATGTGTAATTACTGAGCTTTAGAGGTGCTGGTAGGCAGATCTTCAGAGTCAGGCTATATCTTTCCAGTTTTAATTCTAAGTGAAGCATGCTGGCTCTACTTTATATCTAAAGACATGAGAGTGGTATCACATCTAATCTCCCAGCAAGTGAGTAAATAAACATATTCACCAAAATGTTGAACCGCACCTATATTTTGACCACATATCCAGTCTACTAACATAATACACAGTTAGCTTTGAGCTAATCTTGCAAATCCCTTGATGCAAATGAATCAGTTTGGCTCTGTAGATCTCCATTTGAAATATTCTGCATTAAGTGTTATACATTAGAGTAAGTTTGATTCTGCATGGTGTGGATCTGTTTTAAACCACTGGCCCTCCGCAGCCTGTCAAGCCTGAGTTTAATCAGACAGCATTACAGCATGCTTTTCATGCAAGCCATCCATACTGTCATGTCTGAAAAGATAAAGTTTCCACAACACAACAGAGTTTAGAAGCCTCACACTCATTCAGGACCCAACAAGAGATATCAGGTTTCTCATCCTGGGAATCATGTATATTGGTCAGTGACCCAAATAATCTTTACAGTTACTCTATAGATGTTCTGGAAACTGTAGCACAATCAGAGGATAACAGTCTGCTGTGCCGTTGTACAGTTGTTGAACTAAAACTATGTTTAGCTCAGAGTTTTAGCAGCAGAACAGCCGCCTGGTCAGCAGCATTGCTCAGCATATCACAGCTTATCCGATCGGCCCTTCCAGTCACATCATCCCACTTCATCACAGAGCCTGATGTGTTTCTGCTGGGTGTGCACTCGCTGTGCAGTGTGCTTCAATTCAGTGCACTCAAAGAGAGTTCAAATGGTGACCTTCCCTAAGCTGTTTGCTCCCAAAAGCTAGCTCTGTGCTCACTACTCACACGCTCAGCCTGAATGATCAATCTGCATCTCTGGAAGTGAAAAGAGAAGGGGGCACAGGGGCCGTCAATCACCAAAGAACCACAGCTCATTGGTCGCATGGAGAATAGAAGTGCACAAGGGATACAGTGCCTCCTTTCTACAACATACTGTGACTGCCTGTGAATGGCTGATTATTATCAAAGAGGAGCAATAATGGTGAATACAGCAGGAGAAAAAAAATAGGTGGTGGCTTTATACATTCACATGCAGTACAGTTAGAAAAAAACATCATACTGACATGCTCTGTTAGTGAATACCATATTACCTAAAAAAAACTTCACAGATCCAATAACAACAATTTACTGAACATAAATAGAGATGAGGAAAACTCTTAGTCAGTCTTACCTGAGTGAGTTCAGGTATGTCGTTTTTGTCTATTCCCACTTGCTGTAAAAGAAGAAAGTGACATTTCAGTGCAGAAGTTATGAAGCAGTAGAACAGTTAGCTGCCTTTCAGCGATATAATGTGCTCTGCAGGCTACCTCAGCAATTTTGAAGAATTCTGAAACCCGAGTCATTCGTGTCAGGAATCTCTTGTAGATCTCCAGCCCATCTTTACACTGGCTTCTCTTCATCTGGAAAAATTTTTCTGGACAACAGAGATCATTAAATGGGAATCAATGTTCCTTTATTATCATGTAGAGCTTGTTTGAGTCTGCTGCTAGAAATGCTCTAATACACCAAATCCACTTAATCCTGCTTGAATAACTTTGGCTAAAAAGTGCAGTGCTCAGCTGCTTTAGAAAGCAAGTTAACCTTTTTCAGAAAAAGATCTACATATGTATTTGTGACCCATTTTTAAAGGTTTCTTTCATCAGTACTGTAGGAACAATTGGCATTTGTTGAAAAGAAAAAAATACTGTATATACTTACTTTTTTTTTTGGCCAGGCGGTGTACAATAGCCTCAGTCTTATCATTTAAGGGTATCTAATTTTTGGTCATTGATTATTTAATTGATCTAAGTGATAAAGTGAAACGAGTGATTCTTTACCTAGCAGGTTTATGATGCCATCATTATAGCAGGCATATAACTTGATCAGATCTTTGAAGAGTAGGAGAAAGCAGGCATTTATCACTCCATTGTTCAGGTCCTTGGCATGCACCTGCAGACAGGAATAAAAGCCATGAGTGTGGATAGGATTCTGATGACAAGCAGATGGGACACAAAATAGCCTTTAAATGACTGACTGACAAGCAGTATTAAATGAAAAAGAAAATACAGTTTCAACAAAGGCAGATAATGTTACAGGTGAATACTTATGTCATACATAAAAACAGTTAGTCTGTCTGTGGATGGCCATAGAGGGCGCATGACATGAGTACAGAGAGCCAGAGCAAAGGGATGCGTCTAACAACTGGAGGACATCAGAGGGAAAACCTGAAAGTATTTTCTCCATAAAATATGATCCAGTTTCACCAAAATCAGACAATAAATTATAAAGTTGTGTTTTTGTAAAGTGCTGAAGTCCGACACACAGAAATACTTCACTCTGGTGGAATCTTTTATTTTCTAACACTAATTCTCGTCTCATTTGTCATTAAATTCAGAGCCCCCATATCACTATATTCCAAACTACTGCGGGTGTCATGAGCCATCAGGCTTTCATCTAAAGTGGGTTGGAAAATTGACACATAAAAAATAGCTGGCTCTCTGTATATAAGCATACTTTGTGTGCAGGAATTAACCACAAAGGTGGGAACTAACTGCATATCATGTGCATGCATTAGCATTTTGAGCACTAAATATCACAAAACATTATATATTTCACACTGAGGAATAAGAAGGTTGAAATCTACTCCACTGACATACATGTTTAGTTTCAGTTATATAAAATACTATCAGATTCAACCCTGGTCTGAGAGGGGCTGTAATTGACATGTCTTCATAGACGCTGCTACAGCACTAAGATTACTTAAATCCAGTTGGCAGCTATATTCTCGACTGTGTTTATCCCTCAGCAAATTCAGTAACCTTCCAAAGTGACTTTGCTCCCTATTAGCGAGTGTCACTCACATCAAAATCCAACAGTGCATCGATCTGACTCTGCAGGGTGGGCATTCCTTTCAACAGCTTCTCTACTGTCATGGTCCTCATCACTCCCTCAGCCCTGACACAGAGAAAGAAACAGAATATGTGAGAAGTGAGCAGCAACATCTCTCAGACAGACAGACTCAGACCTGCATACTGTCCATCTGCCAACACATAGAGCACCTGTCTGTACCTGTCACACATACAGTATCCACCAACGTGTCTAATCTCTATTTTGGAGTCTGCGTTTGTATTTTTCAGTGCCAGCTTACAGCATGTAGCCAGAGGGACCTTGTGTCTGCCAGCTAAACAGAGCTATCCCCTCTGAGCATGAGTAATAACCCTCTCTGTATTCATCTCTGCACTCAGTACACGGAAGCCATGCATTTGGCCCAATGCCGGGCTGGAGGTAGCTGAGTCCATCCCACGCACAAACGGGACCCCTGTGGGATGTGTGTTATTCTGGTGGATACTGAGGGCAAGTAAGAAAGGGGCATGTTGTGATCCTGAACAAACTGACAAAGCATTTTTAAAAAGCAGAAAATCAATAAGCATGCTGATATAGTCATGCAGCAGTGTGGTGTTGTGACAAATGAGAAACCATACCCTTTCTTGACTCTTCCAAAATCAAAAGCCATCTGTCTGTAGGCGAAGGCCTTCTCGTTCAGATAGCGGCTGTAGCGTCTGATAAACGTGGACATGTCATAGCCTGAAGAAGACACACTCATACATTAACACACACAGTCTCCAGTGCCAGCTCAGTGCAGGTTATTAGTAGGCTCCTAAAAGGTTTACAAAAAAAACATGTTTCAAAATGTCTTCAGTGTAATTGGAGATAAATATATGGTTGTCATAAATATATGGTTCATAAAATGCAATTAATCACGATATCAAAAGGAGAGATAAGATAAGAGAAGATAAGATAAGATAAGATAAGATAAGATAAGATAAGACAAGACAAGACAAGATAAGACAAGATAAGGGTTAGGGTCGGGGAAGTTCAATTGTTACAGCAGCTGAATAAAAAGTAGAGGTAAAAAACAGAAAAGACAGTAGAACAAAATAAACAATAAAAAAGGTACAAAATAAAATCAACTATATAAGGTTATGTACATTATACACAGAGAGTATAAAAACATATACTGCCAAAAATATAGTGTCCTTGGCTTATTGTAATGTGTGTGTGTGTGTGTGTGTGTGTGTGTGTGTGTGTGTGTGTGTGTATATATATACACAGTGCTTTGTGATGCTGGAGTTACACAACCTGACAGCCATTGGAATGAAGGACCTGCAGTTGCGTTCCTTCTTACACAATTAAATGAGAAGATTAGCTTAGCATTAAGTCTAGAATTAAGTCCAAACAGCTAGCCGGTATCTATCAAAAGGTAAAAAATGTCCCTACTAGCATCTCTTCAGCTCATGAATGAACTATCATAACTAAAAAAAAAAAAAAAAACATTGGGTATAAACAAGTTGTGGACACAGAGTCAAGCAAGCTGTTTCTCAGTGCTTCTAGTCTGCATGCTAAGATAAACTAAGCTAATCACCTGGCTGTAGCTTTAAGAGACAGATATGAGAGTGGTATCCATCTTCATTGAACTCTCTTGTCTGCATGCTACATATAAAGCTAGAAGCAAGAAATGAATATCTTAGTTTAGCAGGGGGAGACAACTGGCATGGCTGCTGAAAGGCAAAAATATTTAAAGAGGTGCTGGTAGTGAGTAGTATTGATCTTCTCATCTAACTCTTGGCAAGAAAACAAACGTGTTATTTTCTTTGTGGAATCACACGTTTCTCAGCTCTGTGAGTTCGTGCTTTGGCTACAACTGATGTGTTAAATGTAATCAAGATTATGTAGTCTTTAAAGTGCCTTAAACACGCACAATCTGGCTTTCTCTAACCTCTGCAGACACTCCAGTCACCCTAGTAGACAAAAAGTCCATGACAACAGTCTGTGAAGCCAGTATTTATCACCATGGGAGACTTCATTAATTTCCATGGAGACAGGTTTAATTGAGGGAAGCAGGAGTTCGGACAGCTGGAGCTGAAGGATGGATAGAAGAATGGTCAGGTTGTTTGTGATGTGACTTAAAAATGTCTGTTAAACGTCTTCAGTGTAAGTATTAGAGGCAGAGTGGGACACAGAAATAAAGGGGTGAAGAATAAGCAACGAAAAGATTAGAACATAGGAACGAATCAAGGCTGAAAGGACGGAGGGTTGGTTTAGTGAAAGATAGGATGGAGAGAAACACCACCCACCGTGGGAGCCAGTTTTGTCCAGGAAGTTGCTGAGGTTGAACAAGGTGTTTCTAGATGCCAGGAACTGCAGGAATCTCTGCAGGACAGGAGAAATACACAGGGGTTAGTTCTCTGCCAGGCACCAAATGACTAATACGGTGAAATGTCTCTAGTTTTAGTGAGGGCAAAAATAGCTTAAGTTAGTCTGCATTCTGGATGATAACTTTGACTTGGTGGAGGTCAGGCGGGGGTGATGAATGCACGTAGATTTTATGGTCATTTTCAAACAGATGGCTCCATTTTAAATGAAAGAAGTCTTGGTTGATGTTCACAGTTCTCTTGAAGGGGCTGTTCAACACTTTCAGTTCTCTACCCCAAGCCTGTGAAACTGCCTGTGGCAGAAAGTGGCAAGACGTGTGAATCTATACTTGTCTTTTGCTTTGGTGAGTACATAGAAATCCAACATTAAAGGAGCAATGCTGCAGCCTTCGTGGGTAGGAGTGTGAGAATATCAATTAGACACATGGAGAGGAGAAGGAAATATAGCGCAATAAAGGTAAATGGGCTCCCT